>CM051831.1:124186859-124666859 GCA_028451465.1 Erethizon dorsatum
GAGACCACGGCATTTCCTGTGGCTGCTACAATAATTCCCGCGGACTGTGTGGCCTGAACAATGGCTTTCTGGAGGTCTGAGGTCAGGACTGGTCTTCCCGGGCAACATCAGGAGTCAGGGCTCCTTTTGGGCCTCCGGGGAGGAGACATCTCCACTTCTACAGCCTGCAGAGATGCCTCTGCTCCACGCCTGTGGCCCTGCTCCGAGGACAGCCCTGTGCCCCTCTCTGACCTGTTGTCCTTACATCGCCCGACCTCCTTCCTCGGAACCTCTGATGACACCCAGCCCCCTGCTAACCCACGGCAATCGCCTCCTCCTTCGGGCTCCTCAGGTTCTTCCACCCACACCAGCCCAGGATCCTAGGCAGGAAGACAAGAGGAGCCGGGAGAGTGCTTCTCCTGGGTTTTCTCCTCCAAGTTGCCCATGCAGCCCCCACCCCTGTGTCCCGAGAATTGGTGAGAACTAGATTTAGGGGTCAAAATGTCCACTACAGCCATTTGCACCTAAGCAAACTGTCATTTTCAGTGACTCAAAGCTGACCTGATGGGTCCTGTTAAATAATACAGCTTGTCTGTGTAAGTGTAGCTTTCGACTGCCTTAAACTACACCTGTGTCCAGCTTCCTGGTGTGTGCATGCACACACACGTGCATGTGTGTGTTTGTACATGTGTGTGTGCACATGTGTGTGTGCATGTGTGTGCTGTGCTCCATGCCTGGCTAGATGACGCATAACCCGCAGCCGAAACTTACGCTAATTTAAAACGGCAGCATAAAAAGTCAGGTCGTGAGGAAGCAGCACAGACCCTGGCCAACACCAGCTGCCCCTGACTTCCGCCTTGGCAAGAAGACCATCTTGGGTGTAAGCAGGGAGTGATTTTTGAAGCAGTTAGATTTTAGCGTGTGGCAGGGTGCTGGAAGGTGAGTGGAAAGTTTGGAGAGCTGATATTATTTCCCCTAACTCAAAAGCGGTACAAAACCTAACTGAAACTCTCCATAATTTTGATCTGATTTTCTTCAGGCTCAGCTAAAGTCTGCTGTGCAGCTGCTGACATCTATTTGATGCATAACTTAGATGTTGTTTTGTACCCACAGCAGCTCTTAGAAGAGATGGGTGTGTGGTGTAAGCATCAGCTGAGGGCAGAGCCCCTAACAAACACAAGCAGAAAGCATCACTGGAGGGGCTGAGGTGGCACCACAAGCCAGAGCCTAGGTACCAAGAATGGCAAGGTCTTGAAAGGTGACTCATTTTAGATTTTGTTTTCTCTTTTCCCAAATCATTGCCATGCTTCCAGCCAGCTTGCCTTTTAGGAAGGAGGAGATGTGTGAGGAAGCAAGTACTCTGGGGAAATGGAATAAAGGAAGATGGGCCTAAGGTCAGGAGTGGTAGAGCAGGAGGCGTCCCAAGCTAGCTTGCTGTCAGCCCCCTTTCTACCGAGGGGAGGCTGAATCAACAGGACAGACAGACCCCTGAGGTCACAGAGCTGCCAGTGAGAACACACACCCTGCTCCTGCATGCCCCAATGTGGAGTTTCACGTGCCATCCTTCAAAGCCCGGGGGAACAGGCACCTTTGCCATTGTTAGCAAGGCAAATGCTTTGCACAATGGGAAACCATGCCGCAGCATGAACTGAAAAACCCACGGGTGTCTAAAGTAAGGGACTAAGCCATGGTTTCTTCTTTCAAGACTGCTGAACTTCCTAAACTATCTGCCTCACATTCACGTTTCCTAGTGAGGAGACTCCACTGAAGAACCAGATCCTTAATTTTAACCAGAATCCTTGAGGTGAGAAATGCATCCTTTGATTTACAAATGAGATGCTTGTGTTTGTGGAAAACCATTTGGCCAATTTCATTGGAAAAGAAACCTAAGCTGTCCTGCGTCTAGTTTTCTGAGTTCATCTAATTGTAAGTAGAAGCTAATAACAAGCCTATTTTAAATAGCTTGCACTGAAGTCAGAGGGTTTTTTCTATCTTTTGAATTTGAGGTTTGCAAGTTATGAGTCAGTGACCCTGGGTCTCCCAAAGCAGAAGTCAAGATTGTGCGTGGGTTGGTGTCCGCACAGCGGTGGTGAGAACAGGGACGTTCATGTTCTGTGTTCACAGCCAGTGATGCAAGTGGGAGAAAGAAGGAAACAGCAGGAGAGTGCCTCAAAACAGTGGGGCAGACGGGGTAGATGTGGGGAAAAACAGAGGAGCCAAGAACAACTGTCCCCCACCGAAGGCAAGGAAGCTTCAGGGACAGGTGTATGGGCCCTGAGGACCCCAGCCACACCATGGCTGCACAGGCCCCAGCTGGACAACATGGCCTCACTAGGGAAAGAAACGGCAGATGACCAGGGCATGGCAAATACGTTCAGGCTCATGGGAAATGATGCCTACAACATTACAGGCCACTGTCAGGGACCTGCTTTTGATTCTGAAGGCTGGGGAGTGTGTTCACTGCCTCCTGTTGCTGAGACACAATCCCCAGCACCTGCAACTTAGAGGAGGTTTACCTGGCTCAGTTTCCAGGGGATTCAGTCCATGGCTGGCTCCAAGGCAGAGGGCACAGAAGAACGACCTGGTGGAGGAACGATGCTCACCCCCATGGCAGCCAGGAAGCAGAGAGAGAAGGGGAAAGCCAAGGACAAGAATGCAGCCTTCCAAGTCACACTGCAGGGACCACTTCCAACCAATCCCCACCTCTAACTGCACATTCTGTTACTGAACTCACGAGAGACGAATCCGCCCTGATGCATGGACAGATCTAGGTGTCGGGAGGCCCACATGGTTGGCTGGCCAGGGCGAGGGACACTGTGCAAAGGCTCCATGGCAGGTGAGAGTCCTGTCCTCCCACCCTAGGAGTTGAAGGGCAGAGAAGGCGTGGAAGCAGGTGGGGATGGTACAGGGTGGCAGGTGGGGGCACCCAGGCTATCCCCAAGGTCACAAATGCCTGGGTGGAGTCAGGAAGGCACCCATGACCCCAGGGTTGGGCAAAGGCATGGGTGGGCCCATGGGGGGCCCAGGTATGGGTAAAAGGTGAATCTCATGGGTCACATCGTGTCCTGGGCCTCTGATCCAAAGTCCTCCTCCTTGTCCTCCTGACCCAGCCCAGTTCACAGCCATTGACCAAGAGCCTGGGTCATGGGGATCCAGGCAGCCCTGGCCCTAGCTTGGGAGGGGCTGTACCAAGCCCACCCCTCCCCACAGCAGGGTGGGGGTAACTCTTGGAAAACCTCCCAGGAGGAGGGTGGGGCCCCAATGCACAGCATTTGCCACTTTCCCCGCTGTGAAGAGTCTTCCATGATCCAGATGTCATCTGGGTCACGAAATTTCTGAAAATGTGACAGTGGCAGGAGCTGCATTTGACAATCAGCCATTGGGAGCCAACGCAAGGTGGCTCAGTGGGGTGTGGTCCAGGCACAGACAGCAGAAGCCATGCGGGCCAATGCGAGTGCAGGAAGCTTTATTGAGGGTCACAGAATGGCAACAGAGCCAGGGTGTAGAGCAGCTTCCAGGAAGGATGGCTCGGAAGCCACCCAGGCACCTGCTGTGGCTACAGGCACAGAACACCCCACCTCCGAGTCAGTCTGCCCAGCTCATACCCCTCAAGCCCTCCGCTCAGAGCCCAAGTCTTGGGCCAGAGCCCCTGACTGCTGGAACAGAAGCCAAAGGCTGCAGGGACATGGGAGGGTGGGCTCAGACCCCTGCACTGCCCTGCCCCACAGGAGGGGCACACCGGGAGTGCTCAGGGCCCTGGGGGCACTGCACCCCGGAAAGCCAAGACTTCCAGGCAGCAGAGTGGGGGTTCTGACGAGCAGGACAGGCTCTGGGGGCTGGGGTGTCTTCCTCAGAGGGAGGAGCTCAGCAAGACCATGTGAGCCGGGGCTCCCGCGGGGAGGGAGGGGCCTCCCCCACCTCCCTCTGGTGGGGACTGCACAGACTCCCAGAAAGGAGTGGGCTGGCCCTCCCCATCCATGTGCCCCCTGCAGAGCCACATTTGTAGAGTCCCCGAGGATCCTGACCTCAGGGCAAGGCATGGGGGGCCTCTCCCACCACAGAACCCAGAGACGGGGGCAAGGGGACTGCAGGGACGCAAATCACCACATTTGCTCCCCTCCAGCACCCAGCATTCGTCACAGTAAAGGAGCAACGCTAAGCCGCATCCCTGCGCAGGACGCTTCCCAGAGCGATATCCCTGTCCACTGGAACGGATGTCCCTAACTCACGTGTCCTTCACTCATGCTTTTCAGCCTTGTTTCCACTGTACAGAGAAACCCCCCAGGCCAGGGTCACTGCTGCCTCTGGACACTGGGACTGGGCACCTCATGCTGACCACTGGGCATCTGTGCTGTGTGGACCAGGCCGCTGCCACACGAGCACGCTGGTCACCATGAAGAGGCCGGTCGCCTGGTTCCAGTTCTCCTGGGAACAGGAGTCTGTCAGGGGCAGCATCCGCTGCAGCATCGAGTCATTGCCTCGGGTCAGCGGGACACAGGCCAGGTGAGCAGGGTCTGAACCCCCAGCTCTCAGGCAGGGCCCCACTCACACTGCCCTGCTGGTACACAGCCCTGTGCAGTCCCTGAGCACCCCACCCAGGGGACACAGGCCTGGGCATTCTGCCACAGAGGTTTGAAATCTGTGAGTTGTTCCTTTTTCATGCACCGAAATTAAAGAATGACGGCTTTGTTCCACTGGACTCTGCCGGTTGCTCACCACACCTGTGGGGACCGTGTCTCCAGACCAACACTGCCGCGGGGCGATGAGATCGCCAGCCCAGGTTGTGCCTTACACAGACCCCCCCACCGCAAGTCACACGATGCCTGCCAGACACGAACACCCTAATCAACACCACGCTTCTGCTTGCCAAGGCATCCACGCGTTACACTTTAAGCCCACACACAATTTACACTTATTTGCCACCCCTCAAAAAGATATTTGAAGTAGTTTAAATATAAACATGCATACAAAAAGACAGTAAAAAGTAAAATTAGAGTCATATAGGTGGAAGTAACACCTACCCTGAACGTGAAGTAATATAGCTAAGAAAACTGAGCAATAAATGTGCTCTGAGATTACTGGCAGTAAAGGTGAAAAGAGAAAGTTCCTGTTGCCAAGGAAAAGCAGCATCCGGTGGGTTAGCCAGGAAAGGTCAAACATTGGTCCTCCTGTCCTCTGAAAACAGCAGTTTCAGATTTTAGTGCATAGAAAAGCAAGGCACGGCAGTGACCAAGTCCAGGCCTTCCTTCTGCCGAGCAGGCACGGCCAGAGCATGGAAGCAGGCAGGGTCATGTACGTCTGGACCTTTCTCTGGTTTTCTCCATGTTTTCCCCTTCAGTGGACTGAAACTTCAGTGCCAAGGTCACTCAAGAACTCTGAGAGCCAAGTTCAGTGCAAGCTCCACCCTCCCCTCACCCTGGGGAACCCGGTCCCCAGGACTTTGCTCTGGAAACGGGGCACACACCTCCGTGCCAGGGGTGCCTAGGGTTACCCAAAGACAAGCCACTCCTTGTGTATCTGTGTCCCAAAGGCAGCCCTGGGAGTGACTGGTAGGGTGGAAGGGACACAGAATGTCACCACAGGTGGCCTGGGTTCCTGTCACAGTCAGACCACATCCTGATTGTGTGGTCATGAGAGTCCCCATTTCTCCAAGCCTCGGTTTCTTCCCCCACCGAGTGACCAGGGGCAGCACATGAAGAAACTTGCCAGACCACACCTCTGGACCAAAGCTGCTGTCACACCCATCTCCCTGGGGACATCAAAGGTACATATTAGTCTCTACCTGCCAGGAAGTCCACAGCAGCTGGAGGATGGTGGCATGCTGGCCACAAGCACTAGGGCACAGGGCTGCCAAGGTCCTTGGGGACCGGGGCGCTGGGCAGGGACTTGAGGTACTCCAGGTGCCTCCGGGCATCCTCCTGGTTGTGCCGCACGTAGTACACGATGTAGGTGACGACCATGGTGAACCAGCCGAACATGGTGACCAGCATGGCCACATCTGTGGTCTTGTGATGGGTGCTGCAGAGGCTGATGCCCGAGTCCAACACCTGGATCAGCGGCTGGCCCACGAACTCCTCCTGCACCGAGGTCTGGCAGGCCATCTCGTCCACTGAGTCAGGGTCCAGTTTCAGCTCCCAGAGCGCCTCCTGCAGGGCACACTCACAGTGCAGCGGGTTGTGGGACAGGCGGATCTTGGCACCCAGCTTGCTCAGGGCGTCCTTGGGGATCCTCCGGATACGGTTGTGTGACAGGTCTAGCAGCCGCAGGCCACCAGCCAGGCCAGAGAAGGCAGCAGGGCCAATGGTCTCCACGGCGTTGTGGGACAGGTCCAGCTCGCGCAGCTGGTGCAGGTGCTGGAAGGCGCCATCAGGGATGCGGGAAATCCTGTTGGCATCCAGCTTCAAGAGCACCGTGTCGGCAGGGATATCCCCAGGGACCTCCTGCAGGCCACTGTCGCTGCAGTGCACAGCCACAGGCCCTGCGTGGTCAGGGCACTTGCAGGCCTGCGGGCAGGAGGCGGCCAGGCGCAGGCAGAGGAGGAGGAAGAGCCAAGGGCCCTGGGCAGGGGCCAGTGCAGACCCGGGGCTCTGTCTGCCCCAAGGGCCCATCCTGCTCAGCTGGGACAGGTACCTCCTCTGGGCTCCGGCTGGGCCCCACAGCACAGGGGTCACCCAAAGCAGGCACGAATTCCTTCCTCACATGTCCGCGGGAGCGGTGCGCTCGGCTCTAAAGCAGAAGAGGACAGGAGAGCGAGGCAGGGCAGGGAGGAGCGGCCAGCACGCCGTCCAGGCTGGGGCGCTCAGAGAAGGCACCAGGGCGAAGGTCGCGCCCCCGGACCTACCTGCCTGTCTCTCGCTCCTGGAGACGCCCACAGCCACCCTGATGAGCGCTCGCAGCAGCGGGGACAGCGGGCATTGGCCGCGGCCCGACAGGCCTGGTCACACCCAGCCGGGACCCACGCCCCGGCTCCGCGTGGCGACTCCGCGTGGCGACCGGGATGCGCGGGCTGCTTCCCAGCGAGCGAAGCAGGTGGGGCCGGGCGGTGGCCAGGCGATCCTGCGGGGAGAGGGAGTGTGACCTGCCTATCGCTCGGCACCCGCGGACGGTGACACCCTATGAATCGCAATCGGGAACGAAGGCGGGCGGGGAAGGGAGTGGAGCTGGTGTGGCGCGCGGCCGGGGCGGGGCTCGGGCCGGGCAGGGAACGTGCGCGGAAGGGGCGGCGGGCGGTACCTGCACCGCCGCGGGACTCCCGGAGCCTGGCCCGGCGACAGGCCACGCGCCACGCGCGGCGGAGACCCGGCCTTGTCCTCACTGGCCCGCGCAGGGTTAGGAGGGTGCCGGGTGGGGCGGGCCGGAGGCGGAGCCTGCGGGCGGAGGGGCGGGGCCCGCGGGGCGGGGCCCGCGGGGCGGGGAGGGGCTCGTGGGGAGGGCGGGGCCCGCGGGGAGGGGAGGGGCTCGTGGGGAGGGGCGGGGCCCGCGGGGAGGGGAGGGGCTCGTGGGGAGGGCGGGGCCCGCGGGGGAGGGGCGGGCGGGGCCCGTAGTGGGGTGAGGCGCTGGGATCAAAATGGGTGGGACCTGAGGTGGGCGAGGCTGCTAGAAAGGGGGCGGGGCTCAGTGTGGCCCATGACGGGGCGGGGCCGGGGCGGGGCGGGTTGCTTGAGGACACCGGAGCTTAGCCGGAAGGTGGGGGCGGAGCCAGGAGAGGGGGCGGGGCTCCGGGAGGTGTGGCCGGAGTTGGAGCCGGGCTTCCCCACAGAGGCCCAGGGCCCCGGGTCCTGCACCCGCACTGTGGCGTCTGCGGAGGGCAGGGAAAGCGGGGTGCGGCGTTGGAGCTGGACCTCAGCCCGTCCCGGGGTCTGTAAACAGCCTTGGCGGTGTCATGGATACGAGTAAACCGCATACTTAAATGTGATCCGTGCTGACATCTGCTGCCCCCGCGAAACCATCGCCACAGCCAACACAGGAGACACCCTAAGTCCCTCCTCGGCCGCACGGTCTGCTTTTCGTCACCTCAGACTGGTTTGCATTTCTGTGACTTACGTAAATGGAATCGTGCCTTCTCCGGCCTCTTCCCTTGGCGCGGCTATTTTGAGACTGTGGGTCCTGCCTTCAGCGCCCAGCGGACTCTGGGCATGTCCGGAGAGGTCTCTGCTCCCCGTCCACACTGGCTCCCTGGTGTTTGGGACCCGTCAGCAGAACTGATGTGCCGCGTGGACGAGTCTGGGCAAACACTTGTTTTCTTGAATGAACAGCTTGGGTGGAGGAGTGGGACCAAGTGACCGCTGGCACCTGTCTCAAAGATGCTGCCAAAGTGGCTGCACAGCCTCACGGAGCCCAAGAGCCATCCTCACCAACACGGATGTGGGCAGTCTTTTTCTCTCCGGACATTCTAGCAGGTGTAGTGGGTACTGAATTGTGATTTTGATTCGGTTGCTCTGGTGGCTAATGACACTGGGCATCTTTGTTTTGAGGCAGGGTCTCACAATGTAGTCCATGCTGGTCTTAAACTCACTATGTAACCCAGGCTGGCCTTGAACTCCCAGCAATTCTCCTGCCTTAGCCTCCTAAATGTTGGGATGCCAGGCATTGTGTCACCATGCCCAGTTCATCTGTTTATTTGCCAGCCATCTGAGGTAATTTCCTTAGGAAAGTGTTCTGCTCAAACCACTTTCAATGGTGCTGGGGTTTTGTTTTTTGTTTTGTTTTGTTTTTTTCTCTTGTTAAGAGAGTTCTTTGTCCCTCTGGATACAAGTCCCTTATTAGATATGTGGTTTGTGTACATTTTCTCTGAATTTGTGGATTGTCCTTCATTCTCTTGTTTTCTAACAAGTAGAAGTTTTAATTCTGAGAAAGTTCAATTTAGCCTCTTAAATTCGTCTATAGATCATAGTTCCAAGAAATCTTTGCCTAACCCAAAATCACAAAAATGTTATAGGAATTTGTATGTCCCATTTCAAGTTAGTTTGGGTGTATGTGTAAGATATAATTCAAGTTTATTTTCTGGGTATGGACAATCAGTTTTCATAACTGTTGGAAAAAAAATCCTTTCTCTATTTTTTTAAAGTGATTGTTCTGTTTTGTTTTGTTTTACCAGAAATGGATGTTGGATCCATTTCTGGTAAATTGGATCTGCATCTGGTAAATTGGATCTGCATCAACTGAGAATCTCTCTTTTGCAGTCTTATAGCATGGTGAGTAACACTGACTCTAGGTATTAAATCAGCCTGTCTTCTCAGGATAAATGCTAGTTGGTCCTGAGGAAATATTTTTGAATATGGTTAAGTAGCACACAACAGCTGAGGTTACTGTTTTCTTGACTAAATATTTGTAGTTTGCATCACCCAAGCATTGTCTATTTCATCAAAGTTGAATTTATCAGCATAAAGTTTTCCTTAATAGGCCCTTATTACCCTTTCAATACCTATAAAATAATAAAATGTGAGTGATGTCACCTCTCTCATTCCTGACTTTGGTAGCTCTTGGCTCTTTTTAAATCGATAAATCAGGATAGAAGTTTATCAATTTTATTGATCTTGCCAAAGAACCAATTTTGGGCTTCATTGATTTCTGTACTGTTTCATTTCTTTGTTTTCATTGACCTTTATTTTTTCCTTCACTTACTTCCATCAGGTCAGCTATGAACTTCCCTCTAAGTCCTACTTTAACTGTATCCCAGGAATTTTGATATCTTGTATTTTTGTTATCATTAAGTTTGAAATACTTTATAATTTTCCTTTGGATTACTTTTTTGACTTACAAATTTGGAAGTGTAGTTTTACATTTCCAGACACAGGAATTTTCCAGAGATCTGTTTGATATTGATTATTGGTTTAAGTCTATCATTTTCAAAAGACGCAGTGTATGTTTTGGATCCTTTTAATTTTGTCAAGACTCATTAAAGGTCCAGATTATGGTTCGTAGCTGCTGTCTGCCCTTGAATGTGTGATCTGTCCCTCAATTAAATAGCTTCTACTATTACCAACTTCCTGTCTACTTGACCTATTCATTGCTGAGGAGGTGTTGAGAGGTGATTATGCTCAAAGATTGGCTGATTCCCTGGCGGTCCGGGCTGGAGGTGTGGCTCCATGGTACAGTGCTTGTCTAGTTTGTACAAGACCAGGAGTTCCATCCCTGGCACCAGAACAAAGAAACAGCATCAAAAACTTGGTACTTCTCTTGGAGTCTTGCCAGTTTTTGCTTTGTACCTTTTGAAAATTGTATATTCAGGTTATGAGATGCTGATGAACTGAACCTGATATCACTGTGAAGCATTCCTTTTGATCCTAGACTTTTTGGCTTGAAATTCACTTTGTCCGATGTTAATACAGCCCTTCTTGAGGAGGTTAGTGTAGGACACCACCTGCCACCCCTTCACTCTCAGCCCAGTGTGTCTTTATTACTTAGTTACTTTTCTGGTCACTGGGACAAAATATCCAACGCCCACAATTTAAGAGAGGAGAGGATTATTACTCAGTGGATGGAGGTTTCAGTCCATAGTCAGTCGGCTACAAGGCAGCGCGACATGGTAGAAGGGCCTGGCAGAGCAGAAACAGTCCATGGCATGGCAGGCAGGAAGCAGAGTCATCAAGGGAGGAGGGACTAATCCACTGATGAGTATCACACCCCAGGATCCAGTCACTTTCCAAAGCCCCGCCTCTGAGCATGTGAGGCTTTGGGGAGACATCTAGATACAAACCGTGATACTTAATGTCCTTCAGGATTTCCATAGTGTCACAGTACCCCCCTCAATATATTTATTAACTTCAAAGGAAAAGATGGTAACTCTGCAGTGAAAACACCTTATCCATGTGACAGGGTCAGGGTCGCCAAAGATCAGACAGATGGATAGCAACACCCTTGCTGTGGGCAAGGGGGAGGGCTTGCCTGGCTCCTGCAGTCACTACCCCATGCGTCCCCTCATCACAGCTGAGAGAAGGCACCAAGCGCAGCCACATCAAAGGACAGAGTACAGAGAGACAAGCTGTGTATTGAGAACCGAGAAGACCATTAGAGAAGGAGAAGTCTGAGTCACCGCTATGGATTGCAAGAGACTAGAGAAATGACAGCTCAGAGAGAAGTGGAATCCTGGGACAAAGGACACTAGAAATCTGGTGAGGCTGAGTGTTTTCTCATTGCTGAGACAAAATACCCGACACCCAAAGTTAAAGGAGGAAAGGTTTATTTAGCTCACAGTTTGTAGAGGTTTCAGTCCATAGTTGGCTGGCTCCAAGGCAGGGTGGCACAGGGCAGGGGGCAACAGTTCATGGCAGCAGAAGACAGCAAAAAGCAACAAGAGAGAGCAAGACAAGCCTCTTTCTGCCCCTTATATTGTATCCAGTCTACCGGGATCAGGGCGGTGCCAATCCTATCACTGGACTGATCCAGCAATCACCCACCCTTAATGCCGGCACCCTTAACCCCAGCACTGCACTACGAATCACTCACACACTCTAGATTCAGCCACCTCCAAAAACACTCTGTGACTGCATGAGGCTTTGAGAAGACATCGAGACACAAACCATAACACCGAGTCAGGCCAGCAGTGAGCTTATGTTTTGCCAGTGGTAGTCCCTGGCTGTGTCACTTACGAGGGACAGGCTATCTGGTGGGACCGGACCGTCTTCTTGCTGTCTTTCCCATCTGTCCTGTCTGGCCTTGGTTCCCTGTCCTCTGGTCCTGCCTTTGTTTGGTGTCTGCCGTGGTCCGGGTGTATGATGTGAATGCCTGTGTCAAAGGCTTGGTCCCCAGCCTGCGGCACTGTGGGGAGGGGCGGGGCCTTCGGGAGCGGGGTTCTGGAGAGAGGAAGCTAGGAACTGAGGCCCCACCTGCTCCCCTTGCCTCCCACTGGAAATGTGTGCAGTTGCTCCAACACACGCTCCTGCCGTCGCCACCTGTGGAGCGATGTGGTTGAGGGGCCGCCTCTCTACGCCCCTGCTGCCCAGTTAGTTCCGAGCTGAATTAACCTTTTCTCTTTATAAAGTCGGTTGCCGCCTGTATTTCATGTTGTTACATGAAGCCGATGGATACAGTACTTTCACTATCCCATTTTCCTCCCTTTGCTGTGTTGTTTCTGGGGTTCCATGTGCAGTTATGACCTGTCCCATCCTCTTCCAGGTGTGATCAGACAACTGCAGGCTTGGCAATGGTGTCAACATGTTCCCTCTGGTCCCCCTGGTTCCATGTGGATGGCCTGCCTCGCTGATGATGTCTGAGGACCCCGAGGGCTGCTCTGCACACTTGGACCTCATCTGTGTTTTCAGACCCCCAGGACCCATCTAATGTCGCTGGGCTGTGTGGCAGCCAGGGAGCTCTGGGTGGCGATCGTGCCCACTGCTCTGCCCAGCATCCAGCACCTGTCTTGGGGTACTGTGCAGCTGCTGGGTAATTGCCCTCACATGAGATGCTCTGGCCGGGCCTGTCTGAATGTGTCTCTGGGGACGGGTGTGCAGGATAAAGTCAGATGAGTGAATAAACATCCTGGCGCAGCCGGCACCGCACTCCCCACACCTGGGGAGACCGCAGAGCAGCCTTGGACAGGCCCTCCCCAGGCCATAGGTTGTCTGGGGTGCGCTACTGCCCTGTCCCTCTCCTTACTGGAGTCACCCACAGCCCTCTGCCCCAGCCCCACACCTGCCCCGGGCCTCAGAAGGAAGCTCAGGCTGGCAGTCATTTCCCTGGCACACAGCACAGAAGGGGCAGACAGGGAGCCCAATGAGCCCAGGCAGAGCCCCAGCAATGAGCATGTGGCCTCTGAGCAGATCTGTCCTCCTCGGCTTGGCCACAGGGAGCCTCCCATTTGCTCCTGGAATTCCTGGATCTCTCCGAATCTTGGGTTCTGCCCAACCTCAGAAGCCAGCACTGGAAAGCAGAAGGCCCAGCGACAGTCCTCTCCGGGGCTTCTGTACTGAGAGCCCTCCCCTGGGCCCAGCACACCCCTCCCCAATGTCCCTGTCACACTCCCAAGGGACTCCTTCCCCACATGTGGGAGAAGAGAAAGGCTTGGGGAGTCACTGCTCTGTGACATCGATGGGGAGACAGCATTGGAGCTTGGGCCAGTGGAAGACAGGTGTGGCTTAGCAGGGCTGGGTGACCAGCCAGTCCCTGGGCTCTGATGAGGGTTGGGTGAGGCCCAGAGTCCCCAGGAAGTGTCACTGCCAGCAGGGGTGTGGGCACCATCATCCTGTGGGGAGGTAGGGGGTGGGCCAGGTGGATGTCGGGTCCCTGGAAGGCGTGGGCGATACTGGACACTGGAGCAGATCTAGGGAAATGGAGAAGGGGTCTGGGGAGTCTAAGGAGAAAGCCGGGTTTGGGCCTGTAGGGGGGCATCAACAGAGGGTGCTGCAGGGGACAGGGAGCACAGGAAGTCGCCTGCAGAGGCCTGGTAGCCCAGCCCCAGAACTTTATTTGTGGACAGTGCTGGAGGGCCGGCCAGGCCAGCCTGAGATTAATGATATTTAACATCTTGGCTTTACATCATTCCTGTCTGATGGCAACTGATGGTTCCTGCTTCTGTGAGTCATCGAGTCCAGACCAGGGGGCCCTGCTGTTCCCCTGCCCCACCCACCTGCCCCTCCCTGCAGAGCCGGCCTCTCTCTCTCTGTGCTTCTGCGGCCTGACAGCTGGGCAGTGAGCCAGGCCTCCTGAGGTGTCCCCACCCTAGCCAGGCCAGGTCCACGTCAGGCCCCAGCACTTGAGGGGCAAGCCAGGTGCCGCTCCCCAGGTCCTCGCAGGCTCAGGCGGGGAGACTCCACAGGGCCCCCAGCTCTCCAGGAAGCTCCAGGGTGGACACCCTGCTCGTGACCTCGGGACCGAGGAGGGGAGGGCTGCAGCCGAGGCTGTGCGGGAGCCCGGCTTCTCCCCTGACACCAGCAGCACCAGCTGACACAGGTGGCCTCAGGGGGTAGTAGGTCCCCCAGCCACAGCACAATAGGTCCAGGGTGGCACACGCCTCGGACAACAGGTGTCACCCTGGTTGGAGAGCAGCCAGGTTCCCAGGAGCCCGGCAGAGGGCATGGTCAGTAGTGGGCTCCAAACAGAGTGGCTGTCTTCTGCAGGATGGTCTTATGGTTCTCGTACAGTGGGATGCGCTTGTCCACCACCTGCCACCGGATGGACACACCTGGGTCGCAGGCATGCAGGTGCTGCAAGGATAGAGGTGGCCGTCACTCCCACCTGAGTGTCCAGAACCTCAGACCGCAGGGGGCGTGGGGACCCTGTGCCTGCCTCCAGCCCGAGTGCGGCCGGCTTACTGTGCAATGTGGGAACAGGGATGCCTCCTGGGGTGCCCCTGAGACATCCCGTGAGCCCTGAGACTCCCACAGGGAGGCCAAAACACCGCCTCACTCAGAGGTTCCCCGGTGGGAAAACTTCTTGCCAGGTTCTGCTTAGGGAGATGTGGGGCCGATCAACACACAGGAGACAGGTGTCCCCATAAAGGGACCACTTGCAGGAGTCGCGGAAGCCTTGGCAGCCCCGCCCTGGGCATGATCCTCAAGCCCCTGCCATGGGGGTCCCATCTTGGAACTTCACAGGACCTTCACTTCAGCCCTCTGCTGTACTCTCTGGCCTCTCCCTGGTGCCCCTTGGTACCTTCCAGAAAAGACTCTGAGCCTTGCAGTCCCCAGTCTCTGGTCCTGGGCTGCTCTGGACCCAGGAGCCTTGCAGACCCCTCTCCAGAAACCCCTGAGGCCCATCCAGACCCCCCGACACCCCCTCAGATCCCTGCCCCAGATGTCCAGCCTCATACAGAGTTCAGCCTCTTCAGCTCCACGTTGTTCTGGTCCGGGAAGTGGACACTGATGGCCACCGTCTCAATCCACGCATTGTCAGTGTTCCGTGGGTCATCCACATACCCTTTGTACACCTGGATGCAGAGCAGGGGTGAGCCGGTCAGTGGTGGGCCCCAGAGCACCCCAGCCCACCACCAACAGGACCCCGGAGAAGGGCCTCCTGGGACTGGCTCTCCTGCCGGGACTCCAAGGCCTCAGGGGCCTGAAAGGCTGGGGAGCCTGGAAAACTGTCCGCGGTGGGACCCACACAGAACACTGTCAGCACAGGAGGCAGGTGCTGTGACCAGGGCAAGAGGGCCACCGGCTGCCTGCTAAGGGGCTGAGGTTTCCTCTGCAGTGACAGAAGACCTGGAACCAGCTGGGGGGCTGTGCAATACTACAAGTGCTACACGCCAGGGGCTTGGTCACCTCAGCAGGCTTGGCCTGGATGCTGCTCAGTGGGGCAGTGCTGGCCCAGCACATAGGAAGAGGCTCTGGGCTGCATCCCAGCACCACACACACACACACACACAAAGTCAGCTTTATGTTATGTGAATCTCGCTTCAGTAAAAATAAAATCCTTCTAAGTAGTGAACAAAGACAGACAGTTGGCTGCACGCCCGCAGCCTGTCCAGGGGAAGCCAGACACTGCTGGGTTGGCGAGTCAGAGCCATCAGTCACCTGGGACAGCACCCTCTGCACTGGACAACGGAGGTGCCTCCAGAGGACAGGACGGGCGGCAGGGACACCAGAGCCTGACACAGCAGGAGGTGAAGCTGGGAACTGTGAGCTAACAATATGAGGAATGGTAGCTACAGGAGATGTGCGACGCACAACCCTCCAGTTTTATTAGAAGCAGACAGTGATTGTGTTAGAGACGCTGGAGGCCAAGCCTGGCGAAAAAGGATCCAGGCTTCTAAAGAAGGGATTTGATGACCTGCCCGGGGCCGGGGACAGGACGGCTGTCACTAGCAGGGCGAGTGTGATCAGGGCAGTCCTGGGTTCCTCCCGAAGCAGTCAGGACCCGCGGGAGCCGCGCCCCGCCCACTTCCGCGCCCCGCCCACCTCCACGCCCCGCTGCAGCAGGCCCTCCGCCGCCTCCCAGGCCTCCCGCAGCAGGATCTGCTTCAGCTTCCTTGGCAGCGTCTCCCCCGGCTCCCGGGAGCCCTGCGCAAAGGGGCAAAGGCCGGTCAGCAAGGCGCCCACGGCTCCCAAGCCTCCTGGGCCATCTCCGCCCAGAGCGGGCAGCCGGTCAGGCCCTGGTCACTCAGGGCAGGCGTGACACTGCCCAGAGCCCTGTTCCCCTCAGTGCCTGAGCAGGGGAGCAGGGACAGCCCTGTGCTCCCTGCGCTGAACCCAGGCCCTTCTCTTGCCTGGGCGGCCACTGGGGCATTTCTCTGGGCCTGGCATCCACACTTGGGCCTGAAACCCCAGGCCTAAAACCCCCGCGAGCGGCAGCTGCTAGGCTGTGGGGAGGGGCTGGGGCCAGAGGACAGGGCTTCTTGCTGAGTGGGGTGGAGACAGATTCCCTGGGAGCCGGTCACAGGAAAGGACGCCAGGTGCTATGGCCAGGCCTGGCAGGACTCAGGCCTTGGGCAGCACACACGTCTCCGACCTGGCCTTCTGCCCCTGAGTCTGCCCTCACAGGTCTCCGGGGGGCCCGCCAGCTCTGGGCGCTGTAGCCAGCTGCCACCCTGAGCCGGGACTGTGCCCACCCCTGCCCTGGGCAATAACGGCCTGTCTTCAGAGCTCGCCTGGGGCATGGATGCGAAGGGCAGGGGTGTGGCCCCAGTGCCGATCTTCACAGAGGCCGTCAGCCACCCTGGCACCCTGGCCTGGGACACAGTAGGTGCTCAGTTAGTGCCCATGCGCCCAGGAGAATCTGAAACTCAGCGTTCACAGCTGCAGAGTAAGGAAGCAGGAGAGAGAGCGGAAAAGCGCGGTGCCAGCCTCAGTCGCCACCCAGCTCCAGGGGAGGTGAGCACTGCGCTGCCTGGGACAGCGGGCCAGAATGGGGGACAGAAGGATGCGTGAGGAACCAGGCTGCCCGTCATAAACAGCTCAGCCCCCGCCTCTGCCCATCGTACCCCTGGCAAGGCCCAGAGCTCAGAGAGGGGCCGCTTCACCACCAGCACCTCCAGCATCTTCTTTATGCTCTTCCTGCAGATGGCACCATCCTGGTTCCTCCTCCACCTGCAAAGGGAGCCGCTCCCACCTGCTTACTCCTGCGCAGGTGCACCAGGTCTCCACCACCCTTCCCCAGGCAGCGGCTGGGGCCGGCCCTGCCAGGCCACCATCCCTCCCTGTTCTATCCTGATGATCTCATCCCAGGGAGCCATCAGGGACAGTTGCCACCTGCGTCACGATCTTCCCCACCTCAGCAAACTACTGGTAGGGCAAAAAGGGCGCAGGCACTCTGGAGATTTTTCCTCAAAAGCCTTAAAACTTGCGTGTCTGGGCCAGTGATATCACTCAGCGGCATAAGCGCCTGCCTGGCAAGCACGAGGTCCTGAGTTCGACTCCCGGTACCCACATATAAAAAAACAAAAAACTTGCATGCCTAATTTATTTCTCCACATTATAGTCTCAAGCTGTGTCCCTTTTCCTAAAAATGAGTCAAGTTCATCCTTCTCTATGGCAGAGTAGTACTCCCGTGTATAAATACCACATTTTCTTTACTCATTCATCAAAATAAAAAATAGATGATGGGAAACAGGGTCCTAGGTCTTTCACAAATGGGAAGGGCATCTAGAGATGGGGGGAGGGAATGAGAAGGGGAATAAAAACAACTAAAACATGTCAAGCACAAGTCCTACTCCCCAAGCACAATGCAGACACTGTGCTGCAGAGGCTCACTGATACAAAAGAAAAAGCCCTCGCAAACCACGTGACTGAGCCTGCTCTCAGTCCCAGGTCCTGGAGATGCTGGCGTGAGCCCCACTGGGCACTGGGCTTAAATGCAGCTGGGCTGCACCTGGTCCTGAAGGCAGGCAGGGCTCAGGTCTGAGCATCAAGTAGCTGTAAGGGGGGCAAGGGGTGGGCCCAAGGGGGTGCGAGTGTCCATGCAGACGTGTGCATATGTCTGTGGATGTGCAGTGGGTGTGCATGCGGGTGTGTGCATGAGGCTGTGTCTCCTGGCAGGACGGTTCCCTGATATAAACATTAGCAGACCTTGGGTTTGCATTTTCATTTTCTTACTATTTCTTGTCAGTAGTGAGCCCCACCTTGGTGGCTGCCTGCCTCCCAGTGGGGCTCTCGGGGTCCCCAAGAAACAGGAGCAGGCTCCAGGGGAACAGGGTCATCCCTGCCCGGCTTCAGGGAACCACAGATCCTGGCCCCCACATGCCCCTGACAGGTACCAGGCACCCAATACTGTGGTCGTCCTCTGGCTCTCAGAGAACACTGGCATGCCTTGGAAACACCCCTAGGGGACGTGTGGATGACAGTGTCCCCAGGGTACTCACCGGGTGACCACGGGGTGCAGCATGTGGTTGGGTCCAAAGCAACTGAGGCTCCCGCGTCCGCGCAGCCCCGTGCGGCCCATGGGGTTCCTGAGTGGGGAGGGCTTGGCTCAGCTGCCACCCACACCGGGACTCCGGGCTCCCACCCAAGGAGGTGGGCTTATCTCTCAAGGAGGCTGAGGTCAGGGCTCCTGGTTAGTGGGGGGCACTTGGCAAGAGGAAGGGTCTCCCTGTGAGCAGCATCTGGCCTCACTGTGTCCGCCCCATCTCCCACAGACCAGGGACCCTCTGGTGGCTCAAGGGTCGGCACAGGGGCCTGGGCCCGGCACTCAGCACTCAGCGCTCAGTCCTCCAGCAGCCTGTCCCTCGGCCTCCTGCGCTCTCCGGCCCTGCCTCTTGGACACCCCAGACACCCCTTTTCCCTCTGTCTCTCCTGTGCCCACTTCCCTGCTCCAGCCTTCTGGGCCCTCCAGGCCTGGCACAGAAGCCATCTCACAGGTCACCCCAGGAGGCGGCACCAGCACTACAGTCCCCCACAGTTTCAGGTCTATTCCCACTGTCCCTTCCCTCGAGGGCCTCCCTGCCTCATCTGTGCCCTTCTCTGTCTGCAGCACAGCGGTCACCCAGCCTGCTGGCCCCCGCCTCCCAGCCACTGTCCTCGCTTTCCTTATGCTTTCTCCTGGCTCAGGGGCAGGGGCTTTGGACAGACCCACTCTCCTTCCCCATTGGCCAGGCATGGTGGGGCCTTGGTGGGGCCCAGTGCAGGTCTTAAGGTCACTGGGGGGCCACTGAGGAACCCCAGCCCTTCCTCTTCCACCACGTATACCCCGCTGTGACTGCTTCCCCCCAGGGGCCAAAGCAGCAGGACTGAACACCATGGACCGAACCTCTTCCAACTGTGAGCCAAAATCAACCTTCCCTCTTTGAGAGCCCATTGTCCTAGTATTTGTTACAGTGGCAAGAAGCTAATTCATACAGTAACCCCCCTCACACCTTGACCTCCAGTTGCATTGATGCCTCAAGTGAAAACACTAATTTTAAAATGTATTACAAGAACACAGAAAAGCGTATCTTAATGATGGTTATGGTTTGAAGCTAATTTGCCCCCTCCCAGACTCCCATCAAAATCTAATCACATTCTGAGACACTTAGAGTCAGGACCAGACCTCTAAGAGTGGCAGTGCACAGTGTGACCGACCAGTGGGTAAGCGTGAGAGGTCGCCATCAGCCCTCCCGGCCAAGGCCCCTTTGCCCTCTCCTGCCATGTGACACCACCAGCCGGAAGGCGTGGGCAGATGCAGGCTCTTGACCTTGGGTCGGAAGCACGAGCCACAATAAACCTCCTTTCTTCATAACTGGCTCAGCCTGTGGCACTGTGTTATGAGCAACACGTTGACCAAAGACAATGATTTCACAGAAAATAGACCCGGGCAGTGGAACGAAAGCACAACCCAGACGTGAACAACATCAGCGCGTTGTGGTGCACGGATTCTCGTCCTCTCTGCTGTGGCCGCAGTGAGCCCTGCCCTGCCCTGCTTGCCAGCCGGACCATTTCCACATGGCCATCTGCGCCCGTCCCTGGGCAGGATGTCCCCTTCTCCCTCCTGGCTGCACTTCCCGCCACCCCCAGACAGGCCGTCTGCAGCACCACCATGTCCCGTCCTGCATGCTCATCTCCAGAGCAGTACACCTGGGCATGGGACCTGTCCTCCGTAGTAATCCACTTCCTGTTCCAGAGTGTTCTCCAAAGAGCCAGCCACTCCTCAAGTCGCCCTCACTCCCCTTCTCCATGATGCTCCCCACCACCCACATCCTAGCAACCTCGCCCCTGATGGCCCCTGCCACAGCAGAGAGAGCCGTCCCCAGGACCCCAGGCTGGCACATGGGTCACGGATCACCTGGCCTTGCACGCTGGGTTCCTTCTCCCATGCTGCGGGGTGAAGCCCCCATCTCAGTCACCAGGCAAGGTCACCGTCCGTTCTACCCTGTGACACCAGCGTCCCCACTCTACCACCCAGCAATCCAAGTCCCCAGAGGCTGCCTCTGAGGTGGGGGACATTCAGGGCCTCCCCACCGACCACTCGGGACAGTACCAAGGGTGTCTCCAGCAGGGCGCTAGGAAGCACCTGAAGGTGATGCTTCCTTTTCTTTTGAGGTCAGTTTGTTTTTACAGAAAATCACCCAGTGTGCCAAGGAAGGGCGCTGTGCCCCGCAGGGGCGGCACTCACAGTGGGAGCCCGTCCTGGACCACGTAGGCCCCGTGGAAGCTACGGCGATCTGTTGGTCCGTCTAGGGCGTTGTACCGGATATTAGCCAGAGGCTCGGGGGCCCTGAGAACACAGCAGGACACGTCCCCATGAGAGGGAGGCAGGGGCCCAAGAGGATACAGGGTGACCCCAGGACTTGGCTCACAGGTGTGCCAGGGCATGGGGAGGGTGTGCCCAAGACAGGAAGCTGCATCCCACAGGCCTCTGGGGAGGGAAGGAGGGTTTCCAGGTCTGTCCTGGTTGGGGAAGGATTCTTGGTGCCCCTCTGAGGAGGAGCCAGGGTCCCAGGGGACACTCACTCTCCCACGGGGTCCGTGAGGGCTGCGTCCTTCCTCTCCGCCGTGTAGAAAGGAGGCTCGTAGAGCAGGAACTCTGTCTGCACCACAGGCCGTCCTCAGGTTGTCCCCAAGGCAGAGCTGGGCCAGCACCCCAAGGGGCCAAGGGGACTCACAGCCAAGACCACAGCCACCAGCACCCAAAGCACCCAAGAACGCAGGGCAGCCCCGAGCCGGGGTGAGCCCAGGAAGGGGCTCCCATCCTCCACACCTGGCACTTACAGAGGGGGCGGCTGCTGCTTCCAGGGGCTGGGGGGCTGGGACAGGGGGGTGGCAGCCAGTGACAGGGCCAGGACTGGTGGGCAAATACAAGCCACAGAGGTACCCACAAGGCCCCCTCTGTCTCTCGAGCGGTGGGGCTCAGTTTCCCTATCAGTCAAACAAGGTCAGCCCAGCATTCAGGGCCCCGTGAGGCTGCCGTGAGCAGGAACCATGCGGGATACCAAAGGCCTCTCTCCCCTTCCCAGAGCTCGGGGCACCAGCTGGGTGGGCACTCACCTCCCATGGCACCTTCTCATTGGGCACAGGGAACCGGGTGACAGGGGAGCTGGGGTACAGGAGGTGCCGGGCATTCACATGGTAGCCGTCACCTGGCTCCTCCTCCTTCCTCCTGCCAGCCAACTCTGCATCCGGCTCGTCAGGGGCCTTTGCGAGTGCTGTGAACGGCCACATGGGGCTGTGACACAACACTGAGCCCGGGCCGGGGCACTCCACCTGGCCGGCCCAGGCACTGGGGGGACAGGGACAGGCGAGGCAGTGTCCCCTCGGTGGGATCTCGGTTAACTGGCTGACCCCACAGGCCACAAGGAAGGGCTGTCCAATTAATGGGGGCAAACTTGCTTTTGGGGGTAGCCACACCCGAGGAAGACTACTCGTGTCCACTTCCTAGCTGGCTGCAAATTTAGGGAAATGGATTTTGCCATCACTGGGTCACTCAATGGTCTCAGGCCTCCGGAGCTGCCCAACCCACCCTGACTTTGCAGCAAGTCATAGAGGAGGAGGCCAGGGATGGGGGGCCAGGCTGCCTCCAGGGGTCCAGCAGCCTGGTCAAGTCAGGACTGGCCGAGGCCAAGTGCCTCGAGGGCAGAAAAGGCTCAGCTCCCCTGGGCTGGTCCAATAAGGCTCAGGGATGGCTGTGGCCGAAACCATCTTTCCACCAGGGCCCCACAGCTACCTCTCCTCCAGCCCACGCAGGCTCAGAGCCTCACAGGTCAGTGGGGACCAGCTGCTGGTCAGGAAGCCCCACTCACCCAGGGCAGGCGCGCCCGCTACAGAGCCAAAGCCACTGTCCTTCAGGGTCCTCACGATCCAGTGCAAAGACCTGGCCACCTGGGCCACCTGGAAGGCACGGCCCAAGACAGGTGTGTTGGCACCTGCACAGCACACCGCCTGCCACCCTGCCTACCCTGACAGTGAGGCTCAGGGCCTCGCTCCCAAGTGACCCAGCTCCCCCTGGATGCCACACTCCGCCATCAGCATTCTGTACCATCTGAAAGATAAAACCAAGCCTCTCCCCAGCTCCCAGCTCCCCAGGCAGCCACCAAAACATCAGGACGCTGCACAGGGCTTAAGGCCCCCAGCAGTGCCTGACAATGCTGCCTGCCCATGGTCACGATGGTCACTGGGACTGGACCTCAAGGACAACCTAAGTCCCCATAGCACCATGAAAAGAAGAGGCACCCTCGTGCCCCTCCCCACCGAACTTCCCCAGAGACCACAGTGCTCAGGGGTCAGGGGCATCTGGAACTGACATGGCTCAGGAAAACGCAGCCCATGCTGCCACGCCTGTCTTGGGGGTCACAAGGCTCAGACCCACAGGAGAGCCCAGGAGGCAGAGCCTGCAAGGCCATGGGCACAGTGGGCAGGACGTCGCTGGCGGTGGACACCTCAGCAGCACAGGCCTGGCTGGAGGAGACACCGCAGTGGTCAGCTCGGAGCAAGCTCACCCTGGTGTCCTGGCTGCTGTGGGCAGCAGGGGACCTGTGGGAAGCACCTGTCCAGGACCTGGTCAGTGGGCAACAACTGGGAGTGGGCAAGGCCAAAAGGTGCTCAGCGTCGAGGGGACCAGTGGACAAGGAGGACTGTGCCTCTCGATGGCAAAGACAAGAACATGCGCACGCTCCGCTGACATCCACTCAGGGCAGAGCTCGGAGGACCCTGACTTCAGGGTTCTGGCCTCCCGAGCTGTGAGTCAGTTCTGTCGTCTTGGGGGGCCCAAGAGACCCGCACCAGCAGGCGGATGAGACCAGGCCACGGGTTTTGTCACCCCAGCACGCCCTGACTCCTCTTGGCCCACATCTCTGTGCACCCCCTGAACCGCGAGGCAGCTCCGGAGCGCAAGTCTCAAGGCCACGACCCGAGCCCTGCATCTGTGCACCTGCTCCGGGAACCTCAGAGCAACCTTCGCTCAGCCTAAGGCTCCTCCGTCCTCCTCTGCTGGCCGCCGCGGCCCCCGAGAGCAGTGAGGAGCCGGTCTGAGGTCTTCCCAGACAGGGCAGCATCGGGGGATGGGAGTTCTTCTAGAGAGCGGGAAATGTCTCTTCCCAACTCCCCGCCTCCTCCTCTCCCTCCCTTCCCAGGTGCCCAGCCCCGCCCACCTGCTCCTCCAGGGACGCCAGCCTCTGCTCTGTGGGCCCCGACCTCTTCAGACGGTCCATGTCCAGCAGGTCCACCATGCTGTCCACCCTGGAAGAGCACGCGGCTAAGCCAGAGGCAGCAGGCTTTGGGGACCCTGGGACTCTTAGGAACAGGACTCCTGCTTGCAAATGGCCCTGCCAGATCCAGCAGCCCAAGCTCTGTGTCAGCTGTGTGTCAGTCACCTTCCTCTTAACCCAGAATGGCTAACGTGCAATAGAATGAAACTGCCTAGTGTCCCCAAAAGGGAAGATGTCGCAGCAGAGGGACAGCCCAGGCTCCCAGGGCCAAGTGACAGCCCGCCAGAGGGTGTCTGGGGAAAGACACACCTGAGCTGGCTCACCATGCCTGCCTACAGGGTGCCAGGCCACATGCCCTGATCCTCAAATCAGAGGACAAAGCAGCTCCCGGGAACAGCTGGGTTGGTTTGGGGGTGGTGCACAGGGGCTGATTTTGAGTAAGAATTTCGTTATGTCTTACTTTGCTAAAACATATAAATTTCTAGTCCAGTGTAGTGGTGCATGCCTAAAATCCCAGCACTCAGTAGGCTGAGGCAGAAGCATCTCTACAGATTCAAGGTCAGCCTGGGCTATATACGAAGACCCTGTCTCAAAAAACCAAACAATAATATTTTTAATGTAAAAAAATGCAAAACATGAGCTTCTGTCCACCTTTGTAGTTAAAATAAGTCCACGGCCAACACCTGTCTAAAGCTGGTCTGATTTCGCCCAGGGGTTCCCTTACTTCCTTTTGCCAACTGCAGTCACGTTCATTTGTAATAAAGAAAGCAACCATTTTAATACCCAGTAAGTGCTCCTGGGGATGTGACCCACTTGAAACAGCCAACTGGAGGAAGGGAAGAGCGTGACTGCACTGAGGACCTACAGGTTTACCGCTGCCCGTGCAATCCATTGCTCGATCCCACAAAAGCCACTTCCCTGGCCCCTGCCTTGACTTCCTGCACAGCCTCGAGAATGCTCCGGGATTATTACTGCAGTCTCTGGGGGCCCCTGTGACTCGGTCACGATGAGATGAGAGCTGCCTCGATTTGCAGATGGTGCCCCAGAGACCCCAGGCCCCAGCCCTGCTCTGTGCCAGCGAGCTGGTCAGCTTGGCTCAGCCACCATGCTGGCTCGACCTGGCATGCCATGTGCCAAGACACCTCCCTCGACCTTGGACCCCTCGCTGGACCCAGTCAGAGGGGGTGGCCAGGGCTGGGGACCTTCATAAGAGCCACCAAGTTATTTCATCATTTCCCTTGTTGCCCTGTGTTTTGCAAGATCTTATCGACTGTAGAACACCAATTTTTGTTAAAGATTCCTAGACACATAAACAGGAGCTTTTAAAATGTCATAGCAGTTCCATTCCAGCTACAACACATCCTATAGGAATGGTGTCGGGAGGCGAGAGGGACAGGTGCTCATCAGTGTGTTTACGGACACACGGACACATGGCCAAGCTGGGGCTGGCACTCAAATCCAGGCCACACTGTGTACTGGTTCCAACACCTGGCTGCCAAACTCTCTCACTTTCTAGGGCCTCTTTTCTCCATGATAAGATGAATAAACGACACTGCCTGCTGCCAGAGGACTAAGGAGGAGGACGCAGGCAAAGTGGCCCTAGAGGCCCAGCTCCTCAGAACCTCCCGCTGACTGCACCTCCTCAACTGCCAGATGCCAGCTCCGGAGCTCTGTGGTCAGGGAATCCTGACACCCAGGCACCACTTCCCGGCATCTGGGCCCTGGGCATGACCATTGTTTAAAGTCAAATGACACCAACTAAGGCCACCAATCAAGGCATTCTTGGCCACAGGTGGTGAGAGAAAGTAGCCAGGTGGGGCACTGAGCCCAGCATGTCCTCTTTAACTGGAAGGTCAAGGTGGAACATCAGGGAAAAGCAGGCTGACACCATGCACCCAGCCTCCTGCAGTCCTGTCAGGCTGGGGACCAGCTGCAGCTCCAGAACTGCACAGACCTGCTGAGTGTCTGCCAGGCCTCGCCCTGCTCCAGGTCCCTGCTTTTGTGGACAACACATCTCCATGGAGGGAGCAGGTAAACATTAACCCAACCCACCAAGGGACCCACCAACTAAATAATGGACAAACCAAGCATGAGAGGTAGAAGCAGCTTTAACTATCTGCTGGATTGTCAACGATCTCACCATTGTGCCTGTCACCATCACCATCATCATCGCCACCACCAATATCTTCATCACCTTCATCACCACCTTCACCATCATCACCATCCCAATCATCACCACCATCATCACCATCACCACCATTATTGTCCTCATCAATATCCTCATCACCACCTTCACAACCATCACCCCCATCACTGCCACCATTATTACCATCACCATCACCACCATCATCGCCATCACCATTACCATCACCATCACCACCATCATCGCCATCGCCATCACCATCACCATCATCACCATCCCCATCATCACCACCACCACCACCACCATCATCATCTCCCTTCATCATCATCACCACCCTCTCTATCACCTACAGAATCCTCCATGCCAGGCAGGAGCTGCCTTCACTAGGTGGCACTTTCCCCATCTCCCCATTCCCATCACTCAGTGAGGAGCCCAGGGCCAGACAGAATCAGTGATCTGCCACAGTGAGACAGTGACATCAGGAGCCTGAGGCCAGCTCTCTCCACTGCCACCCACCATGGCCGAGGGTCTGGGGCAGAGAAGGGAGCAGAAAGAGCTTCCCCAACACAGACCTTGCCCCCTGAAAGAAGCAGGTGGGAAGAATCGGGTTGAGAGATGGCACTGATGTGGCCAGGGCCCCAGGCTGGGCACCAACAAAGCTCATGGGCAGCCACCCTCAGAACGGCCCTGAGGGCCACGTGTGTGCACCCTCCGTGGTCTCCTGTGAGAGCATCCACACTCCTCTGGCTCCTAAGGCTCCCCTCTCAGCCTCTGCCCCTCCTGCATCTACAGACTCAGCCTTCCTAGGACCCCAGGGGGCCTTGAGTCAGCCGCTGGACACAGGCCTGGGGGCTTGCAGGGGGCCACAGTAATGACAGCAGTGACCACAGGGAGGACCCTGACATGGTAGTTTATGGTCCAGTCCCCTTCTCCCTCCCATGCTGGGTGAGCTGAATCGGGGAGCCTGTTGGGTAGGCTCTGGGCCCATGAGGCCTGGACTTTCAGTGCCTGTGGGACGCAGGGGCGCGGCCCGCGCACTTCTCACTGATGTCCTGGATCCTCTGTTCTGGTCGCTGGTGGTGCTGGTACTGCTGGTTATTCAGGTAGTTCTCCTTCAGGTAGATCTCCCAGGACAGCAGGGCCGCCTCCTCGTTCTTCTCCAGCTTGTTCTCTGTTGGGCGACAGAGGGGCCTGAACTCCACCTGACATCCCCAGGGCCCAAGGAAGGGTGGCAGAAGCCTTTGTGTCACCAGGGTTCTAGAAGGAGCTGCGCACCAGCCCCCGGGTCCCTGTCTGCACCCTGAGATGGCCAGGACCGCGCCCTGGGGACGTGGGGGCAGGGGGCGGCTCACTGAGCTGCTTGTGCCTCTTGGCGGGGATCTTCAGGACCACCCTCTTGATCAGCAGCTGCAGGTGGCTGAGCAGGATGAACGGGGGCGGCGCCGGTGGCCGGCCGTGGTACTCCTCGATCAGGTCATGGCGCTGGAACTTCCAGATCTGGTCCGTGTGCTCCTGCACCTGCTGGAACGTGTAGCTGTGGGGGCGAGAGGGACACGGGCATCGGCAGATATGCGGGAAACAGACCCCAGCCCGTGATCCAGGACTCGGGAACCCCCAAACCACAGAAGCAGCTGCCCAGGAGGTCAGCTCCAGACTAGGAGGAGTGAGATGAGCAAGCTCCCGGATTCCCAGCGCCAGGAGGGGAGCCAAGAGGAGGACGCAGAAGTCATGGAAGTCACGTGGGCTTCAGAGGCCTCGTTAATGACACTGGTCAGGGACCAGCACTGGGGTGCGAGCTGTCAGAGGGGTTCATCCGTCAATTCCCACACGAACGGGACCAGGGTGCTGCCTCCCTCCTGCAGGCTATGCAGACACCGGCTCAGGTGTGCAAGGTGGATGGGCCTTGGCAGAGCAAGTGCAGAGGGAAGGGGGTGGCAGGGTCACACGGCCCAGCTGTTGCCCTGCCTGGGGACAGGGTCACCCCCTCGGGCCTGGGCTCCCAGATCCCGGCTCTAGAGTGTAGGTTCTCATCAGAGCACATTAAAGCAAAGGGCCACCCCGGAGCTCTGCAGACAAGAGGGGAAGCTGGCGCCTAACTAAACCAGCAGAGGAGGATTTTCAAAGGCTGGAATCCATCTGCAGAGGCTGCAGGGTAAGGGCTTGAAGGATTCTCTGAATTACAGGGCTGCCGCGGGCACGACAGCAGGGGCTGCCAGGTCCCAGTGTGAATGCCAGAGTCTTCATTCATGGTCTACTGCTTCCCTGGCTTCTCCTTTTCCTGACTCTTGCTTTATTTAGGACCACAGAGCTGTCTTTGATCCAAGTTTATAACCTATGGAAGATCTGTTATCCCAGCACTCGGGAGGCTGAGGCAGGAGGATCACCACAAGTTCAGCCAGCCTGGGCTACATAGTGAGTTCAAGACCAGCCTGGAACACACAGTGAGATGCTGTCTGAAAAACCCCGCCTTGGGGCCAGGGATATAGCTCAGCGGCACAGTGCCTGCCTGGCAAGCAGGAGATCCTGAGTTCGATTCCCCGTTCCCCCAAAAAACAAACCCACCTCCCCAAGACAAAAAAATCCACCTATAGAAATGTAGTGGGGCCCCCAGAGCCCAGGCGCAGCAGGACTATCAGGAGAACCGACACTGACACTCACAGGTGCCCGCAGGCCCAAAAAGACAACATCTGCAGCAGCCGGCGGGACAGACCACTAGCAAAGCCTCAGAGTTCTAACAAGATGGAATGTTTCAAAGCACCGAAGATTTAAAGGAAACCTAGGCGTTCCCAGGGGAGTAGCTACTGTATTCGCTTCCTGTCGCTACTCTAACAAATCCCCACAAAGGAAAAGAATCGGGTTTGTTCTCTCTGGGTTCTGGGGGTCAGTGCTGGGCTGACACCAGAGTGTCACAGGGATATTCCCCCTGGAGGCTTGGGGATGATCGGGTCCCTTGGCTGTGGCACCGTGTCCCCAGACCCTGATCTCGGATCACATCTCTCGTCTCCCTCTCACACGGCACCCCCTGCTGGTGCTGGCCCACCTGGGCCATCCAGGACCGCTCCCACTTCAGGCCCCATGTCCACAGGTTCTCCAGGTTAGGATGTGGACATGTATGGGGCACTGATCCCCACAAGGGGACCAGGCACATCTGCCCTGTGGGGCCCCTCTGGATGCCACCTACAAGCAGATGCTCAGGGAGGGTGTGGATGCTCACTGTCATGGTTTACATCTAGATGCACCCCGGAGCCTCATACGCACACAGAGGGGGCTGTTGGGATGTAATTCGATCATGGGGCTCATAGCTGACTTGCTGTTAGGAGGCGGGCCTGGTCAGAAGAGGTGTCACTGGGACGTGGCTTGGAAGGGTTCATCTCCCTCCCTGCTCCTCCCTTCTCTGTCTCTGCTTCCTGTCCGCCATGCTGTGAGCAGCTCTCCTCTGCCAGGCCCCTCTGCCTGGCTGCCCTTGGAGCCAGCCGCTTATGCACTAAAACTTCTACACACTGTGAGCTGAAGTAAATCTGTCCTCTTTTAAGCTGTGGATCTCGGGTATTTTGTCCCATCATGAAAGAAAGTGACTAAGGCACACATGTACAAACCCAGTGTTGACACACAAGCCCCTAAATGTGGGAGAAGCAGGCGCAGTTGTCCAGAGATGGACCAGAACCCCAGAAAAACAAGCCCCAAGGAAGCCTCAGCTCGGCACAGTCAGAGGTGGACAGTAGGCCCAGGAATGCGTCCAGGCAGTGAGGACACAGGCAGATCCATCGGGAGGGGGGTAGGGATCCCTGAGTAGCCAGTGCCACAGCTTGCTCCTGGGTAGAGCCATGAGCACACTTACAGCTGCTCACACAGAACGAGGCCAATGCTAGTGACACACAGCAGGCACCACAGCTGAGCTGGACATGCACACCGTCAGTCCCCCAGGGGCAGTGACAGGGACAGGCAAGCAGTGACCAAGGAGTGGCTGTACATGTCCTCCCAGGATGTTAGGAGGTGCCTCCAGGGGACAGGTACACTGGGTCCCTGCTCATGGCCATGGCCACGGGGTCCTCTGGGAGGACAGTGGGGTGGGTACAGGCCGGGGACCCTACACAGGTGTCAGCCGCGCCCACGCTCACTTGAACATGGCGATGAGGAGGTTGAGCAGCAGGATGTTGGTGAAGAGCAGGTAGAGGCAGAGCAGGATGACCGTGAGCCATTCAGGGAAGGCGGGCCTCTGCTGCGTCGCGTCGCTCTCGGGGCACTTGGGCTTGTAGGGGTCTGTGCCATTGGGGCTGCAGTGTGCCAGGTCGAAATTCACACCTGGAGTTGGGAGTGGGGTGGAAAAGACAAGGTGACAACGCAGCCATGAGGGTGCTGGTCAGAAGGGACCTCAGCCACCTGGTCACCACCAAGGAGCCCCACAGGTCTGGACGCCTGCAGACCTGGTGACAAAGTCCAGCAGGAAGCTCTGTCCACCCCAGACAAACTCCTTAGGCAGGCACCACAGCTTCCAGGGAAGCCCGGAGCCCACCCATCCCACCTGGGCACTTCCCAAGGCCACCGTCGTCAGAGGCCTGGGGTCCCAACCCTGGGGAGTTCATTTGGTGGGAAAGGATTGTAAAAGAAAAAATTAATAATAGCATGAAAAAGGATGAAATACTTGGGAGTAAATTTAACAAAAGTGAGAAATTTATACACTAAAAACTACAAAACATTGTTGCGATTGATTAAAGATCTAGGACCAGGGATATAGCTAGGTGGCACAAGTGCCTGCCTGGCAAGTGCAAGGTCATGAGTTCGATTCCCAGTACCAAAAAAAAAAAAAAAAATCTAAATAAGTGAAGAGATATCCTGATGCCTTCTTGACATAAGTTGAGCCAAAAATATATGTGAACCAGAGGGGTCCAGAAGCCAAAGCAACCTGGGAAAAAGAGCTCAGTTGAAGGACTCACCCTTCTCAATTTCAAAGCCTAGGACAAAGCTACAGAAACCACAACAATGAGGTATCAGTGTGAGGACAGACACACCGAAGTGGGACAGGACTGAGGCAAGACACAACCCTGATAGGAATGGCCAACTGACTTTCCAAAAGGATGCCGGGACATTCTGAGGAGAAAGAATGGCCTTGTCAACAAATAATGCTGGGACAACTGGACATCCATATGCAAAAAAATGATCCTTACCTCACGCTGTATAAAAATTATGTAAATGAGTCACAGGCCAAAAAGAAAGAGCAAACACTATAAAACTTTTAGAAGAAAACATGGGCATCAATCTGTGTGGCCTTGGGTTAGGTGATGGTTTTATAGATAAGATACTCAAAATACAAATGATTTTTTTAAAAGATTCATAAGTTGTACTTCATCAAAATTAAAAACTTTCGTTCTTTGAAGACAGCATCTTTTCATGAAGACAGCCCATGTAATAACAGAAAGTACTTGCAAATCATCTATATGATAAAGGTCTGGTATTTTTTACATAAAGAACCCTTACAACTCAATAATAAAAAAAAAAAAAGGGAAAATGGACAAAGGGTAAGAAAAGACATTTCTCCAAAAAAGACACAGAAATGGCCCTGAGAAGCACGTGAGATGTCCAACAGTACAAGTCGTTGGAGACACACGCTAATTAAGTCCACTGTGAGACCCACTTCACACCCACTAGCACATCTACAATTTTAAAACCAACAAGTGTCGGGGAGACTGGGGAGACAGTGGAATCCTCAGACACTGCTGTCGAGTATACTGTGAAAGGGCACAATTCCTCAAAAAGTTAAACACACACCCACATAAAAATCTACAAGTCACTCTTCGTGGCAACACTGTTCATAATAGCCCAAAACTGGAAACAACGCAAACGTCCATCAATTTAGGAATAAATAAGCATAAGGTACATCTAGACAATGAAATATTACTTAGCAATCCAAAGAAATGACACATGCCAACAGCGGTGGCGAACCCATGGCACGTGCGCCACAGTGGGCTTTCTGTATCATTGAAAGCTCTAAAATGTTTGCCATCACTACAATATGGATGAACCTCAAAAACTCCCTCAGTGAAAGACGCCAGGCACGGGACTCCCTGTGACATCGTCCAAGTCGCCTGAGCTGTGCGGGAGGGACAAGTACATGTGGACAGGAAGTTGACGGGTAGCTGCTTAGGCTGAAGGGAGGAAAACGGGTGTGGCTGTTGACGGGTAGGGTTTTCTTTTAGGGGGATGCGAATGCAAAAAAATTAGCTTCTGTGAAACCCTAAAAGCCACTGACGTGTGCACTTTGCACAGGTAAAGTTCGCGTCAAGGTTTCCGGCTCACACAATCCCTCTGCAAACGGTGCTCTCTGCACTGGGTGAGGAGGTGAGGAGGTGTCCGCTATAGTGGGAGCATCAGGGCGACAGGTGGGTTCTAAGGCTGGGGCTGCCAGCAGATGTCCAGCACCCCACGCCACCCCCACCGGCCTCTGGCCTCCACCGAGCACAGCCCGGGCTCCCCAGGACACCTCTCAGACCCCAGCCGGGCCCACATCCCGTCCTACCGTCGATGTAGGCCGGGATCTGCCCGAAGATGGTGAGGTAGGAGTGGTAGACGACGCCGCGGAAGATCCAGTCCACGCGGCTCTCGTTGTGGATGAGGATGGCTTGCTTGGCCACTCCGAAGGACACCACCCACACCGCCAGGAGGAAAAGGAAGAAGAAGACATCCTTCATCTGCGGAGGAGGCACTGGGCTGCACTGTCCCTCTCCACCACCGTGCCCGGCAGCCAAAGGAGAAGTCACGGCCGCCCGTGGCGTGGGGAGCACCCAGAGGACCCCAGGAGGAAGGAGCTAGAGACAGAGTGGAGGCCAGAGAGAGGGCAGGGGAGGCAGCTGGGGGAGGCGGTGAGGAGAAAGGCACCAGACACAGGACCGCCGTGGGTGGCCACTCGGCCCTTACCATTCGCTTCACGATGATTATCTTGGGCCCCAGAGTCTTGCTGACGGTAAAAATGTGCATCAGGCGGAGGCAGAACATGATGAAGTCCAGGGAGAGGATGACGCGTCCGGGGTACAGTGTTGCCGGGATGAGCCTGCAGCCGGCAGGGCGGGGACGGCACTCAGGACTGGCTCGGCAGGCAGCCTGCAGCTCCCAGGGCCTGCGTCCAGCCAGGGGGCCCCGGTGCGCCAAAGCTGGGGGCCCAGGAGCAGAACCTCCAGAAGCCCAGCCTCAAGCAGGGCAGCCAGGCCCTGGGGACATCGCAGGGAACAAGGAGGCTTGGCCAGGCTTCCCCGCCTTGTGGACAGGAGGACCATGGCCCCGCAGATGCGCAACCCCATCGCGGACAGGAAGTGAGCCGACAGGAGTGGGCAACGACAGAGGACAGCCTGGAGTTCGGAGCACAGCCCAGCCCTGCGCTCCCCGCACAGCCCCGGCGGCCGCTCACCGGCACGTCAGCCCCACAATGAAGAGCACGATGGCCCCCACGTCCAGCTTGTTCCAGAAGTCACTGAAGTACAGGGACGCCATCTTCATCAGCCCACACTCGTCGGGGTCATAGAAGAGCTACTGGGGAGACAGGGACTCGTTGTCACCGTCGCAGTCCTCCTCTGTGGAGGGAACTCGGGTGGGCAGAGGGCAGCGGGACAGGAAAGGGGGGACCTCGCCTCTCCACAGGACCAGGGGGAACCTGGAGCATGGCATGGGCAGCGAGTGTACTCTGGGACCCAGGGACCCCTGTCGGATAAGCGTGTGTGTGTGTGTGTGTGTGTGTGTGTGTGTGTGTGTGTGTGTTTGCATGTGTGCTGGGACCCCTGTGTGGCCTGCCACCATCTGGCAGCCAGCTGCCAGGTTGGGGGCAGGTGACACAAAGAATCAACCAGGTCCCTTCCCTGGGTCCAAGGGACAGACTCGGGAGAAGGGCATGGCCTCCTTTTCCAGGATGGCCCAGCAAGACTGGGCTCAGGGGCATGGAGGCCCCAAGAGGGGCACAGCCCTGGCCCTGGCTTCTGTCCCAGGCACTCAATGCCTCCCCAGGGTCCTCCCAGCAGGCAGGTGGTCACCTCTGAAAGCTGGGGCTAGAGTCTGCAAGTTCAGGGAGCAGGGTGAGTGGAGCTGGAGCCATGTCCCTCTGGGCCCACTCCATCCCTGAGAGGCAGTTGGCCCAGCCCCGGGTGGCAGTGGTCTGTGCACACTGCCCCACGCCATTGCCCCATGGGGAAGCACAGCTGGCACTCCGGGTTCAGCAGGGCCCAGGCACGGCCTGGAGCTCCACCCCTGCTGGTTTCGTGCAGATTTTTACCAGAGCAACCGAGCCAAGCGTCACCGCTCTCGGCCAGCCTGTGAGTACTCTGGCGAATGACCGAACCTGACATGGTCATGGAGACCCTCCGGGGGACAGGGCATTGCAGGGTGAGGGCACCCACTTTGGGGGGATCAGATAAGGATCTCAGTGCTTCAGGAAGCCCTGAGAACTGGGGGGCAGGGAGGGGGACAGCAGGGGTGTGGGGCGGGTCACTCCCCAGGCTCTCTTGCAGAGGAGAGGGTGTCCTCCCTGCCGGGTGCACACCTGCCGTGTCTCCTCGCACACCAGGGAGAAGAGCCAGAGGTAGATGAGGCACTCGCTCCAGGATGGCGTGGCCTGGAAGTCCACCATGAGCACGTAGGCAAAGAGGCAGAGAAAGGCGAAGTAGGACAGGATGTTCAGGTGGAAGACAACCACGGGCGCGCTGAAGAAGGCACGGGCACGGGCCGGGCCACCCAGGGCCTGCAGCCGCTTTTCCCTGTGGACATGGCGACACACAGGAAGGCAAGCATGAGGGGCCAGGCTTCAGCCACCCACGGAGCCCACGTCCCCTGGGACATGATGCAGGGGCGAACGTGTTCAGGGAGGGGTCACCACCGCCCGAGGCCATGTGCCAGCTCCTAGAGGGTTGGCAAGAGGAGCCTCATCCCTCTGGTCCTGTGGACCCCAGACTCTCACACGCAGCCACAGGGCCCACCACAGTGGGGACCCAAAGGTTAACCTCTCACGTCCTGCCCGGGCTGGGGATGTCACGGCTCCCACCGGGGGCACAGACTGGACATGAGGCCTGGGTGTTCCTGGCACTGTCCCCACAAATGGGGGCCCCCTGTCCTCACTGTCCTTCACATGGGTCAGGGCTGGCCGGGACAGTGCTGACCCGTGTGCTCTTATCACTGGGATTGCTGGGAACAGCAGCGACAGCTCTACACCCTTGGAGGGCACTGGAAAAGCAAGCACCACTTCAGAGCAGCTGGGCTGCTCCTGTGCCTCAGTTTCCCCAGGATGCTCTGAGCACTGACAGCAGCTCCAGCCCATGTCTCCAGCTGCCAGGGCATGGGGAAGAAGGGGACCATGTGGCCTACCAGCTACAGGAGGGGTTCGACCAATGGCCGCCGGGGCTGGGGCCTCAGATCTGTCCCGGGGCTCTCAGGGGACCAGAACTTCTGTCCAGCCCCTACTACATCCAGCCGGCACCCCGACCAGACCACTGTGCTTCTGAGGAGGCGGAGGGTGGGGCTGAGCCAGGCCTAGGCCTTCAGCCACTTGGGCTGCAGACTCCTTCTTCTGATGGGAAGAGGATCTGCCCCAGGCTCCACAGCTGGCAGTGAGCAGGGTGACCCTCAGCCTTGGCTCGCTGTCCTCACGCGACCAGGTTCAGCACCAGCAGCTTGGCAGCACTAAGGGGCACCATGTGCTCCACCTTCCCCATTCTCAAGGCCCAGGGCACAGCGGGGTGCTGGGGCACAGCAGGCAGTGCTCAACCAAAGGTGGGCACTGAGGACATGGCAGCAGGTCCCCCACCCCCGCTTCCAGCCCACAAATATCTCTACCAGTCCAGGATCCTGGCACAACCTCGAGGCACAGGGTTCCCAGGGAGAGGAGGCTCCCATGCCCAGCCACATCCCCCACCTAACCCGGGCACCTGAAGGAGATGAGGCCCGTGAGGAGCAGCGGGAAGGCCAGCATACACAGGATGACCCGCCACAGCCCGTTGTCCACGCACAGCTGGCCCCACCACACTTTGGTCAGGAAGGCCTGTGGATGGGGTGGCCTCAGGATAGTGGGCACCAGCAGATCCATCACACCCCATGCCCGAGGTGGTGGCACCCCCCCATAGGCACAGGCACCCTGAGGCCCCAGCGCAGGCAGCCAGCCCAGGTCAGCTGCCCGTCAGCTACCATGGAGGCTGGGCTCCAGGCAGGCAGAGCCGTCCCCAGCCACGGGGTACGTGGTAGAGAGGCCGGGCTTCCACATGGCTCCTGACCCACACCCCGAACTCTTGCTTCTTCCACCCCCTGAACTGTGGAACCCGTCCTCATGGGGTCCTGAGTCCTCACAGTCCCAGGTTCTCACAAACTGGCCCCTTGAAGCCAGGCTAAAACCCTCCACAGGCATCCCCAAGACACATGGAGTTGGCAGACAGGTGACAGCATGAATCCCTGCTCCAGGAGACCCCAGCATTCAAGGGGCGCTCACTTTGTGCCAGGCCTAGTGTGGGAGCTGCGGGAGGGAACTGTCCCGTCCCTTGTGGGCCATGGGGACAGAGAGCTGACACAAGCTCCTGGAGCTGCCTGGGGGACCGCCTGCCATAGCCTCCATAGCCCACCAACCACCTGCTTCTGCTGAGGCCATTTCCTCTCTGCCATGTGGGAGGAGGTGCCTCCAGTCAGGCTGTGGCCATCAGCCAGGCACCGTCCCTGGCCACCCCGGACCTGCACCAGTGTGGACCCTGTGCTGTCTGTGTGAACCGAGGCTGCACCCATCCGGCAGACACCAGGGCACCTGATCCCGGACGCAAGGCCTCGGGAGGTCACCTGGATGCCCCCGTGAGACACAAACTTCATGTCCTTGGCCTCCAGGGCCAGCTGCAGGCAGGTGGTCTTCCCCCAGGCCTCCGACACGCGGATGAGCAGCTTCTGAGCCCGCTCCTCGTCCTTCCTGTAGCACTCGGTGAAGACCCCTGCAGGAGGAGGAAGATCAGCGTCAGAGTGGCAAGTGGCAGCCACTGAGCCTGGGGCGCCCCAGACAGAGGTGGGGCATGGTCCAGATGGCAAGGGTGAGGCTGATGTCCCTGACACCCAGGCCAGGGGCACAGACCCTGGTGACAGCACGTGGGCTGAAACCCAGGGCAGGGCTCACCGATGGCTCTGAGCTCGTACTCATCCGCCAGCGCCAGCATCTCCTCTGAGCTGTCCGTGTCCTCCTCCTCCTTGGACAGCTCCTTCAGGATCTTGCTGCAGGCCAGGGCGGCTGCGATGCAGTCCTGGCTCTGGGGACACAGCCCGGTGAGGACCTGCAGGGCCCAGCCAGGCTCGGCCCAGCCCAGGAACCTGCCCAAGCTGGTGAAAGCAGACACCTTGGACAGGACGGGTACTGGGCCACAGTTTTGTGGCCCCTATCTCTGTAGCCCCTTTCTGATAGCCATGTCCTGCCTGGCCCGTGGGAGCCATCTGCTTGCCCCGCAGTCTCCCTGAGGGACAGGATGAATCCAGCACATGTGCTGGTCCTCCGGGACCTGGCGGGCCACAGGGGATGGCACCACCCGTAAGTCTTGGTGTGGACACAACCACAGGAAGAGTTTGCGTGGCAGATCTCTTAGAGCTAAATTCCGTGTTCTCCAAGGTTGTGGGCACTGAGCCCCAGGCAGCATTGCAAACCACTGCCCGCCCTCCACAGCCATGAGCTGCCCCACTTGCCTGGCCACTGGCTGCCGGCCTACATGTCGTCACATCCGCTGAGAAGAAGGTCTCCTTACCTGAGCCCAGATGATGCCCGCCAGCTCCCGACGGTTCTGGACAATGGCCCAAATGAGAAGGTCCCGGACTGGGTCCATGGTGAAGGTGATGTGGCCCGAGGAACGCTTGTAGAGGGACCGAAGGCTCACTCCCTGCACCTGGTGGGCAATGGACAGTCCGAGTCCCACGGAGGCCACCCTAGTGTCAGAATCCTGGGGGAGCTAGAGTTGCAGGCCTGCCCTGCCTTGTCAGCAACGCTTTAGGTCATTCCCGTGCACACTGTAGCTTCAAAACCACCATCCCAAAAAAAAAAAAAAAAAAAAAAACCACCATCCCGGGGACAGCTAGACATATCCAGAAAGGTCACACACCCTTGCCACACGCTAGGCACTTTGCAAGGTCCCTTGGTCACATCTGATCAACGCCTTTCCCAATGCAGTGAATTCTGCCAGGTCCGCGCACAGATCTGTGGCTGTGAGCTCTTGAGGGGACCTCACAGCGTGTCTCCTGCAGATGGAGCCACCAAAGGGGTCGTGAGACCCACTTGAAGAGCAGGGCCACACTCAGCCCACACAGCTGAGAGGACGTGTTCTCAGGCGGCCCAGGGACAATCTGCAGAGCTAGGGAACACCTTTCCCAAGTCACATGCGCAATCACACTTCCTACAAGTGATCCTGGGAATTTCCTGAAGGCTTATCCCTCGCAGAGAAAGTAGTTAACCTTCTGAAACTGCAGACGCAGCTAAGTGTGAGCTCCAGCTCTCGGCTTTCCTAAGCACATTCTGCTGGGCACCCGCCACCAGCACCCTGAACCAGAGCAGAACCAGCGACCACCGTCTCTCCGTCAGGGGTCAGGCACCACTTGCCTGGGTCAACGGACAGACTGTAAAACCTGGAGAAATGGAAAATGTGCCAGCATATAAAAAGCAAAACCAAATGTGGTCTTCCAAGACATAGAAAACATAAACAAAAACAATAAGGAAAAAACAGTTACCAGAACTGCTAGCAAAAAAAGACACTGGGCTCTGACGGACTCGCAGAACTACCAAGCTACCAAGGAAACAGTCCACATCAGCCACATAAAACACCAGAGTAGAGTAAGAGAGAAAACTTCCCAATGGCTTCCACAAAGCCAATACATACTGCTATGGAACTCAGTGAATAGAATGCCCCACATAAACTGCAACCAAAAGCTTCACGTGCTGATGTAAAAACCCTGAAACTGGGGCCAGTGAGATAGCTCAGCAGCATACATGCCTGCCTGGCAAGTGCAAGGTCCTGAGTTCGACTCCTGATACCCACATACGAAAAAAGGGCCGGTGAGATCGCTCAGTGGCATGGGCGCCTCCTGGCACGCGAGGTCCTGAGGTCGACCCCCGGTACCCACAAAAAAAAACCTGAAACCCCTGGCAGACTCCAGCACCATGGAGACCTAGACTGCACAGCACTCAAGCTGAGATTCCAAACAGGAATAAGAGACAGTGAAAATGGTTCCCTGGAGTCTTAAGTCGAAGAAGACCAGCGGGTCCTCCCGAGGCTCAGCAGGGAGTCAGGAGTGATGCTGTCACGCGTATTTCACACACACACAAAGCCAGTGCATTCTCAGCCTGGGACACCACGGTGTTCTCCCGAGTGGGGGCACAGACCCCGCACCCCCTCCCGGGGCCACCACCAGGCCTGGCTGCATATCTCAGTCCGGGCTGGGACGCCACTACCCCAAGGATGGCAACATGGAGAACATGCGGTGAGCAGGACCAGCACAGAGCATTGATCCCTCTTTAAATGCTTTCTACTGTTTGTAATTTCCAGAAGAGGGAGTGTTAAGGGCTGAACTGTGTTCCCGAAAATTCCTACGTTGAAGCCCTGATCTGCAGTGTGCCCAGAGGATCTGGAGATGGACCCTGCTAGGAAGTACAAGGTGTGACTGAAATCCTCCCTCTCGCTTCCAACACACTCGTTCCATCATCTTTCCACTTTCTGAAGCAGTTCTGGAGTCCTCTTTCATGAGTGTCTTTATAAAGTGTGATCAAAGACATAGTGACTGCCGCAGCTGATCTAACAGAAAAGCAGTTTCATAAAAACACGACACTGTGTCCTCATCTGCCTTAGTCACCAGGTCTGGCACCACGCAACTTCTGGCTCTTCCCCCAAAGTCAAAATGACCATGAGAGGTCAATGTTTTGAGTCCATTCAGGACATCAGAGCAGCCAGGACAGAGGAACTAAAGACACTCAGGAAAGAGGACTCCAGAGCTGCTGCAGAAAGGGTCAAGAAAGATGGGATGAGTGTGTTGAAGTGAGGGGGAGCATTTTGAGGAGGATTAATGGAAATACGTCTTTTATGTAATTTTATAAATGTAAATGTTCACAGCATTTTTCAATCACACCTTGTAATTAAGATGCAATGAGGTGATATGGTAGGGTCCTAATCCCAGAGGACTGTCTCCTTACAAGAGGAGGAAGCACCAGAGATGGTCGTGAAAACAGCAAGAGGGTGAAAGGGCGGCCACCTGCAGCCAGGAGCTGGGGCCTCACCAGGACCCAGCCCTGCTGGCACCGTGAGCTCTGCCCACGAGCAAAGATGCGTCTGTTAAGCCAGCAGTGTGTGGTACTTCACATAGCCACATGGCCACACAGTCCAAGGCAGGGAGCATACCTCCTGTCTAATAAAAATAACAGCTAATCACAGACGCCAAGCCTCAGAGGACACAGCCCCCACCCCCGCGGCCTTGTCACCAGCACACACATTGAGTTTGATGTGGGGCACAGGCAGCGAGAGCCGAGGTCGGTCGCCGTGCCGAGGCCGGGGATACAGCGGCTGCGTGGAGTCCCCCAGGAGCTCGCGCAACACCTGGGCCACATGGTACATCTGCAGGCGGGGCGCGGTGGGCACGCCAGCCAGGTGCTCCTCAGCCAGCACCTTCTGTAGCTTGCTGTGGAAGAGGCAGGAGGGCTCCAGGTTTTCGTACAGGTAGAGGAGCGCGTCCCAGGTGACAAGCTCCTTCAGCCGGACCCCGTTCTCCAGGAAGAGCTTCACGAACTCTGGCTTGTTGGAGATGAGTGCGGCCGTCATCGTGGGGTGCAGATCTGAGGGCTGAGAGAACACCATGGGGATGACTGCCACTCGGGGCCACGGCCTCGCAGAGTGCAGACCTCGGTGAACCTGGAGGAGCTGCTGCTCTCTCTGTCTGGGAGGATGGAACCTGCCCAGGTCACCACCTCCAAGGGCAGGGCAGCAGCCCAGGCAGAGGACCCCAGGCTGGCCTCACCCCCAAGGTAAGGTTCCTGCGGGCCCCGCACGTCCGCCCTAGGGTGGCCCAAGGTGCTAACCTTCCACTGCCACTCATCAGTAAAGATCTCGCTGCGGGCGATGTCCACACGATTCCACGCCACCGCCAGCTTCAGCTGATGGTCCCAGTTCTCGTGGCCAAAGTGGTCTTGGCTCCGCGAGGCTGCAGGTGAAAGAGCAAGCGTGGGAACTCAGCCTGCGACTCAAGCCCGAGCTCAGGAAGGGTGGCAAACTCCACCTCCCAGTAATTTAAGCAGTAAACCCAGCACCGGTGAGACCTCCTCCCCACGGACAGCCAGCTGAGGGAAGCACTTTTCATGTCAGGGTCAGAGCCAGAGACTCTCAGGGTTCCAACGTCACTCCAGCTCACCCTGCTCCCACATCCTGGCCATGCCGCACCCCCTATTGGCAGGTGGGCAGCAACGAAAGGAAAGAGCTCAGCCTTTAGAGAAGAGCCGGGGCTCTGAGAGGCAGCCCTCTACATTAACATTCAAAATCAGAAATCCAAAAGCCAAGACATTCCTTTTGGGCCTCAATTTTCTATTCACTGCAACAGCCGCCTGGCCCAGGTCTTCAGGATGAGGATTCCACCTGAGCACCTCTGCACACTCCGTTTAACTTTTGAATCAGGGATTGTTATTTGGAGAAGAAAGAACTTGGACCCTTACCTCACACAACACACAAAAACCCATAGGAGGTGGGCCCCGGACCTGAATACAGAACTCTGTCTATAAAGCTGTAGCCTTGGGATAGACACAATTTCTTAGATAGGACACAGAAAAAATGAATCATAAAAGAAAAATTTAAAAATTAAACTTCATTAAAACTTCAGCCTTCTACTCTTCAAAGACATTGTGGAAAAAAAACAGGCACGAGCTGCAAAGCAGGAAAAGATATTACCAATTTGCATATACATGACAAAAGAATAGTAACAGAATATACAAAGAACTACAACTCAATAGGAAGACAAATGACCAAATTAAAATGAATATAAAAGACATGCACCAAGAAAAATAGAAAAGGAGCCAAAAGATAGAAATAATGATCCACATCATTAGTCAACAGGGAAACGTAAACCCAAACCACACAGATACCACTGCATGCTCGCCACAATGGCTAAAAGATCAAGACAACACCAAATGTTGATGACCATGTGGAGAAACTGGAACGCTCATCCCTGGGGCAAAAAGGTCAAACTGTACAATCTTTTTGGAAAACAGTTTGGTAGTTGCTTACAAACATAAAATCTAGTAATTCCAGTCCTAGATAATCAACCCAAGAGAAATGAAAACAAATAGCAGCTTCATTCCAAGAGCCCCTAACTGGAAACAACCTACCTGCCCATAGATGAATGGAAAAGTGAATCATATATTCACAAACTTCACATGAGAGGATACTGTACTGCTCGGCAATAAAAGGAAACACCACTCTGATACACAAAATCATGAATGCATCTCAAAAACAACACACTGAGTGACAGGAGCGAGACACGGGTGAATCTAATGTACGAATGCACTGTGTGATGCTCTTCATTGTGTTAAATACACAATGCATAAAACACCGCTGTAATCATCAATGTACAGCTCAGTACAAACATCACACCATCCACCTCCAGAACTGCTCTCTTTTGTTCCCACTGATGTGGAATATCTTTCTCCATCCTCTTGCTTTCAGTTTGTCTATTTGGCTCTAAAGTGAGTCTCTTGTAGACAGCACAGAGGTGAATAGCTTTTTTTTCTACTCCGCTAGTCTTTGTCTTTTGATTGAAGAGCTTAAACCATTTATATTTAGGGACACTACTGATAAGGAAGGACTTATTTCTGTCATTTAGTTATTTGTTTTCTGTATGTCTTACAGCTTTTTCTCTGTTCCTTGTTTCCTGCATTGCTGTCCTCTTCTGTACTTAGTGGATTTCAGAGGGCAGGGGGTGCAGTGTTGGGATCAAACCCAGAGCCTCATGCACACCAGGCAAGTGCTCTGCCGCTGAGCCACATTCTGGTCCTTGCTTGTGTTTTTGTAGTGAAATGTTTAAATTCCTTTTTGCATATATTCTTTAGCTGTTGTCTTTGTGGTTACCATAGGGATTACATCAAACATCTTAAAGTTATACCCCTCTAACTTGAATTTATAACAGCTTAACTTCACTGTGTGAAACATGCAGCATAACATATAAAAACTCTGCTCCTTTAGCTGTTCTATCCCCACCCTTTTCGGTTGTTAATATCACAAAATTATATATTTATACACCATGTGCCCCTAAAACTAACAACTCTTTGAAATGCATTAGCCTCTTAAATTATATAGAAAACAAAATGTGCAGCTATAATGCTACTTTGTAGACTAATAACTAATTTCTAATGTATTAATCTCTTAAATATTATAGAAAACAAAACTTGCAGTTATAAACTATTGTGACAATGACGCTAGACTTTGTAGCTTCCCATGCACTTGCCATGCTGAGGTCTTCGTTTTTCCCTCGGCCCTGAGTCACTGCCTAGTGTCCGTCCTTTCATCCCCCAGGCTCCCCTGGGGGTACTGGGCAGGTCCAGCGCCGGCGAGAGCTGGAGTGCTGCTCTATCTGGGACTGTCTTCATTTCTCCCACCCTTCTGAAGGATAGTTTCACCAGGCACGGGATTTCCGACTGACAGTTTTCTTTCATACTTTGAATACATCATCTCACTCACTGCCTTCTGGCATTAAAGTTTCTAGCGAGAAGCCCATAGATAATGGAGCCCTGGTATGTGACACGGATCCTCCCTTTCTGATCAAGATTATTTGTCTTTGGCTTCTAAACGCTTGGTTACCATGTGTCTCGGAGTGTCGCTCTGAGTGCATCTTACCAGGGCATTGCTGGGCTTCATGGATGGCAGGAGGAGGTGGCGGCATGGCCCATACCAGCTGCCCGCTAGCCAGTGTGTCCGACGGAAGGGGGACTGTGCCACCCTGTTCTGGCCTCACCCCTCCATCCTCACTCCCCCTGGCCCTCACCTTTCAGCAAGGCCTGCAGGATGGCCACATCCACGTCCTGCTGCCCATCCTTGCCTTCCCGGAAGATGGTCAGCAGCTGCCGCTTCCGGACAATGTCTTGGATCTGCAACAAATATTTTCCAAGTGAGATATAACGTGCTGAGCAAATGTCCTGCTCAGAAACCCACAGACCCCTGGAGCACAAGTCCTGCCCACCCTGGTGGCCAGGGCACCAGTCCACCTCCTCTCGCCTCAACTGGTAAAGACGAAGACACTTGAGGACCAAGTGCACCGTGACATGAGTGGTCATGGGGGAGAACACAGCCAAGTGTGAACAACCCTCGCCTTGACAATGACATAGTGTCTGCTGCACATCCAGCACGGCTTAGCATGCGGCTTCTCCTGGTCCTCCGGCCTGAGCCGCAGCTGTTCCTCACCCACCTGCCTGCCTGTCTGTCTATTTATCCATCACCCATCCCTGTATCCATCCTTCCACCTATGTGTGTCCATCATCTACCTACCCATACATCCATGGCTCTACACATGTCCATGTTTCTGGCTAGCTAGCTTTCTATCCACCTATGTATCTATCCATCTATACACATATCTATACACCTATCCACCCACTCATCCACCCATCCACCTATCCATCTATGCATGTATCCATCTGTCCATCCATCCATCCATCCATGGATCCTTCCATCCACCCATCTATCCATCTCTCCATATATCTCTCCGTCCACCCATGTATCTATCCATCTATTCCTCTATCTATCCATCCATCCATCCACCCATCCACCTTCTACCCACCCATGCATCTATCTGTCACACATTTGTTTATCTATCATCTATCTATCCACATCTATCCATCCACGCACCCATTCACCCATGTATCTATTTGCGGCCTGTTATAACGTGTGCTAGCAGCTATGCCTGCTACCAGCTGCTCCTCCCTTAACCCCTTAACCCCGTGGCCAAGGTGGGTGTCGCACAGCTGCATCATACCACAGATTTCCTGCTGATCCCGAAAGAAGCCTCAGACCCCGCCCCGTACCCCAGGCCACACCAGCCTCGCCTGCCTTCCCTCCCCATCTCAGACCCACACACTGCCCCACCCCTGGGGGCACCCCCACCATCTCTAAGCCACCAGCTCTCCCCGACCTCTCAAAGTCACTAAGGCCCCAATGTTTTCTCATCCCCCACTGTCCCATCTTCACGGCAACTTCAGAAGCTTCCTATGCCGGGTGTGGTGGCGCACACCTGTAATCCCAGCACTCAGGAGGCTGAGGCAGGATTGGCACAAGGCCAGCCTGGGCTACATAGTGAGTTCAAGGTCAGCCTGAACTGCATAGGGTGACCCTGTCTCAAAAATAATAATAATAATAATAGTAATAATAATAAGCTTCCCGGGCTCCCTCCCCACACCAGCGGGAGCAGCGTCTCCTGAGTTTGACCCGACCCGTGTTCTCACAGAGAGCAGCTGCCAAGTTGACACCCAGATGAGCTCCGCTCCTTGAGAGCTTCCACCCCCTCCTCCCCGGGAGAACAGCCACGCTGAAAGCAGTGAGCCCACTGCTGGCCCCATGGCTGTGACACTGTGAGACGCCCCCAGCGGGTGCCTGCGCCTGCGGCCACACCTGGGGGTGGCGCCCCGAGCAGGCCCACATTCTGGAGGCTGCAGAAGAAACGGCCTGGTTGTGCCGTGCGGCAAGAGTCACAGCACCTGGTCACCCCCTCACCACACTGAGATGGGTTTGTGCCAAGCACCGCTTTCAGGCCCTGGACTCAACAACCGAGAGCGGACTGAAAACAAAATGAGCACCTTCCGACAGCAGCAGATTAGATCATTCCGAGAACGGCCTGAATAATTTTTTGTCTAGCCGGAAAAGGCCCCGGCCTGCCTGACGGGGGCAGGGAGGGAGCAGGGAGGCTGGGGCAGAGCTGGTGGCATCACAACCCCTCGAGTGCACGCGGAATCGTGCTATTGTCCTGCTGGACAAATAAATCTCACAGACCATCGAACAAGGTCACCCTGAAGCTTCAGTAAAGTTAAAACAAGGTCACCATGCACCCCCAAGGCACCCAGTCACAGAGCCCTGCTTCCTAATCAACCAATCAGAGCCCACGTCCCAGCCAGGTCCTCCTGGACAACTGCCGTCCACGAGTCGTGGTCCCTTGTGGTCAGCTCCCGTGCCCTCTGTGGTCTGTGCCCGGTGCACCCTGAGACCAAATCAGCTCAGTCAGAGCCAGTGCCACTCCCACGCCACCCTGAAAGCACTGACAGCTTTGTGTGTGGCATCCAGGACTTTTCGCAGCCTGTGTTACCTTTAAGAGTTATGTGAAAGGAAAGACAACACCAACTGCTTTGCCAACAACTTATTGTGGGGGAAACTGAGGAACAGAGAGGCTCCTACCCTACCCACCCCAACTCCTGCCAGGAAACAGGATAGGTGCGGGACCTGCAGGTGCTGGGGGGCCCTCTGCTCTCCTTGCCCGGGCTGGGCTGGGCTGGGCTGGGCTGGAGCTCTGGGGATGAGGAGGGCTGACTGGCCTCTGTCCTTTTCATCAGGAGCACCCGAAACCCAGCCTCTGCAGTGGGGGACAGCGCTTCTGAGGCCACTCCAAGTGCCTCCAGATGTACTTATGACATTGCGAGTACTGACCAAGCCATGCCATGTGCTGCTGTCCCCTGCCCACCCTGGGCCCTACAGCCCTGTCACCCTCCCAGGGCCTCCCTGCCCCCCACCCCACCGCTTTGGCACAGTGTTCTCCTCTCCCCAGAAGAGCGCCCTTGAGCCTGCAGTGTCCCAGCCCTGCGCTGAGAATTCTGTTTCGGGTCCCTCTGGTCTCTGGGAGCCATCTCACACCAGTGACCAGGCCATCGCCTCACCTTTTTGGTCCACTCCACAATCCTGCCCTCAGTGAAGGTCTCGAACAGCTCCTGGAATAGCTCGCTCAGCTTCTGCTGGATCAGGCTGATGGTGATGTCAGACACTGGCAGACTGGCCACCTGCGCAATGACATCAGCCACGCGGCCCGAGCCCTCCACGATGACGCAGGGCGTGCCATGGGTGACGGCGTTGTAGATGGTCTGCGAAGTCAGGCCCGCGTGAGCTGCCGCAGCCCCGCCTGGCTCTGTCGCTTCCCGAACCAGAGCCCCCGCCACAGTGGCTGAGGTGGGGAGGACCCTATAGAAGCACTGCGCTCACAGTTCGGTGACATTCCACTGCTCCCAGGGACACAAGGCCGCCCAACACCTGTGGGGCGCTTGTCTAATGTATCCCCCTATTTGGGCCAGGCATAAAGGGTTTGAGACATTCCCATGGTCGGGTGGAAGCCTCTGCTGCACGGACCTGAAGTTACCAAGGCCCAGGGAGCCAGGACCATGGAGACAGCCCAGGACCGGAGTGTGCCGTGACACACCGCCTGGCAGGGGGTGCCTGCAGTGCCCGCGGCTGCCCAGGGGTGAGGGCACAGTGGGACTTGGCCTTCAGGGTGGGGCTGGAGACAAGAAGCTCCGCGGATCCCAGCCAGCCAGGAGGCCCGGGGCTGTGTTTTCACCTCCTGGGGTCATGAAAGTGGGGCATTTTCTACAATCCACAAACAAAACGCCCAGAGCCTTGCTCCAAATCCATGGGTTCCTATAACAGATGATGTCATGGTTTATATTTAGACACGCCCTAAAGCCTCCGGAGGTCTCAGGTGGGCTTTTAGGAGGTAATTGGATCACAGGCTCATAGCTGACTTGCTGTTAGGAGTCAGGGCCTGGTTGGAAGAGGTGGGCCTGGAAACGTGGCCTGGGAGGGTGCATCTCCCACCCTGGCTCTTCCTTCTCTCTCTGCTTCCTTTCCTCCATGCTGTGAGCAGCTCTCCTCCGCCAGGCCGCCCTCCCTTAGAGCCAGCTGACACAGACTGAAATCTCTACAGATTGGGAGCCAAAATCCACCTCTCCTCCTTTAAATTGTGGGTTTTGGGTATTGTGTCTCAGCCATGAAAAAGTGAGTAACCCAGATGGAGGTGGCTAGAACGATGGAGGAGGTCAGCCACAACCTCAGAGTGGGAGCCAGAGGGAGCTCCATGAAATGGCCATTCAAACCACCCCACAAGTCTGCTCTACACGCAGTGGGGCCTGGCCCAGGCGGGGTCCTGAAGGAACCACCCCCTTCCAGAGGGGTCCCCTGCTCACCTAGGCCCATTTGGAGCCCCTCTGGTACTGCGCAGGCCGGAGCCCAGCCACCCTCCCACTCCATGGACACCAGCAGGTCCCCCATCCCACCCGGAAATGTCTCTGTCAAATGGGGGCTCTCCCTCCCTCCCTCCCTCCCTGCCTCCCTCCACCTCCCAGGGCCAGCTCCCCACCCCGTGCCAGTCTCCCACAGAGACCGCCGGCACTCACGTGCAGCGTGCCAGGGCCACCCTCCAGCACCACACAGACGATGGGGATCTTGATGGCCACACCTAGGAAAGATAATAAGGGAGTCATTTCCCCACCCCAGGGGCTCCAGTCCAGTCGCATGTGCCAATGTCAGCTCAGGGACAAGTGACAGGTAATAAACAGCTTCTAGAGGTGGCCACTGCCAGCAGGCAGACGGTTTGCTTATTCAGTAAGAACCCAAGAGCACCTAACAACACTCTGTCACTCTCTTCTGTCCCGTCCTACACCAGTTCACGTGGGCTGCCTGTCTTCTCTCCCAGCAGGCCAGCACACCCAGTCTCTTTTCTCTGCACTCCTGCTGTGGTACCCAAGGGGGCGCCTCCAGCAGGGCCCTAAACCATCCTGGGTGGCAGGTCGCAGTGGGAGCCCCACCCTCTGCCCTCCATCCACCCAGCAGCCAGGGTCACTGGAGACACCTCGGGAACCCTTCCTGGGCACAAACTCTCCATCCAAGCCCAATAGCGGCCCTGCCTGCTCCACACCTCCGAGCACTTGGTCAGAGCAGGATTCTCTCCAGGCAAGGTCCCCACACCTGGGAACGTACAAGAAACTCAAGTTCCCGTCCCACCCAGACCTGCAGTCAGACCCTGGGACAGGGCTCTAATACCTGCGATTTCAAGCCCCCTCGGATTCCGATGCCCAGGAAGCTAGCGATGTGCTTCTCCAAGGCATTCAAGACAACTCGGGGACCACCCAAAATCCCCCTAATCGCAGATCTCCAGCACTTGTGCCTTGGATCATGCGTGAAACCCCTGTGTGCCCCAAGGTCCTGGCCCACCCTTGGGTAGGGAAGTCAAGCTCAGAGTTCTGATGTCACCTGTCCTGGCTTCTGAACCCGACACCGGGCCTGAGGTCTGAAATGGCTGTGGGACATCGTTACCCAAGGGTGCACAGACACGCCAGGGCCCACACTGAGTTTCCATCCCTGGTTGAAGGGCGGGGGGAACAGCGTTGAGGGGAAGAGGCAAAGGAGCACTGCGCCCAGCACCACCTGCTGAACTTTGGGCCTCCCCGACGCCTGCCCAGCCCGCTGCCCGCTGCCCCAAGTGTCCGCACAGGCCACCTGCTCACCTCCTCTTTCCTTCGTCTGCTCAGAGATGAACTTCTCCAGCTGAGTCCGCAGGGGAATCTCCACCCCGTACTGGCCGTGCGTCCCGTCGTCCACCAGGATGAAGTGGGAGTGGTTGCTGTCCAGGCAGGTCAGGTTCCCCTGGCCCTCCTCATCCAGGACGTACTCGGCGGGGAAGCCACCCTGGGGACCGCAGCAGAGTCAGGGGGGCCGGAGGCTAGGAGGATGGGTGGTGGTCCCCAGCAAGTCCTGGGTTCAGGAACCTATGAATGCAACCTCGTTGGGACAAAGGGTCCTCAGAGGTGTGGTTAAGAGTTGTCTGAGCGGGACCCCAGTGCCATCTCACAAGTCCTCACACGACAGGCAGAGGAGGCCACACAGCAAGGGGAAGTCAGGGGCCGGAGGCAGCGCCAGGGCCATGACTGGAGGGAAGCCTGCAGCCTCTGGAAACCAGATGAGTGAGGAACCAGATTCCTCCCCGCAGCCTCCGAGGGAGGGTGGCCCTGCCCCGGCACCTAAGTCAGGCCAGATGGTACCGATTTCAGAGCCCACGTCTCCAGACAGGTGATGGGAGAATTTTTGCCACTTTAAGAGTTGTGCCAATGTCACAGCCACCACCAGAAGCCAATGCTGATTTGGTAACAAGAAGTGGGGTGCCACTTTGACAAACCCCAAGCCTGTGGATGAAGATTTGGAAGTAGGAGGGTTTGGGGGCACGTGAGAGGAAAAGTGTTGACTTCCTTGAGAAGACTCTTGGTGGAGATACAGCGATCAAGACATCGCTGGTGACAGCACAGGAGGAGAAGGAGCACAGTAAAGAAAGTTTATGTTGTGGTAGAAAATACACGTCGCCCTAACACAAAAAACAAACAGAATTACACGTATTAGATTTGGATGTTTAGCTGAGACTTCCAAGCAAAGCATTGAAGGTGCAACCTGGGTTCTTCTCGCTGCTTCTAATAAAAAGGAAAGATAAATTGATGGGGCACTGAGAAGCAGAACAGAGCCGGGACTGATGTGGGACCTTCCCGGCCCGGCTGGACGCAAGGTGTGAACCATGAACAGATTCGTTGCTAACGCCACACACACTAGATAGAGGGCCAAGTGCATGGACTGACAACCTTTCCTAGGGACGTGGGACCAGGCATGTGACTGTGGGTCACCCGGCCACCCCGGCAGAAGCCCAGGACAGAGATGGCGCAGCCCAAGGCCAGCCTGAGGAGGACCCCCGTTTACTGGCACAAATCCCTGTGCCTACTCAGGAGCTCCACAGGGCTTCTGCAAATATCCCAGCAGCAAAAGAGCTGGAAATCTCTACTGAAAGGGACAGGGACAGGAACAGAACAAAACGAAGAAGGTTTGGCAGACTCCTCCTGAAATGGACTGAACACCCTCGAGGAAAGGGAAGGTCGTCTAAAGACAGGGCCATGAATCCAACACAGGACGGGCCCCTGGGCTGCATCCCCATGGGTTTTCCCACGTGTCCCCTTTTGGAAAGAGCACGTCTGTAAGCGGGACGTGACATCTCCCCCCAGACCCCTGCATAAGTAGATGTCGTGTTTCTGGTCTCACACGTGCCCACAGGAAGAGGACTTTTGCGGAGTGGCACCCTGATTCCATGAGTGAAAGACAACAAAGACGGGAGCGGCTTCGAGAGCTCGCTGTGCCCTAGAGGGCACTTCTGCCGGACCCAGGAGCCACGGCACCAGGGGGGCTCTGCACGCACCTCCCATCACAGGCAGTCACAGGGGACAGTGTCCCCAAGCTTCCCAACTGCGAATTAAGTGCACTTTTCCTCACTGCGCCGAACCTCGGTGTTTGTAGACCTGCGCAGGGAATCACTCTAAGGCAGCAGCCTCTCCCAAGGGCGCCAGTCACAGGGTCTCTGTCTTCAGCCTCAAAGGGCACTCGCCATGCTCTCACTAGGAAGTCACAGCGCCCTGCGACCCTGGCCACGTCACCTCCTTCCCCTGCATCCCCTTCTGTCCCTCTTGGAGCGGCTCTAGGATGCACCTCCCCGGGGCACATGATCCTGGCCCCTCATCCCCCAGAGGGACGACCCCAGGGTCCCACCCGCTCAGCTGCCCATCCTAGTCACTGGGTCCCTCCCTGGGTGCCCACAGTGACACCCAGGGAGACCCTGCACCCCGCACTGCTCCTCTGACCCCCAGGGCACTGCTCACCATGGGGTGAACCAGCCCCTCCCGGTTGTGGATGGTGCCCCACGTGGCCACACCGATGGTGATGACCTCTCCGTCCTTGTAGCCGCTGCTCAGGCTGAAGTCACGCACCGCCTCGCCCACCTGCTTCATCACGCCAGCGTGGGAGCCCCCGGTGATGATCCAGGCCCCTGCGGGAGGACGCAGGTATGGGCAGGGCTCTGGGTCTCACTGTGCTCGCCACGAAGAAACTGGCCCCAGAGCCCCAGTGCTCGCGACACTGGCTCCCAATTCGCAGGGACCTCAAACTGGTCCACAGGGACCTCAAACTGGTCCGCAGGTTTGTGCCACAGCTCCAGAACCGAGGGTCTCTGCATTATAAAGATGGGGCTGGAGGCAGGGCAGGGAAGGGACCCTGTCTTACCCTCAGGCCACCCCCCACTCTGCTGGGTTCCCTCTGTCCCAGTCTCAGGTTTTGCAGGGTCCCTCTGATTTTTCCATCTCAGGATGTGCATACGCCCTGCCTGCCTGCTGCCATGTGGCTCTCGGCAGCTCTGGGCGGGACCCCCTTCCATCCACGTCTGTCCTGGCCAGCGGCTGCCTGGGTCACTGCATGCAGGAGGGTGAGGGACGCTGGGGCTGGGCACTGCAAGCTCATGAAGTTGCACCCTGAGTTACACACAGGTCTGCCGCCCAGCCTGAGTCCCAGAGTGAGGGGACGCAGGGGTTGGGCCACAGCCCCTGCCATGTAAGTGACCAGTCTGTCTGCTGTGCTGTGGGGTTTGCTCCCGGGGCAGTGTGGACCAGAACCTCAGCAACTGGTGTCTAAAAGCCAGGGCTCGAGATAAGTGTGGTGGTGCATGCTTATAACCTCAGCGGTCAGGAGGATGAGGCAGGAGAATTCCAAGTTCTAACCCAGAGTGGGCACCTTAATGACAGCAAGATCCTGTCTCAAAGAACTAAAAAAATTACAATTTATTTTATTTATTTATTTTGTGTGTGTGTGTGTGGGTACCGGGGGTCGACCTCAGCAGGTGCCCGTGCTGCTGAGCGATATCACCAGCCCTTTTCTCGTATGCGGGTCCTGGAAGTCGAACTCAGGACCTCGTGCTTGCCAGGCAGGTGCTTATGCTGCTGAGCTATCTCACCGGCCCAAAAAATTACAATTTAAAGGGCTGGGAATGTAGCCCAGTGTGAAGGTCCTGAATTCAATCCCCAGTCATGAAAAAAAAGGATGAAGAAGGGGAGGAAGAGGAGGAGGAGGAAAAAACAGGGGTGCTTGTTGTCATAAAAAAAGAAAAACTACATGTGGTAGTGGCACTGGGTGGGAAATCGGGCAGTAAAGAAACTGGTAGTGAATGTTAAAAAGGTACAGTGTCAAGCCAGACATGGCGGCTCACACACCCTTGATTCCAGCATTCAGGAAGCTAAAGCAGGAGGGTCGCCACGAGTTCAAGGCCAGCCCGAACTACATAGCGAGACCCTGTTTCCAAAAAAAAAGAAAGAAAGAAAGAAAAGGAGAAGACACAGTGTGAAGAGGAGGCAAAGAAGACGCGAGGGCCGTGAGTGTGCTTGGCGGAAGGTTAGGGCACTGAGCCAAGCCCCGCCTGACCGGGGGAGAAAAGGTTTGGTCCCTCTGTGAGCAGGGACAGAGGGAGAGGGCTCTGCTTGGGAAACATGAGACTCACAGGCTGACACAGCGCCACAGAGGACCGGGGCGTGCACGCCATAGGTGACTCAGACTTGGCACAGCCAAGCCCGGTGAGGCCACCGCACCCCTCACGAAAACAGAGCCCAGGAAGGGCCTCGCAACCCAGGCCCACGGGAGCCATCAGCCCTGCACAGCCCAGCTGGGAGCCACTATGTCTACCCCACCAGGCCACCCGAGGGAGCTCCGTTAGCTCCAGGGCAGCAGCCTCCTGGACTCCAGGGTGGCCTTGGGCCCCTTCATGCCTGTCACTCGAGGTGTGACCTCAGGAAGTTATGTAACACTAAGGAGGAAGGTGCCCCAGGGAAGGGACGACAATCCTCCCGCCTAGTGCAGAGAGCTCAGGTGATGGGGTCACTGAGGTACCCAAGGCCAGCCCAACCCTCTCTGGCCTCTGTTGGCCCTCATGGCCACAGTGGATGCTCAGGCCGGAAAAGGCTCTGCGCTCTCGAGCTAACTGACCAGCAGCTGGGGGTCACAGGAGGAGCCGTGGGCAGCTGAGGGGTGGATGCCTGGGTTCTGAGCCAGGTGCGGCATGGACTCTGCTCTCCTGAGGCTCTTCCGGTCCCGCAGCCCTGACCCCCTGGCTTCGCCCACATAGCTTGACCGGTGCCCATCACCTGCAGTCAGCGCCCGGCGCCCACCTGTGGTCTGGGCCACCTTGACGAGGCCTCTCCGGAAGATGCTCTTGAGCCTCAGCTTCATGTTGAAGTTCTTGGCCCCGCCGGTCACCGAGATGAGGAGGTTGGGGACATCCAGGCCCCAGTGCTGGGTCATGAGGTGGTAGATCACGCTGGAGGGCGTGTCCTGGGACACTCGGACATACTGCAGGAGAAGCAGGGGACAGAGAGGGGACCCTGTGGCAGCAACCCTCGCTCTCCTTGGGCCCCTGCTGTGGGGGTGCCTCATGCACACCCTGAGTCCCGATCCCACTTCCTGCCCCCAAGACCCAGCCCTGCATTGCATGTCCTTCCGCCTGGGTCCTGGGTCACCGCCCCTGGGCCGGGTGGGCTCCACCTCCTCTGCCTCTCATCCTGCCTTGCCTTCCTCGGCCCTCCCTGCTGGGGCTCCCAGCTCCACAGACCCTAGGAGCCCGCCGTGAACTTCTTCTGCCTTGGTTACCGGCTCCCTGGCCAGGGTCCCCCAAGACGGACCACGAGAAACAGAAAGGAGATTTCAGGGTGCAGGAGCCCACAGGCATCACCCGGAACACAGGCCTCGCAGTGCTGGTGAGGGTCCCGTCAGCCCCACGGCGGCTGCTCCCCATCAGCCCTCAGAGCAGCCAGCCCTGTGGGCTGAGCAAGTATCGGGGGCCCTCACGACCCCCAGAAGGACTGAGGCTGAGGACCTACTTCATGGGGACGCTCAAGCTGTGACAGGACTGAGGTCAGGCCACATCCCAGTCTCTGGGTCCAGGCTTGTCAGGCACCAATGCGCCACAACTATCATCCCATCAGCACCAAGTTGGCCACCGTCCCTGCTGACAGCCACACGGGGGAGGCTGGGGCAGCGGGCATTGCTGCTAAGAGCCCGGGCTGCGGCCCGCTGGGTTCACACCCTCCATCGCTCCTGCTCACTGCAGCCTTGAGTAAGGGGGCCCTCGCCCTGCTGGATCAGTGAAACTGCCTGCCTGATGAACATAAGGACAGATGACCCAGGGGTAGGACACCCACACATGACCATGGGAGGCTGGGGGCTCTGGGACTGCATGGCCCCACACCCCACAAGGCCTTGCTCGACCTCTTCAGCCAAGTGGACATTACCACAAGGGACACTCGGGGGTTGAGGGAAAGGGTCACACAGAGCTACTCAGAGGCTCAGGGGCTCCAGAGCCCAGCAGGGAAATAAGTGGCACTGGCACCCCATCCCCACAAGACAGCGGCAGGAGCAGCATCAAAATCTTCTGGAAGCCTCACTAGATGCAGGGGAAGCCACTCGGCCACCAGAGTCCACTTGCACCACCCCAGCCACACTCCCGGGGGAAGCTCCAAGAATCCCAACTTCACTCGGCAGATAGCAGGAGCTCTGAGGCCCACGCCACCCACTCCGTCCTTAGCATGGCCGGGGTCCGTGCACCTGGCTTCCCACCAGCCTCCTCCTCTCCCAGAAAATCTGCCCCAGGGCCACCACAACTCCAGCCCCCATTCAGACCATGGCACAAGGGAACCAACCTTCCCCACTTTCTGGCCCAGGCCCACAAAGACAATGTCACCGAAGGCATCAGTCGGCATCTCCTGGACATGCTTCTTCGGGTCCCACTCCTTGCCCTGGAAGGCATGGGGCTTGGTGGCCTCCTCCAGGTGCTGCTCTCGGGTGTAGCCACACTCGCACACTACCTTCCTGTGAGGACACAGGCGTCACCAGGGGGGATGAGGAGCCCCTGCTCCTGAGGGCATCACGGCCCAGTGGAGCCAGGACTTTCACGGCCCAGCAGTGCCATGTCTCAGCCTCAGTGTCATAGGAGGCCACATAGAAGCAGTGACAAGTCCCCACCCTCCTTGCCAGGTGACACCAGCAGGGGCAAAGTGGGCACTGGAACTCCACAGGCTTGGCAGTGATGAGAAGTCCTCACCATGGCACGTCCACTGAGGCTGAAGGGGACCTTGGGCTCCCCCATGTGCAGTAATAAGGTGCTGGCCCTGCCCCCTCAAATGTCACAAGACCTGCTAGAGCCAGAGACCCAGAGCCTTATAGCAAAAAACCTAAACCATCGAGGTCTCCATTAAAAGTCAGTGGTGCCCAGACAACCAGGAATCCTCAAGTAGAACAAGAGAAGACAATTGGTGGCCACCACACCAAGAATTGAAAGCAGTCATCTTAAAAATGCTTCTATGAGCAACTAGAAACACTCCAGGAACAAAGGAAGAGAAGATAAACCAGATGGAAATTTTACAGCTGAAAAATACAGCATTTGACATTTTTAAAAAACGGTGCATGGGCTCAATTTCAGAACGGAGAGGAGAAAAGACAAATCAGTGAACTAGAAGAGAGAACAACAGAATTACCCAATAAAAGCAAGTAAGAGAAAATAAACCAAGAATATGCCAACCAAAAGTGCACAAGTCATACAGCATGACGGTCCCAAAGTGACAAAACCACAGGGATAGGAGAGGCGGGGTGTGACCATGAGGGGAGGGATGGGGAGACCTCATGGAGATGGAGCAGTAGTGTGTTCTGATGCTGGCAGTAGCTACCCAAATCTACACACGAGACAAAAGGACACAAAGCTGGCCACACGCATTGCTCAGAAACTGAACTCCTGGTTTTGATATCATGGTACAGTTGTGCAGGACATAACCACTAGGGGGTGCTACTTGTGGTATTTTTAAAACTTCCTTTAAATCTGGATTTCAAGATAAAAAGTAGAACACATGATGGAGGCTCAGTGCTGAAGGGACAGGGCTGCTACAATGCACGCCCTCCCCAGTCTCCCCGGGGCCCTGTGGGGTGCATCTGTCTGTGTACGAGGACACCAACCTCCCGAGCTGGCCTGCTACCTCCTGCCCTGCTGGAGAGAAGCCGCTGCCTGTCAACCACCGCCCTCTCCACTGTCCTCCTTTGTGGACTGAAATCTTTTTACTCCTTTACTGCTACACATGTGGCTTCAGGAGCAAGGAAAAATGAACCCACATGTTCTTTATCCTTTGTTGAATTAAGAATCCTCATTTTTTTTTTTTTTTTTGTGGGTACCGGGGGTCTACCTCAGGACCTCGCGCACCAGCAGGCACCTGTGCTGCTGAGCGATACCACCAGCCCTTTTTTCGTATGTGGGTTCCGGGAGTCGAACTCAGGACCTTGCGCTTGCCAGGCAGGCGCTTATGCCGCTGAGTCATCTCACCGGCCCTCCTCATTTTTTAGATGACTACTTTTGCTAATAACAAATGACCTAGAAGACTAAGTACAGATGAGATGAAGGAAAAAGTCTAAAACCAGTTAGGAGGTGGGGGCTGGTTGGAAGAGGTGGATCACTGGGGGTGCAGCCTGGAAGGGTTCATCTCCTTCCCTGGCTCCTCCTTTCTCTCTCTGCTTCCTGTCCTCCATGCCCTGAGCAGCTCTCCTCCGCCAGGGCCCTGCACTGTGCTGTCCTGTCTTGAAGCCAGCTGACCATGGACTGGAAGCTCTACACACTGTGAGCCCAAATAAACCTCTCCTCCTCTGAGTGGTGTGTGTCAGATGTGGGTGTCCCAGCAACAAGGAAATTAACTACGACAAGTACTCAGGACCAGGAAAAGAGGGTCAGAGGCCTTAAACACAAAACACATCACTCACCCAGCATCGGATAGCTTGGAACTTTCCACAAAATACACACACTCTTTCTTCTTGATGTTCTCAGGAATCCACGAACTCAGATGTTCTTGCTATGGGTAGAGAGGGCACTTTGAAGTTCCGAGGTTGTCAAGTCATGAACCCCCAAAAATGCACAGCCCAGGCCTCCAAGGACTGCCAAGCTTCCATGGAGGGAGCCAGCCCAACACTGAAGTGAGACACCCTCGGATGGCTCTCCAGGGCGGGTTCAGGAGAGGGGAATGAATCTATGTGATGTTTCTTTCTTCTCAGACCCAATCTGAACAAGCACTTCCACAGTTTACACATCCACGTCGCCTTCCTTGGGGACAGTGGCGTGGCGGAAAGTGTGCAGGATGAGATCTGGCCCCCTTGCCTTGGTGCTGGCTGTCCGAGAACTGCAGACCCTTCCCGCCTGCTGGACAAGGCCCCTACAACGCTCGAATGTGCTTTCAACCCAGTTTATCAAGGGCGCTGCCACCACCACGATAAGAATGGGAAATCACTGTGCAACAGGGTGCAGAGAGGTGAGCTACCCACCCCGCCCCACCCGCACAGTGTGGGGTCCGGCTCGTGACCACGCAGACCACAAGGGGAAATGACAGTGCAGTCCCCAGAGGGCGAGGAGGTCCAGCACCTACCGTCTCCCCAGGTCCCCTGACCCAGCGTGTTTCTGGGCTACAGCCCCGGGGTTGGCAGTCCCTCTCCAGCCAGACAGGAAACATGCCCCCCCTGAGGTCACTGCTGAGCCCTCCAGGGCTTGAGCTGACCTGGTGGATGGCAGCCGCCTGGCCACCTCTGTGCCCACACATGCTGGCTGGGGACCCCCGGTGGGAAGCCTACCTTCTCACTGCTGCTGAAGGGACACTGCAGCCTCCTGCTCTTGCACAGGCTGCTGTTGCTCCGCCGGAGGTTGGGGACCATGCCCAGATCAGCCACCCTCCTGGGCTGCACCCCAAAGCCATCCTCCTGCTCACAGCCAGCTTTCCTGGGGGCCGAGGGCTCCATCCTGCCCCACAGCTCCAGCTTCTGCTGACTCGTCCACCTACTTCAGGGCCAGCTTTTCTCCAGCTCAGGAAGCCGGGGGTTCTGCAGACACCATGGGGGGAAGGGGAGCTGCTGAAATAGAGCAGAAAGAGGAAGGTGAGATGGCCGTTCCGGCTACGTGTTTCCTCGTGTGGAGCCCCCATCCGTGTCTCCCTGGCCAGGCTGCTCAGTCTCCCCGGCCACCCAGGCTCTGTCAGCCTTGCAGGACACTGGGCAGTGTGGAACCACACACACGTGGAGCTCTGTGTCCATTCACACCGGTTACAACCTCAGGCCACAGCCGCCCTACGAGCTCCCACGCCCTTCACGTGCTGGAGACACCCAGAGAGCCCAGGCCGGTGGGGGGAGGGACACGAGTGAGGCCTTCACATGCCCCGTGTGCACCCCCAGTTCTGTGTCTCATGGCTCCCGACATGGGTTCGCCTCTTTCACTTTCCAGAAAGAAAAGAGAACCCCCCTGCAACTGCCCGCAGAGAGTGTTTCAGGAAGCACGGCGGCCCCTCCTTCTGAGGGACCAGCCTGCTGACGCGAATAAGCCTCACCTTCTCCATCCCTCCCTCCCTGGCCCATCCCTGAGACCACAGAAAGAAGAACAGATGTGTTTGAGTCCTGCAGGCTCCCCTAGGCTGTGGGCCCCGAGCTGCTCTCCTGGGGACACCAGGGGGCAGTGTGGAGGGACGGACTTGCCAGGGGTCTTACTCTGTTTTGCATCCTGATGGGAATGGTTTCAGCAGGGCCAGCCGCCAGGGAAGCTACTGGGCCAGGGTGCCCTGGTGGCAAAGGGGAGATGTGAACCCCTTTCCAGCACCCACCACATCAAGTGGTCCCCAGACACACATGCCCTGCCCATGCACCGATCGCATGCTCCCTGAGCCGGCGCCAGGGTCCCGCAGCTCCAGCTGGGCTCTAGGGGCTCTCGTGACCTCAGAGAAGCTCTTGGTCCCCTGACACCACCTCCTCCCCCCGGCCCTCAGCCACACTCGTCCCCAGACTCAAGGGCAGGGTGACCTGCCCGGCCTGCTGCTCAGCTCTGAGAGGACAGGGGCCATCTCATCCCTAGTGGCTTTTCAGGGTCCCCTGCTGGCCTGCACAGCAGCTCACCTGTCCCATCCCCCAGCCCACTCCGGAGGCCAGCAAATTAGCAAGACATGTTCCCACTGGACAGAAGAGGGCCAGAGGCAGCAAGTGGCCAGCTGTAGGGGACCTGGCCTAGAGGACCAGGCCCCCAGGACAGGCCCCTCGAAATGCTAGACATGAAGGGGCTGGCATAGGGCCGAGTGTGTGCCATGGAGGATTTGCCTGTCTTAAGGATCCTGAAGTGTTCCTGGTCACGTTAGGCAGATGGTTAGGCACAAGCCAGCCCAAGGCACAAAGGGGTGGGTCCAACATGGCGTGCATCGCAAGCTGAGCAAGGAAAGATGCCAATGTAGTTTGTCGTCATTTGTTAGGTCTCGGACCCAAAGTGACCCCACAGAGCACAGCGACATCTTAAGGTCACACGTGATGCCCAGTCCTGCTGACACCCGGCCACCTGGCGTCCACCCCAGAGCGAGGCCCCCAGCACTCCCAGCCACCGTGGCCTACAGCCCAGGGACATCAGGAAAGGAAGTGTTCTGTGAAGACCCCCTGCCTCGGGCTGGGACCCGGTGAAATGAAGAATTTATCTGTGTGTTTCTTACATGACAAAAGCCCCTGAGGAGTCACTGACCATCTAAAAGGAGGGGAAGACACTGTGCCACCCATAAGTAGCTTCTGAGTAAAATGGTGATGAGCCTCACAATCGCCCCGTACCCTGGACCCTGAGAGTGTCAGGTGCATTAAAGGCATCCAGACTCGCACTCAGGGTGACACCTTTGTGGCTCTGCCCCCCTTCCTGCTTGAAGGAGTAACTCGCTCTCACTCTAGACCTCTCCGCACCTGTGTGTCCTGACTCAGTTCCCTCCCCAAGGGCACAAAGAAAGTGCGGGCCGGCTCCTCCACGCATCAGGACTGGCTTCTGGTGACAGTCTTACGCTCGCTTTTCAGACAGCTGACGTCCCAGCATGCCCACTGGGGTCTTGTGCGGGTTTTCTCACACCCCAGGTGCACACAGCCCCAAGGCACGTGGCCAACACCTCTGCACCTTCACATTTCGGGACAGACGGACGTGGGGGTGCCCTGAACCCCAGGGCTGACAATGGTTGCACAAAGGACAGCACCGCCGCCAGCCTTCTCTGGGTTCCTCCACACACGAGCACAAGGTTGATCACTTTCTTCACTTTCCTAACAGTGTCTGGACACCCTGGTTTACAGCTAAAATTCTCCAGAAGCACCTGGCACAGGTGCGCGTGCTAAGCACACTCGGAGGTCAAGGGATGGACAGACACCTCCATGGCATGCGACAGCACTTACCGGGATACGGCACTTACAAAACACCTACCCGTGGGGGGACCCTGAAGCTCCTGCCACAGAGGAAGCGGGTGGGGCAGCCTGATGTGACGTGCATCTCCCAAGGTGAGCTCTGCGAGGTGGCACTGGGGGACCCCCAGGAAAGAGCACAGATGTGTGGGGAGGGGCATCGCCACACCTGTCCGCCTTAGCCGTGGGCAGCAGCTGCCCGTGAGGCCTGACACCACCCCCATCAGGAATGGACACGGGGCCAGAGTAAGACTCGGGGCACAACCTCTTCATGCCACTGTGCACCTCCAGGTGTAGCCGGGTACCCCACCCCCTCCACCCAAAGGAATCCCTGGGAAATAGAAGAAATAGAAGGGGCTTTATCTGTGGGGTGGCCTTTGTGTGAGGGCCACCTGGTGATGGGACAGCCTCCCACTAAGTGTCCCTCACTGTGAGCTCTGCCCCCCCCAAGTCACCCGCACCCACACAGCCCGACTGTGAACAAATCACTGGGCACAGGCACAGGGGCGACGGAACTGGGAGCCAGAGCGGGCCCCGTGGTCTCCTGGGAGGATCCAGAGCAAGAGCCCGAGATCCCCCGAGTCCCCACCTCCCCCACCCACCCTGCTAGGCTGGGGCTGGGTAGCGGAGCTGCAGGTGTCTGCATAGACCGCGCCTGGGTGCGCACTGCAGCGGAGCCCACGACCGGGTCGCACCTGGGACCCCGCGCCCAGGCCCGGCCCCCAGCCTGCTTCCGGCGCCGCACCCGCCACGCTCCGCGCCCCGACCTGCGCACCGCACCTGCGTACCTGCGCTGAGGCCGGGCCCCGCGTCCCCGTGCCGCGGCCGCACCGCTGCCCTGGTCCCCTGGCCGCCAGCACTCCCGGCGAGCAGCGTGCGCCCGGCCCCGAGCCCAGCGCCCGCAGCGCGCTCTGCGTCACTCGGCGCGTTCAGCGAGCGCGCAGAGCCAAGGACAGCAGGGCGCGCGGCAGCCCGGCCTCCCCGACACCCTGGGACCCGGCGCTCACGCCGCCAGCGCCAGTGGCGAATGTCTCTCCGATGTTTAAATGCGTGGTTGCAGCGATTGCCTTCAGCCCCTGAAGCGCGGGGAGGGGGTAGGGGGCAGGGCAGGGCAGGGGATCCCAGGTGGACCTGGGTTGGGTGAGTCACCCTCTTGGGACCATCTGCTCAGAGACCTCCACTGCGTCCTCGCAGCGGGCTGACCCAAAGCCAGGGGCCACTCCCAGGAGTGAGGCAGACCGCAGCCGGGCAGCCTAAGGCCTGCTCTCCACATCTGCCATGCCGGAAGGGTGCTGGAAGGGCCAGAGACAGCAAACCACACTGGCCACTGAACGCCCTGCGGGCCCTGCAGGCCCTCTGCCTGGAGCTGGGCTGAGCGACTGCGTTCTGGCCCCTGTGAAGATGCCAGTGGCTTCCTAAGCCAGCCAGACCTCTGCCCACCCCTGTGGCACCCCTCAAACCTCTCCCCCTCCTTTCCCAACAGGGACGGTCTCAGGTGCTACTGGTGGGCCCCACTGGCCTCAGTGTCCAGGAAGTGAAATGGGCCGTGGCTCCAGTCCTGCTTGGGGGTTTTGCACATGACCCTGCCCCACCCGCCACCCCTCCTCTTGTGCCGGGGAGTGCTGGGCCACTGTCCAGACCCTGCTGCAGCACATGCCTTCCGAGGACCCTGCACCTGGTCCTGCCCTGCCCCCCACAGGCCAGCGGGAGTGCAGGTGCCCACGGCTGAGGGGTGCACGCAATCTACTACCTTGTGGGAAAGGTGGCACCCCTTGCAGAGGGCGGCCCTTTGCGACATTCTCAACTCTGACATGCACAAATGTAACTGGGGCCTCTCCTCCAAACCAGCTGGCACCGTGGGCCCCAGAAGAGGCCCCTGTGAGTGGCCTTGTCTCTGCAGTGACCCTGCCCTGCTGGGCTCCAGGCTGCTGGGGGCACACAGACTTCTGCCTTGTCCACCGCCGCATCCCCAGACTCTGGCAACCAGGAAGCGCTCTACGTGCACCCATAGCACAACCCGCCACACCCTGGAAAAGTGCCTTAGATGCTGGTTAACAGGACAGAAGTGGAGACCCACCCATGTCAGCTCGGCCCCGTCCAGCACTGCTTCCCTGGGTGCCTGCTGGCCCGGGAGCCGTCTCATTAACTAAAAACACTGCGAGTCTCTTAATATTTCATAAGACCCTAATAACTGCAGAACCGTCTGATGGACAGGCGGGGTGCGGTTGCCAAGCACCCCAGGGCCTCTGTGAGAACTGGTTCAAGGCGGAGTGGTTAATGAGCCGAGCGTCTCCTGAAACGTCTGTACTCATTTGCCCCAGAGCAGCTCCTTCCTTCTACAGAAAAACCACAGGTTTTACAAGAGAGCCAGATTCCGTCCGCTGGGACGCTGTTGCAATGGCAGTTATGAAATATTCTTTGCAGGAAAATAAAGAGCACTGACCACAGGGCTTGAATGCAGCATGTACTGATCTCCACGGAGCATTGCCACGAGGCACAAGGAGTTTTTCACGGTATGGACATTGTGCCCAAGATAAAAACCCCTTGTGCTGGCAGCAAAGAGTAAAACCACAATTAGTGAAGGAAGAACAGTGACCTGGTACACTCTGGCCCCGAGTGGCATTCAGGAGCAGGGAAGCAAGACTGTGGTCCTGAGATCCGGGCAGAGCAAGGAGGGACGTCTGAGGACAGAGCAGGGCAGCCAACTTTCTTTGCGTGGGGCCAGATAGTTAAGGATGGCAGGTTTTGTACCTCTTGGCCTCTGTCTGGGCCACCCAGCTCTGCCTTGAGGGCAGCCATAGGCAGGGCAAAGATGCACAGCATGATGGAGCATCCGCAAACTTCACATACCAAGACAGGTGGAGGGCCAGAGAGGGGGCCGAGTTTCCGATCCCTGGTCTGCAGCAGTGGGCTTCAGATTGGGGAACATCCTTGTTTTCCTGCCCCTGTTGCATCAACAGGCCAATAGCTTTCAGAGACGTCCTGTGAAAGGACTGCGTGTAAAACGTACAGGTGCAGTGGCGGCAAGGGGCCGAGTAGTGAGATGGGAAGACGACAGCTAGCGCAGCCCCTGGGAATTCTCTGTTTGCAGCACAACAGCCAGGCTCTGCTAACAGGTGGCACTCCCACAGCGTGACAGTGACCAGGGAGCCGGGCATGAACCAGGGCCTGAAAGAGCTCGGGACGCTGAGCAAAACCCAACAGATCCGAGCTGCTCCTGTCCCAAAGGGGCAGGCATGAGATCTGCCTCAGGGTTCTGGACCAGGTCTTTGAATACTGGGTACGGGTCAGCAGGCAGCAGAGCGCAGACCAGGGCTGACCGGGCACCCTCTGCAGACACCACGTGGCCCCCTGCGTGCATTCTCACGACTCGATTCCCAGGGTGACGGTGTTAGGTGGTAGGAGGTCATGGGGGCGGAGGCTGGTGGTGAGTTGTGTCCCGGTAAGATGAGGCACGAGCAGCCTGTTTGCCTGTCCTCCATGTGAGGACACAGACAGGAGGTGGGCTGGACACCAGCTGTGCCAGCACCTCAACTGTGGACTTCCTGCCTTCAGAACTGCGAGCGTCAGTCTCTGTCATTTAAGCCCCATCCCTGGGACTCTGTGAAAGTGGCCTGAACGGATGAGTTGTCCCCCAGCCACTGACGAGGGAGCCGTGCTGGGCCCCCAGCTGGGAACTGGGCAGTGTGGCCCCAGCACAGTCTCCGTGGGTCGGTCGGTGGACAGGCGGGTTCCTGAAGGCTGCCATGTGCTTGGGGGCTGGGGACTCGGAAGACGAGGCGACAGATCTCAGCTGTCATGGGGTCTACTATGGCCCAGTAACAAGGCACGAGCAAGCACATCCCTTCCGGTGTGGTGAACACTGGGAAGAATGGGTGGAGACAGAGCCGGAATGTAACAGAGCGTGGCTGTGGGCAGGGGGCGAGGCCTTCCTAGGAGAAGACAAATGTCTACTGGGAGCTGCTGAGTTTGGGGCAATTTGTTAGGCAGCACAGGCAGGCGACTGACAGGTGCCTGGAGATGTGCGGGCCGGATAGGACACCTGGGGCAGGGGCAGGGAAGAAGGGAGGCTGAGTTGGAGCCTAGGGCCAGTCCAGGTCACCTCCAGGTGCCAGGTGCTGCCAAGTGTCCCTCCCTGGGGACACGACCTACAGAGCCCCAGTGCAGGCTCCCAGCTGTCAGGACCCTGAGTGAGACAGCACAGGTGCATCCATGAACGTGGTCCTCAGTGCCAGGGCCATGATTACCAGACACCCCCAGCCAGTTCAACCAAAGGAGGGTGGGCGCAGCAAGGTCGCTGTCACACTCCCTGGGGGTTGTCAGTGTGGGGCTTCAGGGTTCTGCCTGTAAAGGAGGGAGGAATGGGCTGGGCAGCGGGGCCAGCACCTGTGACAGTGGTGTGGCCAAGGCCCCTGTGCACCCTGACCACAGCTCGGCCACCTTGAGGTCCTCCCCTCCTGTCATTGCCCAGAGATGGGTGTGGAAGGCATGCCCTGGGCCAGCAGCTCCCTTGGGAATATGGTGAGTTCACGGGGGGGCCAGCAGTAAGCTGTCAGGAGGGTGTGGGCAAGTGGCCGGGTGACACACACAGGACCCACCATGGCCCCATTCCTACCCCTGGTCCTGGGCCCACCAGCTGTCCTGCTGGAGGACACGGGAGGAACACACTCGCATCTGCAGGTGTCCAGCAGGAAGAGGAGGAGGTGGACCCCAGGGAGTAACCACCAGAGAGGGGGTCCTCGTTGGGAACAAGGACAAATTTGTGAGGAGGAAAACAAGCACGCATATGGGGAGGGGTCTGCACTGCCCAAAGGCAAGGCGCTGCAGCGTCTGTCCCCACTTCTGGAGGGACAGCACTGGGTTCTCTCTTTCATTCTCCACTCCCAGCTCCAGAGCTGCACGCGGGACCCAGGCCCACTCAGGGTGGTACTCAGATGGGACCGACCCTGAGCTGGTGACAGTGCTCCTGTGCCGAACCTGAAGCAGTCACTATGCTCTGCAGCGGGAGGATGGGGCATGGGTGGGACAGTGGTCCCAAGAACTACGACCTCGAGACCCTGGCTGATGTGAGTTTGAAGCCACTGCTCTGGGCCTCTCGGTGGGGTGGGGGGGGCAATGTTTCATCTTTGGTTTGAGCCAGTTTGGGTCACTTTTCTGCCTATGTCAGAGTTCTTTCAGGGAAGCGAACCTTGAAGGAGCATTTTGAAATAAGACCTTTGTTGCAGGAATTGGACTTCATGCAGTCACAGCTGCGGAGAAGCAGAAATCCAAAAGGAGAAGCTGGGGGACTCTGGGCAAGTCCCTGGCAGCCCTCTGGTGGGGAAGCGTGCGGAGGGGGCAGCGTTGACCCAGACACCAGGAAGGTCCGGCGGGAGAGGCAGGGCCGGCAGGGGCAGGGGTAGTGACAGCTCAGGGAGTGTCAGCCTCTGAGTCTGCAGTGAGGGGTGCCAGTGGGCTGGGGTGATGCTGGGCGCAGGGAGGAAGGAGAGCTGGTTGCAGCGCAAGGAGGACCCCTATGGCCCGTGTCCCCTCTGGCCTCCAACTGTGAGGGCCCTGCTGTGAGATGCTGCTGCCCCTCCACCTTCCGAAGCTCACACGGCTTCTCTATGGGTCAAGTCCACCCCTGAGCTGATGGGGAAGCAGGTGGTTCCGGATAGACCGCGAGGGCTGAAGGGGTTCAGGGGGCAGTGGTCCTTTCAGGGCTCTGTGATTCCTGAGTGCCATACTTCCTGAGGGTGAGATCCCCGCACTGCTTCGGGCTGAACTTCGGGGGCTCTGCACCTCCCCAGCAGGCTTCTCTTCCCCCAGCCTCTTTTCCTGTGAGAAATCTCAAGGTACAGCCTCTCACAGGGCGCTTCATCCCATGGGCACCGTCAGTGAGCACTGGCCAGACCCAAGACTGCGGAAGCAACCGGCGGGGCCCTCACAGCCCTACCTGACGTCCCTAACCCTCGACCTGCACTGCCCTCACTCTGGCCACACCTGCCCAGGTGCAGAGGGGAGGGGCCGCTTGAGCCAAACCTGTAATGAGCAGGGCAGCAGCTCCAGAGCCCTCCCCCATCAGCTGGCTTTGGGTGTGACACACAACATCCCATCACAGGTCTACTTGGTCCCCACCAGCACAAGAGGGAGCTGGCTAGAGCCTGGAGCTGCTCACCCCCTGCAGAACGGAGGTGGGTACTTCCACACCATGTCTCCGCTCCGGGGCAGCTGCAAGCTCCGGCCTGCAATTCAGGTCCCAGTCCTCCTGCCACAGCCCCCAGCTGGGAAGGCCAGAGGCCCTGTGCAAGCTCGTGCAGCCTGAGCCTGCAGAAAGCCTACTGCCTGCCACTCCTGGTGGAGTGGAGCTCGGGGTCTGCATCTCTTAGCCCCAGCCTCTTAGTCATGACTGTCCTCTGCCCGCTTGGTGTGAAAGACTTGGATGGCACTGCTTGGAGGCTCTCTATCCTCCCAGTTCTTACACTAAGCCAACACCCGCACCCACCCACACACGCACCACCCTGAGCACAGCACCTTCCCCATTCCCCAGCCTCAGCACGCTTCCTCCACGCAACCGACCTGCAGTGCACTTACAGGCCACCACCAACCCTTAGTATTCAGTGGATTTACGCTTCTGAAATGAGAGCCATCTTCTCCTGCCCTAATACCTGGTACCTGTCACAGGTAAGGATTCTGTCAAGGGCTTGGCAGAAGCCAGGAAGCAGCTACTAAAGCCAGTGTCCACTTGGGCTCTGACTGGGGCTACTGCACAGCTTGCAAGGTGGCCTTCTCCGAAAGCCTAGGGAGGCTTACATACCATTTTGTAGAGGCCACTTCACTCAGGCACCGATACCAAAAACCCCTCACAGCACCCAAGGGTCCGGCAAAACTCAAGAGGGACAAGACTGAGAAAACAGCAGACTTTAAATTACCCTGGGAGTGCATTTCTCCTTTCAGAATTCTCTAGACTATCTTATAATAAAAGTGGTAGGGCTGGGTAGAATGGGGAGACCCCATAGCAAAATCGCACTGTGCGAAAGGTCAAGCTTCTCTCCACCACTGAAGCATGCCTGTCATGCCATGGGTCTGGGGATGTCGCTGTGATGGCTTGGTACAGTGACCTCTGACTTCTGTTAGAAGAAATAATTGGGGGAGAAAATGAATGTAATTATTAAGTATCACAAAAATATACAAAATTATCCTGACACTTGTTACAAGGGGAAACTGTTGTAAGATTATTGAAATAAAGAAGAGATACTGACCTCCGCTCCACATGCAAGGACAAGTGGGGATTTATGGCCAAGGAGCAGCAGTCGGGGGTCTGTGGTTAGAAAGTTATTCAGAGATGTCAGGGGTATGGGGACGCTTATTAAATTTTAACTCAACAGAATTCTTGGTGAAGGCAGGCCGTGGTGATATACCAAGGGCAGCGTATGAGGAATTTAATCAGATATGAAAGGCGGCCACATACCATGAGTGGGGATGACTTAGTCTGACTAAATTTCAGTCAACGAGGATCTCTGTGATCTCTAATAGGCTTGGGATCCCAAATGCTTGTCTTGATGTAATCTATCGCCCCTTTTTATTATTATTAGTTATTTTCGGTACCGGGTATTTAACCCAGCATCTTCGCAGAGCTACAGCTCCTGCTTTTTTTAAGTTTGGGACAGGGTCTCACGAAGTGGCTAACTTGCCCGGGCTGAGTTCAAACTTGTGATCCCCCTCCCTCGGTCTCCCAGGATGCTGGGATTACGGGTGTGAGCTACCACGCCTGGCTCAGGTCGCGATTTGGAACCTAAAAAGAAACCTAGGCTCTCCAGAATAAACGGGTTTATTCGGGATTAGCCGGGGCCTGAGATCCGGGACACGCGAGCTACGACAGCTCAGAGCACATGGGCGGGGGGGTAAAACCCTGCAGTCCAGGTACTGTCAACAAGGTCCAGGTAAGCTGTCACCGAAGTCCCCGGGTACGGGGCGACCGGGTGCGGGGAGACCGCGCAGCTGGCGACGGCGCTTCCGGCCCAGAGCCAGGACGGATTTCGGATTTCCGCGGCCTCCTGCCAGGGTACCCGCGTCTTCGCGGCATCCTGGCACAGCCCTGGACGGACCTCACGAGCTCAAGTCGCTGTGACTTAGAGCCGCGAGGGAACCACGCCGCCACACCAGCCGGCAGCCGGAGCGAGGGCCGCACAGCGCCGGGAACACCGCGTCGCGTCGGCACGCGTCATCACCAGCGCCCCGCGCGTGCGCAGCGGCCGGAGGGGCGGGCGGGAAGGAGGGGCGGGCGCACGCGCTCGGCGGAAGCCTAGGCCGCCCCATTGCGCCCGCGCGGCCCGGCCCCCTCGCCAGCCCGCCAATGGACTCGCGGGATCCGCCCCTGGCGACGCAGGCCGCGCCTCCTGGAGACGCTTCGCCGCGGAGCTGCCGCCTGCGAAGACCAGGAGCCCAGGGGTCGAGGGGCGAGATCCGGGCCTGGATTCCGCGCGCGGCCGTCATGAAGCTGACGCGGAAGATGGTCCTGTCCCGGGCCAAGGCCTCGGAGCTGCACAGCGTGCGGAAGCTCAACTGCTGGTGAGGCCTGGGCCCGCGGTGCTGCGTGGAGCGGGAAGGGCCGACGGCAGCGTGGCCCAGCCCGGCCGCCGCCCCCCAGCAGCCCGTGAGTGGGGTCGCACCTGCCTGGCCCGCAGCCTGGTGAGGGGTGGCACTGGCCCAGGTGACCAGGGGCAAAGACCACGCCCCCTCCCAGTGGATGTGTGAGCTCCAGACTTCTGCCCTCTCCTGACACAGCTAGAAGTGCCCTGCGGACGGCTGTGGGGCTTCAGGTGGCCTTTCGCTGGCCCCTCTGTGATCGTCTGGCATTCGAAGTTGCCACTCGTCTTTGGCGTCAGGCCTGCCAATAAGACGGGGGTGCAAGGGGATCATAGCCATTTCTAGAGGGACAGAGAACTGAAACTGTAGAGCACCTGGGTCACTAGGTGCCCAAGGAGGGCTGTGCCCAGGTGACCCTGTTTGGGGGTGACAGCAAGGGACAGGTGCTGTAGGATCAACGCAGACTCACAAGGGGGTGGCCTGGTCCTGTGGGGCCAAGGAGGAGGACCAGAGCTGCTAGAGGAGGTGGCCTGCAGGTGAGACCTGAAGGGGCTGCCGGTGTCTCTGGGGGCTCCGTGGGCACAGACCCCTGCCTCTGGGGCACCCGCGCAGCACTGGAGGGGGTGAACCCAGCCATGTTCATTAAAAAGCCTTTCTGCCTGCCTGGGCACATCTGGCACTTTGGCCGCAGTTTCCTTCTGTCCCTGGTCTAAATAATGCTCTTCTTTGTTGGGTACAGATAGTTAGGGCTTTCTCTGTGCCCAGAGAAACAACAACCCCATTTTAGGCCTTTAAAGTTGGCTTCATAAGTTGCATGTTTAGTCTTTGAACTTGGCCCCATATGAAGACTCCCTTGTTTATGTCAGTGAGGGAAATGAACCTTCTGGTATTTAGCCTCCAGAACAATGAGAGTATCTTTTCATGTCCTGCAGATGGAACAATCCCTGCTCTTCCTTAGTCTGAAAAGCATCCCTGAGCACCACACATATAATTTTGTTGAAAGTCAACCTAACAATTTTTGGGTTTTCCAGTTGTCTGGGCAAACTTTCTTTTTTACTGTGTAATTGAAATCACGCAATGTAAGGTTTGTAAGCATTCATCATTAGTTCAGATTTGTGATATTTTTTAGTCAACTATAATGAGATTAAAGTACAAATGTCTTTTCTTTCCTCAGGGGCAGCCGTCTCACAGATGTAAGTATTACCTTGATCATCTCCACATGGCCCCTGCCCCAAAAGCTATGTCCTGTTTTGCAAGAGAATTGTTGACATGGCCATTGGTTTTGTCCCATGTCACCCACCGGTCCCTCTCTGAGGAAGAGTACAGAGTCAAACTGTGCCCTGGGAAGGAGTCTCAGGACAGGTTGTCCTCTGAGCAGATGCAGTGGTCATCAGACACTCTTTGTGGCCTCTTCTTGGTCAGCACTGGCTTCAGACCCCCCATATTCCCCCACGCCATGCAGTAGGTGGGCTGAGTATGGGGGACCTGGACCCAGGAGTCTGTAAAGATCCAGACGTGCAGCGCCTGTCATGGTACCTAAGTACCACCTGCCCTGTTCCATGGAATCAGTAGGGCTGATGTGGTCTAAGACCCAGTCTCAAGCCTGTGTCCCTTTGGCCTGGCTCTGTGGGCCTCTGTCCCAGCATAGGGCCCTCTGAGGTCCCTGACCTGACGTCCCTGGGGGCCTCTGCAGAGAGGAACACTCCCTGCAGCTGGCAGCATCTATAAGAGATTCCCAGAGTGGGCACGGGCACCAGTGAGCCATGCTACCCACAGTGGGCAAGGTCTGGGCTGCAGAGGGCAATGTGAGCCTGGGCCCTGCATGCCCTGTACGACCCTTCTGAGAGCCCTGGCCGAGCAAGGCCACATCCCTGTCTCCTGAAATAGAGTTGGCCTGAGAGATGTGGCATCAGGATGCCATCAATGCTGCGCTGTTAGCCAGCCACGTTCTTCCCTCCCTAGATCTCCATATGTCGGGAGATGCCCAGCCTGGAGGTGATCACGCTCAGGTACCTGACTCCTGCATCACTCTGGTCCCTGGGGCAGGGCAGCTGGAGACCGCTTAGTCCCTCCTATGGGACTGAGTGACAGGAGACAAACTGGAAGCTCCCTGGGCCTCTAGCAGCTCCCTCCCCTGCGCTTGCCCTACCCAGCCACAGCCTTGACACTGCAGAAGTCACCTGTGTACTTGCAGTTGGAGTTGGGGGCCCTACTGATAAGCCATGGGCTGGCCTGGCCTGGCCCTCACTGTGGCCACATCTGTCCCCGGGACTCCGGGTTCCATCACTCCGGGAACTCGCCCATTTCTCTGTATCACCAGACCTGTTACTGATCTGAGTATCAGGCAGTCAGGGAGTGTTTTGGGGAAAGAGCTCCCCACGCCCCTGAATTCCCTCCTGCCCTGTACCCAGGGACGGGGCAGATGTTGAGGGTCCCTGCAGCCTGCCAGGTATGGGGATGTGTTCTCCACGATCAGCATGACACTGGCGCCTCTTCCAGCATGTGCCCCACCCTGGAGTGGCCCTGCAGGAAGGAGTGCTTGGTAGGGGGGGCGGTGCTGCCCAACTTGAGCTGAGGGCCTGTGTGTCTAGTGTCAAGGCCTGTCCGTCTGTTGTAGGGTGGGGTGGACACCGTGTGTGTTTCTCTTTCTGCGATTGCTCACGTACCTACTGAATGAAATGAAGCCCCCATCCTTTGGTTCTTCCTGGTGTGAGGTCTTAGAAGTTTAGCACTCAGGTCTTTGTGGTGTTTTGCTAGCAGTTCTGGCTGCCGCCTCCCATGAAAGAGGGTGAAGCATCCGCCTCCAGGTGTCAACACAGTGTGAGGCCGCGGGAGCTGTCGTGCCTCAGGCTGAGGGGCTCGCTCCTAGGGCTGGGACCATCTCTGACCTTGAGGCATTACATCAGACTTTGGCCTACATCTGAGGAGCGGGCAGGTGGCTGCAGGGCCCATGGGTTCTGTAGAGGCGCCCTGCCCACCTCAGAGCCTGCCCTGAGTGTCACGAGAGTCACTAACAGTGCCCTCCCACAGTGTCAACAGCATCTCGACCCTGGAGCCCGTGAGCTGCTGCCGCCGCCTGAGCGAGTTGTACTTAAGGAGGAACCGCATCCCCAGCCTGGCCGAGCTCTTCTACCTGAAGGGGCTACCGCACCTCAGGGTGCTGTGGCTGGCTGAGAACCCATGCTGCGGCCCCAGCCCACACCTCTACCGCATGACGGTGCTGCGCAACCTGCCGCATCTGCAGAGGCTGGACAGCCAGGGTGGGTGTCTGCAGGCTCGGCCTTGGCCACCTCCCCTGCCTCCCACACTGCAGGCGCAGCGCCTCCTCTGCTGTGCGCTGTCCCCTCTTGGCAGGGCCAGTGTTGTCCTGCCTGGGCACAGCTGCGTGTCCTGAGGGTCAGGAGACCCTCAAGTCACATCCTTCTCCCTTTGTCCCTGAGGGGCAGCACTGCTCTGACCGTCCAACATGCGCCACCTGAGGACACACGTGTGTGGTGGCCTGGCTGCTCCCGCTGGTTCCTGGGGACCTGTGGGTACAGCTGCACGGGTGGCTCCACACCCGCACACTGTGCATGGTGCCCACATGCCCTCCTGTCAGGAGTCAGGGGCTGCACAGCTACTCACTCACTGCCCATGGAGGCTGCCAGGCTCCAGCCCGCCACACTCTGTTCACAAGCAGTCCTGGCTCTGCTCCCACATGCACGAGGCAAGGCTGTGAGGGCTGGGGCAGACCCAGTGCGCTTGGGAAGCCAGGGCCACCGTGTGCAGCTGTATGGGCTGAGCTCCTCTCATGGCCTTGCTTCCTCTGCCCTTAACCCCAAGCGGTGACTGAGGAGGAGCTGACCCGCGCGCTGGTGGAGGGGGATGAGATCACGGCCGCTCCGGACAGGGAGGGCACAGGCCAGGAACATCCAGAGCCGCCCGACACACTGAGCTCCATCGGCTCCGCCACCGAGACCAACCGGGACACGCTGAGCTGCATGGACGAGGAGGCAGAGTGAGGCCGGGAGCCGTGCCTGTGCCAGGGCCCCCAGCAGACAGGGCTTCCAGAGTACGCTGAGGGCAGGGAGGAGGGGAGTTCCCCAGGTGGCTCCTCCACCTACCAACCTCCAGGGGTGACTAGATGCAGGAAGCGCGAGGCACACGGGTACAGGAAGTGCTGTTCGGGTGTAGGGTGTGGCTGGGGCACCACCAGGTCATCTGTTGCTACCCTGACACATTTGCGCAGAAATGACAGTGGGAAGGGCACGGGGGCTTTAGAGCAGCCCAGGCTGAGTGTCCACCGCCCCTACATGGTGAGAGGCGTTGGGTGTGACCCTGCAGTGGCAGCTGCAGGCTGGCATTAGTGAGCTGACCCCTAGTATGTTAGGTGCTTGCTCTGAGACCCTCGATGAAGGGGTCACGGTTGGAAGACGAGATGCAAGGAGGTCGCCACAGAGGGTCGAACCAGGAGTAAGTGCTCGGCCACCGTGTGCGAGCCCAGTGCCGCATGGAAGTCCATGTGGTGGGCTCAGCCTCCTCTGTGTCCTGCTGGGTACCAGCTTGGTGCCCAGAGACCTCACACACCTGTATGTTGTCCCTCTCACCAGCTGTGTCCAGGGCCGCCACAGCCTGAAGAACCCTGCCGGGGGCCGGTTTCCTTCCTTCTCACAGAGAGACACCATGAGCAGCCACAAGAACAGGGTGAGTGACAAAAGCCCAGATCACCACTGTGCCTGCCCAGCGTTCAGACACCACGTGCCCCAGGTTCCCCATCACTGGGAGTGCCAGCCTGTGGAAGGTGCATGGGGCAGTGGCTGGCTTCGGTGCCGCTGCAGCTGTCCTTGGTGCCGGTAGCTTCCGGGACACCTTGGGTGGCTGCGTGATTGGCTTGAAGTTGGCAGAGGCCTGCTGCTTGCAGACAGACTGCTGCCTGCAGTTGGATCCAGGGTGGCTGGGTGCCCGGGCGGGCACCAGGGAGCAGAGCCCAGGGTTGCAGATTAGTGGCTGAAGAAGGTGGAGTGCGCAGCTCGGTGACAGCCCAAGCCCCACTCCTCCCTGCGTTCCCACCGCCACCCATGGGGTCTGGCTCTCCTGCAGCTTCTTCCCTTCCGTCCCACCCCAACCCCAAGAAGAGGAGCTGTTTCTCCCAAGGGTGTCCTGGGCGTCTTCCATGGCCATGAGCTCGGCTGGGAGCGGACCTCACCTGCTGACTCCAGGCCATGCAGAAAATGGCGCTGCTTTAGCAGAAGACCCTGGCACCTCCTCCCTATGCTTGTGTCGGCCCCCGGCAGAGCCCTTAGAGCTCAGCCCCGTATGGGTGCACGGTCCCTTGGTGCCGGGGTAGGGCCCAGTTGAAGGGGAGGGCCAGGGCTCCCTCGTCCTTCAGTGACCCTTAGTGTACGAGCACCTGCGGGAGGGAGCCACAGCCTGTGCCCCATCTTGCAGCAAGTGCCTCCATCTGGAGGGGCTGCCCCACCTGGGGGAGGAGCCCCCCAGTGGTGGATGGATGCGGCCACACACAGGCCTGCATGGGCAGCAGGGTGGCATGGCCTGTGGCCTGTTTGGGTGGAGAGGCAGTGGAAAGAGGGACCACGTGTCACCTCCTGCAGCCCCAGGGTGCAACTGCAGGAGCAGGTCTGCCCCCTGCAGGCTCCGTCCTCTGCCGGGCACTCACAGCTCCTGGGGAGAGTGGAGCCCACAAGGCACAGCAGGCACTGCAAGGACACAGGTGGCCTCGGAGCCCCAAGGATGAGCAGGGCCCTTGGGTGTTGCAGGGGTCAGGGTCGCAGCACGTCGGTCACCTCCCAGTGCGTTCCTCCTGGTGAGCCACAGGGCCACTGGTCCTTCCCCCAGCAGTCCATGTAGCCCTACACATGTGAACTGTGTGTGAGCTGCCCACATGGCCCCTCATCTTCCTGGCACAGATGGCCTCGGGCCCCTCCTGGGGATGCAGGCAGAGCCATGTGGGTGGACCACACTGAGCAGTCTGGGGCCCTCGGCCTATGTGGCTCCATTTCCCCACCTGAAGGGAGGTCAGGATGGAGGAGGCAGTGCTGCCAGGTTTGCACCATGACCCTCCTTGTTCTGGTCATCCCTTCCCTGTCCCCAGAATGTGCTGACAGCCGTGCTGCTGCTGCTGCGGGAGCTGGACGCAGAGGGGCTGGAGGCCGTGCAGCAAGCTGTGGGCAGCCGGCTGCAGGCACTGCACAGGCAGGAGCTACAGGAGGACACAGAGTGACATGGGCCCAGTGCACCCTGCCACCGGATCCTGCCTGTCCCACAGAGCCTGACCCACACCAGACAAGGACAGGACAGGTGTCAGATGCCAGCAGGCAGACCTGACTCTTGTGCCAGGTCTGGTGGAGATGCCCATCCATACCAGGACCGTCCCCAAACTCAATTGCAGAGACCATGGGGGTCTAGGCTTGGCCTGCTGCCCTCCCCATAAAGCACTTCCTGGCTGACTGGAAGCAGACAGCTTGGTGGCAGGTGCAGCCTTGACGTCCTCTTCGGGTTGGTGCCACTTCACAGCTTGAGGAGTGATTTTGCCATTTGGTCCTTAGTGGTCAGGGATCCCTCTGTCATCAGGGAGCCCTCCAGAGTGATGGCTACCCTCGCGTCTCCTCAGCTGGCACCATGGCCACATCCAGCAAGGACAGTTTCTTCTCAGCAGGCCCAGGCAGGATTCCCCATTTTTCTTTTTCTGTCCCCTAAGGAACCCTGCAGTGGTGGGAGGCCATGCTGAGCCTGCACACAGGTGTCCACAGGTGGGGGCGATCTTGATGCTGGGAGCTGGGGGTAATGCAGCCTGGGGCTATCCCGGGGCCCCCAGTGAGTGGCCTCCTGCCGGTGGACAGCGGCTGACCAGAGAGGAGCGTGCATGCCTTCTGCCGCCTCTTGGGGTCAGGGCCCTGTCTCTGAGGTGTCCACAGCCACGCTGCTGAGAGCACATCAGGTCGTGGGACAGCTGCACAAGCCGATGAGCCAGCCATGGTGACGGCGTCTGGAAGGCCACCCTCCCTGAAGGCCCGGGACATGCAGATGGTCACACTGGTGCTTGGTGACAAGGCTGTGCCCCAATGCCAGCTGTTTCAGGCTCGGCGGAGGCCTCTGTGCACTGGACTTGGGCGCAGCCGGGGGAGGGGTCCGTTGAGGTTCGCTTGCACGTTCTGCAGCACCGGTGTGAGCTCAGGGTGGCAAGCAAGGGGTCACGGGACATCGCGGGTGGGTGGGTGGTCCCAGGGCAGTTTCTGCCGCCTCTGGTCACTCGGGTGAATAAAGCACTGTCTGTTGGGCAAGTGGGGTGATTTGAACTCCGGAACGTCTGAACCCCCAGGCATGAGCTCCCCGCTTCTCCTGTTGCACACCCCGCACACCTCCATCGGGACTGCCTTGAGGACTCTCCAGGCTCACTCCTCTGAGCCCACCCTGACCTCCTCCCCACATAACATGAAGGCGGGCACTCGGGTGCTAGCTCGGCCACTAGCATCCCATGGCATGGGCGTTCCTAGCCCAGGTCACTGGCAACAGGACCGAGGCCGGGCCTCCTCACTAACTAGAAACAGCGCACGCCGGGCGCAGTGCAGCCAGGAGCAGGTCAGATGCTCGGCCTCCTCACCCTGGAGCTGCTGCTGGGGAGGAGATGGCACCCTGCATCTGGGGTATCACTCAGGGCACTTGTGGTCCCGAGTTCAACAGCTGTTGTGCTGCAGGTGGGTTCAGATCTGGCAGGACAAGCCGAGGGGTTCCACCCCAGAACAGGATCCCAACCCTGACGCGTGCTACGCACTGGCGGGACCAGGCCGAAGTGTGAGAGTCAGGGTTACAATCTGTGGAGGCGACACCCATCTCCCGCCTGTGGGTCCTCCTGGGCCCTTGGTGCCCCCTGCAGGGCCCAGGTCTGCTGATAGAAGCCCTTCCACGGGCACTGCTGTGTCCCACACCGGGCCATTTTCAGGGAGCTGAAGGTGGGAAGAATTTTTCCAGGTTGTGAGCTGTGTCCTGCCTGACTGAGGAAGAAGTCCTGGCTCTTTGCTCCTTCTCTGAAGATGGCCTCCGTGGGCACACTCGTGGTGGCTCTGGGACACTCGCACAGGTGTCCCCAGCAGGGACTCGGGCCCAGTCAGTGGGGAAGCTAAGAGAAGGGCAAGGCCTTGCTGCCATGGACTGGGAGACGTGGACCCTCCAAGATGCCAGGAAGGGACCCGGGCTCCAGGACTCTCTCCAGAGCCTCTGGGGACTGAGCTCCTAAGGGCTCCAGCCGGGCGGGAACCGCTGGGCGTGTGGAGTTGCTGAGCTCCCCGCCGGCTGGAGAGAAGGCACAGAGTGACCTGAGGGGCTGTCCTGGTGGTCTCTGCTGCGCGACCTCCAGCTCGCACATTCCTCCCTTCGACAGTGCCACTATCCTGACACTCTTTGCTACCTGCCAAATGGGGTCACCCCACGTTCATCTTGCCTGGGACCCTCAGAATCCTGTGGCCAGGCCTGGTCTTGGGTGTGCCTGGAAAGTCCCTCTGTACCCATGGGGCAGTCCCCCGGCTGCCTTCCTCTTCTCACTATGGGACAGTTGGCCCTCTGCGTACGGCCTTGGAGAAGACAGAGCCCCAGCAGACGCTGGGTCCTCCCGAGACGGGGGGTTGGGCAGGGCAGAGGAACAGACCTGTGATCTCGCCCATGCCGGCGCCATAGCGCCCACCACCAGCGCTTTGTGCAGAACTGTGACAAGGCAGCAGGGTGGTTTCCTTCGCCCTATCCCCAGGTTCCTCTGCTGGGTGTCCTGGCAGGCACGGAGTCCGGCTAGAGTCACCGTCCCCAGTGAGAGAACATCCCCCCAATCGTTGCTGCCACAGTAGCCAGGTGACTCCCGTGTCTCACACACTGGGCCCCTGGGAGCTCGAGAGGGGATCAGGCATCTCCAGCCCCTAACGTGTCACAAGCCCACTTCTGGGTGGCAGGTGATGGTGACTCCAGGGATGCTCTGTGGTGTGGCCCTGAGCACTGCCACCCCTTGCTGATAGAGAACTAGAGAGTGACAGGTGACTGATGCTGTGGTGAACCTGCCACACCCACTGCTCTGGCAGAAACTTCTGAGTTCTGTGACTGACCTGAGGTTTGCTGGGGGCTCCTGGGGTTCCAAAGGCTTCCAGAAACATCAACACTCTCCACACCTGATGTACGGCCTTCAAACAGACGGCACAAGGTGGATTCGGCAGAGCTCGAGCCTGCCCTGGCTGCCTGCCCACGAGCGTGCAGCACCTGTGTGTGGGCTCCCTGCATACCCTGAGGAGGAACAGCGGCTCCGGGGAGCTGCCAAGAAGCCGACCAGGCCCTGGCTTGTCCTCAGCTGAGGGGGCAGCCCCCACTCATGTCGGTTATAAACAGTGAGAAGCAGCAGCAGCTGATGTGTGCTCGCCCTGGGCTCTCCGCATCGGCCTGGCCTTCCCTGCACCCCATAGACTGGGCTGGTAGGCACCACGGTTCTGGGGCTTCTGGCCCAGTGCGTGGGCAAGTGGCTCTGTAGCAGAAGGTGGCCCCTGCCCCATGTCCCGGCCACACCTGACACCAGCCAGGTCTCCAAGGCTCAGGCACCGCCCAGTATCTCTCAAGTGCACACTTGGGTCTCTAGACCCTCAGGATGGGCTGGGCAACTGTCCCCACCCAGGGTGCAGGACAGACCAGAGTCCCCAGACCCTCAGGCACCCACTACAAGGGGCCAGCCGGGCCCCAGCGCAGGCCAGTGGGAGACCCCCGCCCGGGCCCCCGTGTGGCCCCCAGGCTCTGTGAAGCCAGCGTGGTATCCACAGCCCCACGCAGCGCGCTAAGGGTGGGGAGAGGCGCTGTACACTGGGCGGTCCACCTCCACAGGAGGCTGGGGGTAGGGCACCGAGAGCAGAGCATCTCCCATGCACAGGTTAAGGGGGCCCCAGTGCTGGCCTGGCGCAGTTGGCGTGGGGCTGGTGCCTCCCAGAACTGCCCAGCGGACAGGGGAATGGCCCTGCCAGCTTCCCTCACTGTCCCCGCTCACCCACCGTGTCCATCTCTGTGCAGCGTGCTCAGGGCAACCGAGACCCCAGCACAGGCTGAGTCCCACGCACAGTCGGGCATGGGGGGGGCGCCACAGGCTAAAAAGCTCTCCTACATCGGGCGAGGCTGCAGCCCGTCCACCCCCAGGGACAGGGCTGGGCTCAGTCACGCTGGGGGCCCTGGGGGGTGACTGCAGGTGTGGCCCCTGTCCAGGCTTGGGGCTGGAGGCCCTGTGACCCCAGGCTCCGTCCACATGGTCCCCTCCCACTGGTCCTCAGCTGTGCTTCTAGAGGCGAGCTGGACTCCACAGTCAGGCAACTTTATTTCTAGAGAAGGTGGCAGTGCTGCTCGGCCACGGTGGCAGTGTGGGTAGGTCAGTGTGGCACATGGGAAGCACGGGTCCCAGGGCCTGAGGCAGGGCCCAGCGTGAGTGTGCCCAGCATGGCGGGAAGGCGGTCCTGGTGCTGGTCCTGGGGCGGCTGGGAAGGGGACACTGGGGCATGGCAGGGCCAAGACCACCTGCCACGGGCCATGGGAGCCCCGCTCGATGCCGGAGGGCCAGGGCAGGGCCTCAGAAGCCCGTGTCGAGGCTGAGCGTGCGGCGCGTGACGTGCTCCAGCTCTCCGGACACATAGTCGGCCATGCTGATGTGATAGTGCGCCAGCATCTTCAGCATCAGCCGCAGGTTCAGCCACCACTGTTCCCGGGGCATTCGGTGCCTGTGTGGAACAGGGTGGGGGCGGGGCAGGGCAGGGTAGCTCCTTTGACTAAAGCTCCCACCCACCCATGCCCTTCCTCATGCCCAACGTCAGGGTGTCTGGGCCCCACCCTTGGGGGGCAGGTGAGTCCATCTTCCCACAGAGCCCTGCTGAGCCCTCCCCAGGCCGTCCTGTTTCCGTGTCCGGAAGCCTGACCATGGCCACTGCTCTCCGCAGCCTGGCTGGCACGTGGGCCTGGTGTCCCCAGGATCCGCCCCTCCACACAGCACCGTCGGCGGGACTTACTCAAAATCCGTGTCCTCTTTGAGTTCCATGACAGGGCTGAAGGCCACCACCTTCTTCCGCAGGCCGATCACGCAGGCCGAGTCTGGGGCATTGGCAAACACCCGCCCTGTGGACACAGGCACTTAGTGGCCGGGGCCCCCGGGCCCCTGGAGGACAAGGTCCAGCTCAGGGTGCCCCACCTACCCTTGCGGTAGACAGCCCGCAGCTTGTCAGACATCCAGAGCATGGCCTTCACCCCCAGCTTGGTCCCGTAGTTCCGGTCAAAGGGTGTGGGCGCCCCGCCCTGGAACAGAGGAATACCATGTCCCTGGAGCTGGCCACAGCCCTGCCTCCTACCTCCCGTGGCCTGGGGCCCTCAGAGTCCAGCTTTGAGGGTACCCGACTACAGAGCAGGGTGGCCCCTGGGCCTCAGGGTCAACTGGCAGAGGCCCCACATCTGCCTCCTGTGGGCCACTGTGAGGCTGGGGGACAGGTGAGGGACAGGGTGGAGTGGCCATGGGAGAAGGCAGGAAACTCGGCACCATGCAAAGGGGAAGAGCCCAGTCTGGGGTCTAAGAATGCCGGCTTAAGTCCCAGCCCCACTGGCTGGCTGAGGCCGTGGTCTCCACCCGGAAGGAGTGATGGGTACACATCCACCACGGGGAGCAGGAGACGCCTGAGCAGAGTGCACCAGATGCTGCACACGGTGTGCGCAGTGGGCTGCCCTCCCCTCACACCCACAGAAGGGACCCCCTGGAGCCCCATCCCCCATACCTGCTGCAAGTGGCCCAGCACGTTGGTCCTGCAGTCAAAGACACCCTTGCCCTCCGACGAGTAGAGGTTGTACAAGAACTCCGTGGTGTAGTGCTCGTGGCACTTCTCATTCCTGGGGGCCAGAGGGACCCATCAGGTCCTGCCCCAAGTGCCCTCACCCCCAGGCCTCCCAGGTCTGCTGACCCCAGCCTCCTCACCGCAGCACCAGGCCCCTCTGGATGTCCGTCTTCATCTTCTCCGTCAAGTGCTCCACGTTGGCCTGCAGGAGGACTCGGGTGAGCCAAGGACGGGGAAGGGGAAGGAGAGGGGAGGACCTGGGCTGAGTGGAGCGAAGCAGGCGCAAGGCAGGACGGGCAGCCTGGGGGCTGTGAGCCTGGGACCTGGGGTGGCCACCCTCCTCGAAGTGTGGGTTGCGTAGGTGTCCCCCAAGGACAGTGTACTCTGCCTGCCGGGTCCCCGTAAGCTGCTGCCCCATGTGTCATAAGGCCCAGCCCAAACTGCTGCACCTCGAGGTCGTGGATGTTGAAAGGGTCCTCAAAGACATAGGCGGCATCAGCGCCCACAGCGATGCCGGTCACAGTGGCCAGGTAGCCGCAGTAGCCCCCCATGGTCTCCACGATGAACACGCGGCGCTTGGTCCCTGAGGCCGACTGCTTGATGCGGTCGCAGCTCTGGGGACCATGGGGATGGTCAGGGGCTGACTGGCAGGCACAGGACTCTGCCTCAGGTCCCCACCATTCAGTTAGAGAATGCGTCAGGACCCCGCGCCCCGCCGTACCTCCATGGCAGCATTGACCGCTGTGTCGGAGCCCAAGCTGAAGTCGGTGCCTGGCACGTTGTTGCTGATGGTGGCGGGGATGACGCACATGACAATGCACAGCTCCTCGTAGCGCCCACGCGCCTCCACCAGCTGCAGCACCCCCTCGTAGGCCTGCAGGGAGAGGCGGCCGGGCTAGGGACCGTCCCTCACACCGACCGTGGCCCCCTCAGCCTCCAGCAGCCCGGCACCACCCAAGGCCACTTTCCAGGGATGGCAGAGTCTAACGAGGACCAGAGGAGTCTGTCCCCAGCTGCTAAGAGTCCAGCACATGCTTCTTCCCCACTCTCCTCCTCATCCACCTCCTCCCCTCCTCTGGTCCCCCCACCCCAGCACCTGGGGTCTGTGGACCTGGTGAGGCCTTCGGCTCAAACCGCAGGCTCCAACCCCACGAGAAAAGCACCCCCTTCAGTGGCTAAGGTGACCTTCCCACACAGGGCTTGGGGACAGGACCCCCTTGTTGGCCAGAGGAGGGAGCTCTCTCGGAGTCCTGGCCCAGCAGCCCTCACCTCAAACCCGCCGATGACCAGCAAGGCGTGGATGTTGTGTGCCCGGAGATTCTCCACAATGGCCTCCATGTGGCCCTTGGGCAGCGTCCTGCAGCCCAAGAAATGTCAGTGTGAGTGTGTGGATTCCAGGGACACACATCCTGTGTCCCCGGAGCTGAACCAGTCCAGAAGTCTCCTCCAATATGTGCCAAGGCAGAGACAGACCAGCGTAAGGACCTGGGTGCTGCCCCAGCATCCTCGCTGGGCATGGAGAGTGACAGGGCCCACCGGCTTCTCATGACACAGTGGCATGGTGACAGGGTGGAGGGGACGCTTGCTCCAGCCCCTGCAGCCTCTCAAGCCCAGTACAGGTAGCATCCAGCAGTCACTGCAGGTGACAGTGCTCCAAGCCTGCTCTGTGCAGGACCTCAGGCCCATCCTGACACCCCAGACCCCACGACAAAGCCACAGCCATCCTGGAGGGCACGCTGACAATGCCAACAGCTGCCCGGTCCACAGGGAGCAGGGCTGGTGTTCCTTTGCCCTCGCCTTGCTGCCCACCGCTCCCCGCTAGCCAGCAGCTCACCTCTTGGTACCCAGCATGGAGCCACCACGCCCTAGCCAGCCAGCCACATCATGCCAACCCACTTCCTGCACCTGAAAGGAGAGACAGCATCAGAGGACAGGCCAAAGTCATCCATTCCTCCTCAGGCTGGGGACAGAGGCCAGGCAGGGCTGACATCACGCCACAGCCAGGGCTGTGTCCCTGGGCCTGGCTAGGCATGGCTGAGTGGGTGCAGCTGCTCATCTGCCCCTGATCTGGGCTGTCCCTATGCTGCAATGCGAAGCCCCCTCCTCTCCTTGAAATGTCCATGATCAAGGGCTATGCCACCAACCACATCACAGGCTCCCAGCCAGCCTCCCTCACGCTGCACACACCTGGCCCTTAGCCAGGCCCTCGAAGCCGTCGTGCACAACATACACCGTGTGGCCCTGGGAGATGCCAGTCCGCACCGCCGAGCGCACGGCCGCATTCATGCCAGCCGCTGGGGCACCCACATTCAGGATGGCCAAGGAGAAGTTGGTCTTTGGAGAGAAGGGAGAGACAGAAGTATCAGCCACAGGCTGGATAGAAAATGACAAGAGGGCAGGTCCCATGTCAGCCTGGCCACTGTCCCACACTGGGAACAACACACGCCTGTCCTAATTCCAGAGGCTCCTGGGGAGGGCCACTGTGACACAGTGCCCACTGGCATGCACCACAGGGCGCCCAGCAAAGTGAGCAGGCGCAGTATCCAAGCTGGGCGTGCAGTCAACATCGTGGATTCAGCCAGCTGAGCAGCCACTGCGAAGCCCTCAGAGCCGCCTGCCCTAGGGTGGGCGGCACAGGAGGGGGCCTGTTCCCCGCCAGCCACACAGAGCACAAAGAGCTGGCCCGTCAGCGCTGCACTGTACTTCATTTAACTCATCTATTTTGCAAATGGGGAGGGGGCCAAGAGATGGAGGAATGATGATGGGGAAGAGAAAGACACAGAAAGAAAGAACTGATGTGTGTGATGTATGGGCACCAACTCCCCAAGAGGAATGTGATCATTACAGACTGCAAACATAGACTAACAAAAATAAAAATTAAAAATAAACAATAAAGAACTTCAAAAAAGTGAAAAATAAAATCAACTCCCCCGCCAAAAAAAAAAACAACTCAAATGTCCAAACAGCACACCTCACCCAGGAGCCGCCGCCCTCTGGGGCTCCTGCCAAGGACCCGGCCCTGCCGCGCCCAGGTGGCTCTGTGCCAGCCGGGTTCTGGGATGGCACAGGGACCACCTTTGCCCTACCAGGAGCTGCAGGACACAAGAAGGCCGATGGGATGCCAAGCACTCAGGCTGGCGTGTGCCGCCTCTGTCGCCACCCTCCCGGGAGGCCCAGGACCAGGAGCCCACGGCTGCAAACGTGGACGGGACCCCAGGATGCTAGAAACTGGTCCTTTCATGGACCCGAGTGGTATCATGGCCACCTCCTCTCCTGTAGGCAAGCACAAGCAGCTAGCTCGCTGTAAGCCCTGCACCTCACCTCAGGGCCAGGCATGGCTACTTGGGACCGGCTGGTCCCACAGTGGAGCAGAACCGAACCTGGGCTCAGGGCTCGTACCCCAGGGAGGAGGGCGGGGCGCGCAGCAGCAGGCAGGCAGCGGGCTGTGAGCAGCAGCAGGGCTGCAGTACCAGCACAGCCGGAGCTCAGCTGCCCAAGCTCACCTTCTCCTTGGAGACCTTCTGGTGGGCAAGGAGTTTGTAAATGTTCCAGTTGTTCTCAAAGCTCCTGCAAAGGAAGCGGCTCATGCAGCTCCCGCCCTGCAGCCCACAGCACGCAGCCATGCACTCGACAGTGTGGGGCCGCAGCCGGTCAGGAAAGGCGCATGGACCCGGGGCTCAGGGCTGCTCGGCACGGGGCCAGAAGCGCAGCTGGAAAGGAACCGGACACTACAGCTTCTGGTCCCCACAGCCCGGCAAGGCACCTTCAACGGCACGCGTGTGGCTGGGCACCCAGCCTGTGGCACGTTGGCAGCACGCAAGGAGCTCGGCCAGGGGAAACCAACCTGCACGTCTGTCGTGGCCAGGACGCCCCCAAGGCCTGGAGCCCAAACACCTGCAGGCCTCCCTGACCCCAGCAGGGCCACACCCCAGGCTGGCCTGGACCTCTGTGCATTGACCCGGCTCACCCTGCTTCCGGCCTGTGGCACCACACCCCTTGCCTGCAGGTACCCCCCAGCCACCCACAGCCCATGCCCACTCCCCCCCACGCCCACCAGCTTCTTACCACAGTGCCACCCCACCTCAGCGGCTCCTGAGATGTCCCTGCAGCACGCACTGGGGGACCTCAGCCGAGCACCACAGAGCCGCCGCCTCGACACACACACTGACACACACCAGCGTGCCAGGCCTGCCCGCCAGGGCACAGGACAGTAGCACCCTCACCTGCCACGCAGCTGGATTGCTTCATCAAACCTCTTGTCGTCCATGGCCTTTTGCACGTCCTTTGTCTTTCAGAAGAGAAGCGAAAAGCACAGGCTCTCAGGAGATGGGGGGGCGACATCTCCGGGTCCTGGACTCACCCAGACCCAGCCACCTGTCCTCCCCCAGAAGCCGCAACCCTGGGCCCCATAGTGCAGACCCCTAGAGACCAACCAGGCCCAGGGCACCTAAAGCAGCAGGCAGAAGCCAGGCAGTTCTCCCACGAGGAACATCAGGCTCCCACCTGCCCTACCCTCTGCCCTGCATGCAGCTGCAGGGCCCCCAAACCTGCTGAGCCAGGACCAGCATCTCCCCACGCAGCCCTGCAGCCCTCACCGCCCACCTTCCCTTCCAGGGTCCCTCTCCGTTCCCCTGCCCAGGCCTTTCCACTGTTCCACTGTCCCCCGTCCCCTCCCTACCCACCCCCATCCTAACCCTGAACGCTCTGCCCTGCAGCCTGAAGTCAGCCCAAGCCACTGCTCCAGGAAGCCAAGTGACCTTGCTCCCCTCACTTCCAGTCCCCTTGGGTCCCCCAAGTCCCCCCTGCTCTGTGTGGCTCCAGCACCCATCAGGGTCCCCCCACCTGGGGGTGACCTGCACCTGCCTCAAACCTTGGACCAAGCACACAAGGCCTGCCCTCAGGCCAGGGTGTGCTGGGAAACTGCCTGGTGGGATCCCCCAGACTCCCCATCCCATGCCCAAGGACCCCAGGAGGAGGTGGCCGGGAAGGCAGGATGATTGGCACTGCACGAAGCCCCAGAAGGGCAGGGCAGGTCAGTACTCACCACCTGCACACACTCCATGAGGGGCAGCCGCACGGACTGGTTCCCCGAGAGGCTGACCACGCAGGCGGGTGTGTCGGGCGTGGCCTCCAGCAGCGCCATCACCGCCTCCATGCCCATCTTGCTGCTCTGCGAGACAGCAATGCGCTCAGTCCCCTCCATCCCACCCTGTGCCACAGGCCCTAAGGCCAAGGCTGCCAGACTCGGTGACATGTGACCGGCACTCCAGACCCATCGGCCACCCTTTCTGGGTCACCTCCAGCCCCACAGGAAGGCCTGGCCCCCACGCCACCTAAGCAGAGACAGGTCTTTGGCTCTGACTGCCGACGTGTGGTGGAGAGGGCTGGCGAGGAGGCAGAGGCAGGGTGGCCCCGAGAACCCAGGCCAGGTTTCTTATGGGGGGGGGGGCTCCATCACATCCTCAAGGACACAGCTGAGGAGTGCTGGCCCCACGCCCCCCGAGAGCACAGTCACACATAGGCCCACACGTGCACCCAGCCCAGGTGACGCCCACCTACCAGGACTCGGTCGAAGGCCGAGGGCGTCCCTCCTCGCTGCACGTGGCCCAGCACCGTCACTCGTGTGTCGAAGCCCAGCCTCTGGACCACCAGCTGCTCATGGGAGAGTTGGGCCATGGGCTCCCGGGCCCCGCCCCGCGGCCCCCGCCCTGCAGTCCACCACTGCCCACCTAGGGCTCCCAGGACTGTGGGTGTCCGTGTCCGGGCCAGGAGTCTGGGTGAGTGTGCGTGAGTGGGGGTTCCGTGCACATGTGCACGCAGGGTGCTTTTGTGTGTGTGTGCGTGGGCCCATTTCCACCTGGCAGCCCCGGGTGCTGAGCAGGACATGGTCTGACCTTCTCTGCAGCTTCCACCCACTCCTGGGTTTCTGGGGACCAAGGGACAGAAGAATGGGCAGGTGGGTGGCCCTGCCGGGGGTGGGTGACCACAACAAGCACGAGGCTCCGGGTAGTGTCCTGCAGGGCGAGGACCCAGGGCTGGGCTGGGGTGGAAGTCATGGGGCCCCCAGAGGGCAACTGCAACAGGGGTTGGGCGCCCTGTCCCTCAGGCCAGCAGTGCCGGCCCCTCTGTACTGGCTGTCACCTGCGACAACACAGCATCCTATCCTGAGTGCAATCGAGGGCTGGAGATGCCCTCCCCGCGGCCTGGCCCCCAGGTGGCCACACTCACGTCCTTCACGTAGCTGGACGAGATGGGCTTCCCGTGGCGGTCGATGGCACCCTCTGCGATGATTATGATGTTGAGGCGGGAGCCCCGGCTGCGAGTCTGTCAGACACCAGGCTCAGCGCCAGCCCTGAGCCACTCTCTGTGGCCACCAGGCACAGGAGCCTCCCAGACCCAGGACACTGCTTGGAACCCACAGGCATGAGGGCAAGACCCCCCTACTCTTCGGGACCTGACCAGAGGCGGAGGGTGGAGCTGGAGCCAGGCCCACCAGGACCACAGCCCTCCAGGACAGGGAGCAGGGCTGGGAAGTGGGGCTTGGGAGGGGTGGCGGTGGCCAGGCAGGGCAGGGTCCAACAGCCTGCCCAGGCGGGGCAAGGGCTTCTGTGCAGGTGGGGACAGGCAGGGATCAGCACCAGGGCCAGGACTCCTGGCCTTACAAGGGGAAACAGCTCGCACGGGAGAGCCCAGATTGCTCCCATGGAGCAGGAAAGAACCAGGATGTGGGTCCATACCCAGGCCACCTCCCAGAAGGCACAACCCTGGGCTCAGAGGACTGAGATGTCCCCACCAGGGCCACCTGGCTGGAAGGACTGGACGGCTCCCCTGGGTGGCCTCACCCCGGGCTCCACCTCGCCCTATCCCGGCTGGAGAAAGTTCCAGAAGCCAGGTCGGGAGCCTTGGCTGACCCTTGACCCCCAACAGTTCTGCCTAGCCACAGGGAGGAGGAGAGGGAGTGAAGCCACCACCTTCATGTGGGGACAGGGGCTCTGCCAGCCCCAGGCCTGCCCTCTGCCCCGAAGTTGGCCATGGAGGGCCTACCCGTCCCTCAGACACCAAGACCAGGGCCGGAGCCACTGGACAGCTGGGCCACCTAGCACCATGGGCCTGAGGCAAGGGTAGCAAGAGTGCACCCACGGCCTTCCAGATGGGCGCTCGGGGTCTGCAGGGCAGTGCAAGCCCACTCTGTCCCAGAGCCCCCCGCCCCACCCCTGGGGCCACTTCCCCAACGCTGGCCACTGCCTCTTGCCTCAAGTGAGTCCAGGGGTCAGCACTGCACCCTCCCCAAGGGGCCACGATGATGGGTCAGAGCCCCAGGGACACTCCCAGAGTCCCCTAAGGACACCCTCGCCGAGGGAGCCCACTGGCCACTCACCTCGCCCAGCCTCTCGCACATGAAGTTCTCCCAGCCGTCCTCGGGGGGCGCCTCGGGGATGAACAGCCAGTCGGCGCCCGAGGCCAGCGCGGACACCAGCGCCAGGTACCTGTGGGGCAGCAGGGCTGCTTGGGACCCCGGAGTCCTAGGGGCAGCACCTTCCCGCCTCTTCTGCACAGCCGGTTTCCACACCAGTCTCAGCGCTCAGTGAGCACCTGCTGGGTGTGCCCGGGCCCTCGGGGGCGCCATGCTCTCCCCGCCATGTCCACTCTTGCCCACGGACCCAGGCACCCCTCCTCACCCACAGTGCCGCCCCATCACCTCCAGCACGAACGTCCTCTGGTGGCTGTGGAGAGGGGACAATTGGAGGCATCAGAGCCGGGCCTCTGGCCACGCGAGCCAGCCTGCCCACTGCAGGAGACAGGTCCTTCTGCTCACGCGAGGGCATGGGGCAGGAGACGGCAGCTCCGAGCACACTTCCAGCCAGCCTTTGTGATATGCTGAGGTTGTGGGTGACCTAAGGGCCCCCCACCAGGTCACCCCCACCCCAGAGGACCAGACACCAACAGCACCAGGCTGGGTGGCCTCAGCCAGCTGGCAGTGCAGGGCCAGACACTGAGCCCCTCTGCTGACCCTGTGCATCTCCCCCAGCTGAGGGACAGCTGCACCCACTATGCCCAGGCCACCAGGGTCCATAGCCCCCACCTAGTGGCCATCTCCACCCCGGGAGGACGGCCCCGCCCACCTCTGGGCCGTGGTGGTGATGGCGTCAATGACCTCCATGATGCGGTGCAGGGCCGAGTCCGTGCCGATGGTCATGTCAGTGCCACAGAAGTCGTTATCAATGGAGCCCACCAGCCCCGCGATGTTCAGGTGTGAGTACGTCTGAGCTGTGGTCTCCGAGATTTTGCCTGGGCGGGGGTCATGGGAAGATCCGGCTGAAGTCCCCAGCCCAGCTCCGCAGCCCAGGACCTCCGCCCCGCAGGAGCCCTCAGCTCGGGTCTCCCTGTGAGCAGCACAGAACTAACGAGGTCGCAGGGTCACTTTCTGAACAGCGACATGGGACTTTGTGTCTGACGTGACTTGAAGTCTAACTGCACACTGTGACACAGTCTAACCCACATCCAGAACCTCCAGGAAACACGTGTCGCAGAGCCCAGCTGGGTTACGCCGGAGCACTGTCCCCAGCGGTGTGGGCTCAAAACCAGCCCAGCCAGGCATCTGGAGCCACCCGGGGTCACCTTGGCCTCAGGTCATTCCTGCCTGGCTGAGACAGGACCAAGCACACCTCGGCCACCTCGGAGGGGATCCGGCCACCTCCCCAGCTCGCCGCAGACCCACCTTCCCTCACCAGCTCCTCCAGCAGGCCGCCCCACTCTTTGCGGAAGATGTTGGCGCCCGTAAGGCTGCCGTCCCCACCAATGACGCACAGGTTGGTGATGCCACGCTGCACCAGGTTGTAGGCAGCCGCCCGGCGCCCCTCCCGTGTGGTGAAGGCCTTGCAGCGGGCGCTGCCAATGACAGTGCCACCCTGCACAGAAGAGACCAGGCCTCCATTGGGAGAGGGACAGGACACAGAGGCCCCAGGGCACCAGAGGGACCCAGGGCCAGGCACTAAGGGACCAGTGGACCCCGTAGGAGCAGAGGAAAATGCCCAGGGCAGCTCTAGACACTGGGCAGGAGCCCCTCAGGCTCCCCTCACTGGTCGGCTTTGGCCCTGGGCTCACCGAGGGCCCAGCCGCCCAGGACAATTCTGCAGCCAGGGTGCTCCACCCCATGGTGGCTACGGGGATGAGTGTCCTGGAGACTGCGCCATGCTGCACTGTCCTGGAGACCCCCGGGAGGGGTGGGGGAAGCCACCTGCCAGGCCAGGCCTGACCCTCCCTGCTCCACCCACGGCCCCCTGGCCCAGGCCACCGTCTCGGGCCTGGACCCCAGAGCCTCTCGAGACTTGGCAACGCCACACCCCAACAACCCAGGTGGCCGAATGACGCGGCCATCAGGAGCTGGCACTGCAGGTGTGCATGTCTGTGCGTTTATCTGTGTCTACGCACACCTTTGTGTCTGCGTGCGCGTCTCTGTGCCTGTGTGCCGTGCCGTCTCTCTGTGTGTCGGCCTCTGTGTGTCTCTGGGTCTGTGGCACCATCTGTGCGTGTGCAAGTCTGTGAGTCTCTGCGTGTGCGTCTGTCTCTGTCTGTGTGTGTGTGTCAGTGCACGTACGTCTGCCTGTGTGCATCTGCGTATGCACAACCGTGTGTACGCCTGCGTATGGTACATCTGTGCACGTGCGCGTCTGTGTGTGCTGTCTGCGCATCTGTACGTGTGCTGTCTTTGCATGTGCTGTCTGTGTCTGTGCCACACCCCAGCGCTCGCGCACAGGGCACGAGAGGTGGCCCTCGAGCCTCACCAGCTGGATGATGTTGGAGACGCTGAGCCAGGTGGCCGGTTTGATGTTCTCACCTCCCTCCACGAGGCCCTCGTAGCCCTGCAACCGGAGGGACGGGTGTGGGACAGCAGCCCACAGCGGCTGACACGGTCTCCTGGGAGACAGCCTGGGGCTGCAGCCAAAACCTCATGAGCAGGAAGCAGGCCAGGGCACCACCCCCACCAGCAGAGTAATTCACTCAGAAGGCAAGCGCAGTGTAGGTGACAGCCCCACCCTGTGAGCACCGTTGAGTGTCCCCAAGCTGAGCTCATGTCACTGCTGCCGGATGGGACAGACAAGGCCACCACCCGGGAGTCCAGGGAACCTTCCTCTGACCTCCTGATGGCCAATTAGATCTGTTCACGCAAACTCGGTGGCAGGGACACTCTCCGGGGTCCCTTTGTGGTGTGGCCACCTCACACCACCCACACCCCTGCTGCGCACACACATCCCCACCACCCACAGGCACACAGGAGATACAAAGGAGGTCACAAGAACACGTGTGTACCCGGCAAGCACGAGGTCGTGAGTTCGATTCCCAGTACAAAAAAAAAAAAATCACACACATGTCTCCACAGAGACATCCATGCATTCTGGGTGGGAGAGCCCACACATGAAGGGACACCAGAGTCCTTGGACACGTGAGCAGCCATCAAGGGCCATGCCCCACAGCGCCCCAAGTGTGTGCTGCCAGCACCCCCAGCCCAGTGAGGCAGGAGGCGCTCCGGGCTCCACAGCCCCTCAGCATGGGCAGCACCAGTCTTTCCATCCTAGCAGCTGGGGCTCGGCCCCTCATAGGGGACACTACCTAAATGTCCCAGATGACAACTGCCACTGGCCACCTGGCCAGCACAAGGCCAGCTCCCCTACACAGTGGCACCTGCCTGGAGGAGGGGCGTCACCCACCAGGCCCGACAAGGACACGTGGGCTCCACAGAGGTGGCCGGATGGGAAGGCTGTGTCTGCGTGCATCCCCAGCCTGCGGGACCCAGCACCTCCCTGCCCCTGGGTCACCAGATGTGCCACCCTCCACGTGGTCACCCCCGTGGGCCTCCCGCCCAGCTGGAGGACAGAGACAGAGGCACTGCCTGAGAACCAGCCCAGCCCCACCCTTCTGCAAAGCCAGGCCCCCAGCCACGCACACTGCCACACAAGGGGCCGTGCACACAGGTGGCCCGCAAAGCCAGGGGCCCGGCAGGCAGGTTGGCCCACGGGAAGGACGTTCGACTCTCAGCGCAGCATCAGTCCTACCCCAGGCCCCCCGGCCTGTCTGTCCCCTCACCCCACCCCTTCTCACCCCTGCCCAGATGGCCCGAGCGGCCTCCAAAGTGGTCTCATAGCCGGGCACTCTGCAACTCCCATAGCTCTTCCTGGGGGGAACCCCAGACCTGCGGGTCCAGTGTTGCTCTTGGGGAACACAAGCAGCCCCCACTGCCTGAGCCGGTGCAGTGAGGACTCTCACCCACAAGACTGCGAGCTTTCTGGTCCTTCCATACCCACCAGAAAGGAATCAGCAGAGCCATTTTTTTGTTTCCTTTTGTTTTTTGAGACAGGGTCTTGCTATGTAGTCCAGGCTGGCCCTGAACCCACTATATAGCCCAGGCTGGTCTCAAACACATGGCAATCCTCCTGCCTCAGCCTCCCGAGTGCCAGGATTACAGGCGTGCGCCACCACACCGAGTATGGCAAGCCCACTTGACAGAAGAAACTGAGGGTGCGGAAGGACATTCCCCGACACTTGGCCTGGCCCCTGCCAGCTTCTGACCCACAGCCCACACCCACTGTGGGGTCTGCAGGGTGCCGGGAGGGACGAGCCTCGCCCAGGTGCTCACGCTGTTTATTCACTACTTGTCCCTTCAGGCCTCCCTAGAGAGCAGCAGCTGGGCGCGGCTCCACCATAACCAGTGCCCAGGTGAAAGGACAAGGCCACACCGCAGGGGGAGGGACGGCAGAGCTGGGGCACCGCATTGTACACAAATAGCGAGAACAGCACAGCCAGAGGCCGCCAGAACCCACAGACCACACCGGATCCCGGGCCTGTGAGAGCATGTGCAAGCCCATAGCATGCAGGGCCGGCCGCCAATCCACTGCCACCAGGGACGGAACAAACCAGGACAGTGTAGCTGGACCCCGCAGTGGGTCCCAGGGCCCGGCTCACAGAGGCTCCGTGGAGTGACACAGGGCAGGCACCGGGCTGGAGGGGCCCAGGGCACCCGCCCGCCTTACCTAGGCGCCAGGATGGGCGCTGCCCAGCAATACCAGGAGCAGGGCCAGCTCTGCTGCCCACTCTGCCCTCTGTCCCACAGGCCCCAGCTGCGCCTGCTTTTTGCAGTGCCTCGGCCCAGCCCTCTTTCCCAGCCCCCTGACCACACCCACCCTGCTGCCCCAGGCCGGCCACCAGAAGGCATCCAGGGTGACAGTGGCCTGCACCACAGAGAAGCCACAGTCCTTACAAGGACACGTGGGCCACCCTGCCACGGCCCCACCGCGCACAGGGCCTTACCTCATAGATGAGAAACACCTTGGCACCCACGTATATGCCCATGCGGGTCACAGCCCTGACGGCAGCGTTCATACCTGCGCAGAGATGGGGCAAACCATCAGGCCAGCCTCAGGGGCGCTGGACATGGCAACCACAGCCCGCAGCCCACAGGGCTCCGTGCCCGGCTATTCACAAACGTGAGGGGCGGCCTCGTCCTCTGCAAGACTCCCAGGCCAGGACGTGGAGGACAGGAGACGCTCAAACTCCCCCAGGCACAAAGGCCCTGAGGTTCGAGCTCTGCCTGGCTCTGAGATAAAGACACAGGAGGCACCCCACCCTGCCCTCTGCTGCCAGCGGTTAGCAGTCACCTCCTCCCGTCCCATGGCCCCAGGCTCCCAGGGCCGCAGTCTAGGTTTCCGCTGCTCTGCAGAGGAGGCAGCTGGAAGGAAATGCTCACACTGACCTGTCCCAAACCTCCTTCCCCAGAGCCCAGGGCACAAGGGGTAGGCGGCACCACCCCATCCAAGGGAGGCCGTGAGGGCTGCCATCCTTGGTCCACTGCAGCCAGAGCCCAGCCACTAAGGCCCAAGGCCTCGCCACTCCTCCTACCTTTCCCACTCAGCACTGTACAAGGCACCCACGCACCCTGGAGGAGGCCAGGCCCCTGAGTCCCTGAGCGCCTGAGCTCTCCCTGCTGGGCACCCTGCAAGAGCTCTGTGTCCCTCAGAGAGTGCGTGGTCCCCGTGGGGACCCTCAGTTTGTGCCCTCCACCTGGATAGAGTCCATGCGTCTCAGCTTGGCCTGAGGGCTCAGGGCAGTGGGCAGTTCTGAGATGAAGCTCCCAAGCCTGAGGGCCGCTCCAGTGAGCAGAGCCATCCCCCGCGCCCACGCAGCAGGCAGGAATTTGCCACTACACCTGCATCACACAGGGAAAACCAGGTCCCAGAGGCCGAGGAAGGGACCCGCCAGAGCCCAGCAGGTGGGGCAGAGCTAGGTCTCACCCGGACCCTAGGGCACAGCTCCTGCTGGGCATCAGGCAGGCAGAGTCAGGGACCTGCAGCAGTCCATGTGCACAGCTACACCCAGACTTCAGCAAGCAAAGCACGCTCCCACTGAACTGCAAGCGTCTCGCACCCCCTAGGCGGATGGAAGTCAGGCTGCTAAACCTAAAGCCAGAGGGTGGGCGCCTAGCAGGCACCCAGGCAGCTGAGCACCCCGAGAGACCTGGGCATGGGCTGCAGGAAGATGGGCGCAGCCAGAGCCTCTGCAGGCCTAAGGGCAGAGGCAGGCTGGGCTCCAGCAGGAAGCACAAGACATGCAGGGGACCGAAGAGGGTGAGGCCGGGGCCACCCTCCGGCCTGAGGGTCTCTCTGGCATCCCCGGGCTCCAGATGACGTTCACGTGCTGCTGGGCCACAGCCACCTCACCATCAGCCTGGGGGGCTTGAGGGACCCCAGGGACAGCAAAGGGCCGGGGGCAGGGTAACGTGTACACTGCATACCACCGTGCAAGGGACTTTGGGACACTGCAAAGCCAGCCCTCCTGTGACACCCAAGACAACACTGCAGCCCAAACCCAGCTGTTCTCTCAGGGGCCTTTGCAGTTGCCCTTTCATCTGCTTTTCTTCCTCAAAATAAACCCTGGGCAGCAACCCGGCCCAGTCAGAAGGGCAGGCAGGACAGGGACTGACACTGTCCATCAGCTGACAGACGGCTACCCTCCCAGAGTCAAGGGACGTTGAAGTCTGAGGTCTTCACTGTAATCACCCTGGGGAAGAGGACAGTGTGCATGACAGCAATGGTCACAAGATGCCACCAGGCTTGCCGGTGCCAGTGTTCAGGCACCAGTCAACAGGGAGACCCAGGGAACCCCGACATGGCGATGCGGGAGGGGGACAGGAGGGGACACGGCGCCCAGTCTTCACGGCACAAACAGAAAACAAGGGGCCACATGACCAGCAGGGAAGACAGCGCCCACCATTTAGGGACAGGGAGGGGCTCAAAGAAATGGCCGAGACAACTAGTGGTGCCCACGCCAGGGACGAAACACAGAGGGTGGAGCCAGGCTGGCAGGCCAGACTGCTTTTAAGTCTACCGGCAATTTCTGCACAAATCACTGTGATTACAGACATCCGCAAAAGGCAACCACCTTCCAGCCGGCTGACCCCACGGGGGACGACAGGAGGAGACTCTGGCTTCTGGGACAGGACCGGACTTCCTGGCCAGCTGCAAGGGCCTGCATGAGGGTCTGTCATCTGTCCCTCACTCTCCTCACAGAAGGGGACACAGAGGCCAGAGGAGGACTTGGGCCACAGAGCCGGTGGGCAGGTGGTGAGACTGAGGGATTCCACATGGATGGGGCTCTGGGGCAAAGAGCGTGCCCGGGTCCCCACCCCCAGTCACTGTCCGCTGAAATAGACACCAAGGGCACAGGGAGGGCACGTGCAGCCCGGACTGCCCTCCAGAACCGCATCACAGGACAGCACACCCAGACAGCTCTTCAGAACTCACACAACGGTGGGCCCTGCTCTGGCCAACTCCAGATGCCAGCTGCCACCCTGACCTAGTGGCCGGGGCCTGCTCCAGCGTCCCGCATTAGCCCGTGTGCTGAGCAGGGGAGGTCTGAGACTCCTTCTTCCCCACGGCGCAGCCCCAGCCCAAAATCAGGTCCACAGTGGGCACACAGATGGCATACACGGGCACAAGGAGGGCACGGGCAAAAGACAGGCAGTCAGCCAGCAGGTGCTCTAATGGGCACACTCCCAGGACCCAGCCAGGGGACCCCTCACGCAGACTCTGCCCAACTTGCAGCACTCCCGCCTGGGCTGGGAGGGGCCTCCCAACCCTGCCCTCCATCAGCCTCCAAACTGCTTATCTGTCGCCCTGGGTGGCCCTGCCCACGGGGGGCCCCCTTGGTGGGACGGGTGAGAGACATGTCCTGCACACCCGCTTCACGCTTCCCCACCCTTAGATGCTACTGCCTCCAGCTGCTTCCCAAGTCCTTCCAAGCCCCTGGCCCCTCGCCCAGCCCTAGCCCCTACCCAGCCGGCCTGCCGCACTCTCCAAAGCGGCCACTGACCAGCAGCAAGCGCTCTGCGCCATGGATGTGCAGAGAGCAAGCAGACCACAGCTCAGGGCAGGTCAGCGACCCAGATCTGAAGGTCACACCTGCAGGCTGATGTCCTCGACCTTACCCGATCCTAGCTGGGGCCCAAGCAGGACCTGGCTCCTGGGGAAGGGGCGGTCCTGCATTTCTCAGCCCGGAGGAGGCAGACCCGGCCCAGCAGCAGAGCCTGAGAGCGTGCCTGGCGCCGGCCACCACCGCTCTCTCCAGCCCGGGGTGGCTGGCTCCACAGGTGGCATCCGGCCATCCCAGCCCTGAGGCCTGGAGGCCAGTGGAGTGGAACCAGGCCACAGGAGAGGGTTGAGGGGAGGGGAGACCTCCAAGCGAGGCGACCACCCAAACTGCCAGACTAGTAGAGGCTGCAGACACAAGCAAGTGCCCGCCACCAGGGGCCCGAACAGGACTTGGCTAAGGAAACACCAGCCGGGACAGCCGGGCTCCCCGCGCCCTCTCCCACACACAGGCTCCAATTAAAGGGCGCAGGGAGGAGCCCGGAGGAGGAGCAGCCCGGGGCGTTTGTCCCCATCCCAGCGGGGACAGGGGAAGCCGGCGGGCAGCGGGGGCAGCAGGGGGCTGGGGGCCCAGGGGCCCGTCCTCCAGGTTCTCCGCTAGGCCCCTGCTGGTGCTCGGAGACCCGGCTCGGTCGCACGTGTCGCCCAGCGCAGGGCGGGCACGGTCACACCCCCGGGACGCGAAGGCGGAGCGCGGAGCCGTGGCCCGCGGCACGTACGCGGCGGCCAGGTCCCAGGCAGGGAGGTGCTGGGGACCCTGAGTCGCCCCCTCCCCACAACCCGCCGCCTCCACCTTGCGCATCGCCGCCGCTGGTCAGCACCCCGATGGCCTTGCCGGCCCCCGACGCGCGCAGCTTCTCCAGATCCACGGCGGCCATGGTGACGGCGACACCCGCGCGCTGCTCCCGCCTCTGCGCTCGGCTCTGCGCGCCCGCGGTCGCCGTCGCCGACCCCGCCCCGCGCCCTGCGCGCCCCGCCCCGCCTCACGCCACGTCCGGCGGCGACGGGGGTGACGGAGATGACCGGGGCCACGGAGATGACGGGGGCCGAGCGACCCAACCCGGAGGGGTCCCGCCGCCCTCCTGGGGTCTTCGGTCTGAGCGTGGCCGGGTCCATACACGTCCCCGTCACGACGCTTACGCGAGTGCAGCTTTTGCAAGCGGGCGTGTCGGTGAATGAACCTGTATGGAGTCGGCCGGGTGTCTTAAAGACGCCCTGGAACCGGGCTGGTGTTGCAGTCCCGGGATCCCAGCGCTCTGGGAGGATGAAGCAGGACAATCGCAAAAGTTTAAGCCCAGCCTAGACAGAGCCTGTCTCAAAATAAATAGGGCTGGGGATGCAGCTCAGTGTAAAGGCCTTGGGTTCCATCCGCAGTGCCAACAAAGAAAAAGGGGGGGCACTCAGGGGATAACCCGTTTAACCCCCACTTCAAGGGATTCGCGGGACCCTGGGAACTTCTGCGCCCCAGGCAGCGGTGGGCATCTTAGTGAGCTGCGCGCCCTCTGCTGGGTAGCCGGGGTCAGGCCCGGAGTGCATCCAGCAGCAAGGACAGGGCTTGCGGCGAGCCGGGAGCCGCTGAGAGCGTGGCCCGGCCAGCTCCGGAGTGGGGGCGGTGCCCGCCGGAGCCCCGCCTGCTCGGGGCGTGGCCTTGTGAGTGACGCTAGCGCGGGGGCGGGGCCTCATCGGCACCGAGGAGCAGGGCGGTGACAGCCCACCGCTGTCCTACGGCTGCTGGCTCCTGTGAGCCCTGTATTTATTCTAATAAAAATAAATAAATAGTATCACATTGCGTGAAGTGTGCGGCGAGGTGGAGAGGGAGGGTACCCACGCGGTCTGGGAGCGCAGAGGACGCTGCGTCTACTGCCCGGAGCTGGCGCCCCTGGCACGGGAGCGCACCCACGGGTGCCCACTGTGTGGTCATCATTTTCTTGCTTCTCTTCATCACCGATACGCGCCTGCGCGGGCTACAAAATACACGGCGTCGCCACCACGAGAGGAGCCCTCACTCTTGGGGCGTCACTGCGAGCAGGGCTGGGCAGGGCTGGGCGGGGCTGGGCGGGGCAGACAGCGAGGCGGGGTGAGCAGAGACCCTGCGCACGGCCGCGGCAAGGCAAACACAAACGGGACCAACGTTAGATGCAGCTGATTCCCTCCGGCCTGTCCCCCAGAGGGAAAGCAGGGTCTCAGACACAGACTTGCACACCCAGGCTAGCCACGGCGACACTGCAGCCAAGAGGTCGGTGGGAGAAACAGTGCTGTCCGTCCGTCCTCACGGGGGAATATTAGGCTGCCTTCAAAAACGGCATCCACACCAAGCCACCGTGGGTGGACCTTCAAGACACTGAGCTAAGTGACCTAAACAGGCACAAAAAGACAAACGCCGCAGGATCCCACTCAAGAGGCCTCTACAGAGCCGCATAGGAAGAAGTAGGTTGGAGGGTACAGGGCTGGGGACGGAGATGCGAAGCCAGTGCTAACCGGAAGGAGTTTGAGCTTGGGAAGAGGAAAGGGTGCTGGAGGCGGATGGTGGCGATGGCTGCACAGCATCGTGAATGTCTTTAATGCCTCAGGACTGTGCCCTTCCAAATGGTTAAAATGCAAAGACTGGGCGCGGTGGCACACGCCTGTAATCCCAGCTCTTGGGAGGCTGAGGCAGGAGGATCCCAGATCGTTGTGAGTTCAAAATCAGCCTGGACTACATAATGAGTTCAAGGTCAGCCTGGAATATATAGCGAGACTCTGGCTTAAGAAAGGAAGGAAGGAAAGGAAGGAAGGAAGGAAGGAAGGAAGGAAGGAAGGAAGGAAGGAAGGAAGGAAGAAAGGAAGGAAGAAAGAAAAGAAAGAAAGAGAAGTTTACTACAGTAATTTTTTTGAAAGTTGGCCAAACAAAAACAGGTTCTGTTGTGACAGCAGAGTCAAAAACCCGAAGGTCACCAGGAGAGGAAAGACCCCTGCTGTCCCTGTCGGATGGGGACTCCAGAGCAGAGGGGCAGGACTGTCAGAGTCCACGGCATGGGCAGTGGCCCCAAACTGGGACCCCCCAGCTGCAGTGCAGGGGGAGCGCAGGCAGCCGTCTGGAGCCCACGCTCGGGGCACGGAGACCCCCGTGGTCCCAGGGAGAGATGGGTCGTCCTTGCTGCCCACGTGGAAGTGAGAAGCCCTCTCTGTGCCTCGCTCCGCTTGCGTTCTGGGTCACCAGACTCGGGACATGGTAAAACTGCATCCAAGGTGTGGGGTCCTGGGCACTTGGACCTCACCCTGCAGTGGGCACAGCAGTGCCGTGGGCATCGTCCTGGGCACTGGTACGACTCACAGAGCTCACCCACGCTCAGGGATCCCAGGAGCAAAGCTCTGCCTGCTGAGGGCAGAGTGTGGAGCCTCCAGTGTGTTTCAGAAGCACTGCAGCCCGAGGCGTGGGGACCGCCTGGGACTGTCTGGGTCCTGGGACCCCAGCCAAGGTCAAGGCACCCAGCAGACCCTGGCATCAGGCGGGTTTATGGCCAGGAATGCGTTGTTCTGTGTCTCCTGCTTCTCAGCCCACTAAGGGCCACTGGGCTCTCGGAGGCCACAGCAGCCTTCAGGCTGAGGCCCATGTGCCCAGGGCCCAGAGGAGCAAAGCATGAAAAAGGACTTTCATCAGGTCGTCATGGTCACAGCGCCAGGCCAGACACAGGTGAGACCCTGGGCCACTCTCTGACCTGGGCCTCGAATCAGGAGATGGACTGGGTTGGAGGGGCACGGGGAAGCAGCCCTGGGCCTGTGCATGCCCAAGCAATTGGCCTAGCCCAGACCACCCCGTGTAGCCCAGGCACGGGGCTAGCCGCAGGCTCCTCACCAGTCGGTCACTCCTCAGAAATCATGTTCTCCAAATCGCTTAAAAGCTTATAAGATGGGCCGGTGAGATGGCTCAGCGGCTTAAGCGCCTGCCCGGCAAGCGCGAGGGCCCGAGTTCGACTCCCGGATCCCACATACGAAAAAGGGGCCGGTGATATCGCTCAGCGGCACGGGCGCCTGCTGGCGCGCGAGGTCCTGAGATCGACCCCCCGGTACCCACAAAAAAAAAAAAAAAAAGCTTATAAGAAAGCACACGACAACACAAGCCTGTAATCCCAGCTCTGGGGAGCTGAGGCAGGAAGGTCTCAGGTTGGAGGCCCTGCCAGGCAATTTAGGGAGGGGGAGTTTGTCTCAAAAGTAAACAAACAAAAAGGGCTGGGGGTGTAGATCCATGGTAAAGCAGTTACCTAGTGGGTGCAAGGTCCTAGGTTCAATCCCAGAACTGCATAAACAAAAGAGAGAGAATCTTAAATATGCATGGTTTCTCTGATACAAGAAACCAAAATTATATTTAAAAAGAGCAAAATAAAAGAGCGAATAGGAAGCAGGAAGGCAGATCTTTTGCAAAAGGGAAGGGGACCAAGAGATGGAGGGAGGGGGTGTAAAGGAGATTGTAAACGTAAAGGGAATTTCAAACTTTTAAAACTTATAAGTCTGCCGCTATATTCGAAGATGAGAAAAGTCAGGAGCAGCCATTTCCATAATTAGAGAGAATGGCAAGAGTCGGCTAGCCTTGGCATTCCAACACCAGCTGCAACATATAAGTGTAGCTCAAAGTGCAACTTGTTGTGTTAACCCGTTCCAAGGTTGCAAGGAGACATCACCCAGAGACAGCTCGGCTCAGTCTAAGACAGCGGTTGACTCCTCCTCCTCACCCTAGCCCTGATCTCCCTGTTAATAAAGTCGAAAGCCCCCAATTAACTTGCCTGAACCAAAGCTGCCTAGCAATGTATGACAAGACAATATGTAGCCAACTACAGAATATCCTGTTATCAGCCTTTTGTATTTACTGCTAACAACCTATAAAAGTGACTTTTTAATTCCAAGAGGAGGCTGGTGATTTGGACCTCAGTGTCCCCCAGCCCGCTGGCATAAATAAAGTTTATTTGCCTTCTAAGGTCCTCGGTGCTGAGTGTATTCCATCTGGCTCAGTCCCACTTTTTCCACAACAGGAGAGAGAGGGGAGGGGAAGGGGAGGAAAAAAGAATTAAAATGTGCTAGTGTAACGTCCAGGGGTGGATTGCAAGCCACGCCACACTGTGTCCCTGCTCTGCTGGAACATGCAGCTCCTGGCAACACTAAACCCAGGATTGGTAAAAGAACTAAAGAAGCAGAGTTTAAAATAAAAGACAATTTATTAGAAGGTGGGGGAAAGGGGAAGAGAGACTTGGCGGACAGCTACTCTGGAGGAGTAGGGAGTATTTGAAAGGGAAATACTCCTGGATTTCTTGTCTGCTGTTATTTATTGAGATCCTTGTACCACGTAGGCTCCTGGAATCTGATTGGCTCCCTGGGTTGTCTTTCATCCTAACCTTGGATTTCTAATGGCCAAGGTGGAGTGTAAGATTATGGGCGGGCCTTATGGACAGGTACTTAGGTATAAGGATTAACTATAGGGGAAGTTTGCGATTCTTATGTTAATCGTGCTACGGGGGATCTTTCTGAGCTTAGTTTCTTTGCCTCTGTCTTTCTAGTTGCTCAAGTCTAATCTGCAGAGACAGAGCCGCCCTTGGTAAAGTCCTATGAGGCCTTCATCCTATCTTTTCCCTACCTGCATCACCCCCTCCCCGTCCCTGCATTAGGTACGTGCACCGACTCCCCACGAGGAATGTGATCATTATGTGCTGAAAACAACACAAGAGAAATAAAAATGAGAAACATTTGCAAAGGAAAAATCCTCTGTAATTCTTTGTAATGAATTCCCTGTAATGAATTCGCTGTCTTCATTGTTTCCCTCCCTTTTCTGGCTGCACACTTTTTAAAAACTTAATTCTCATCTACTTTCACCCACGAACCTTGTGCTCATTTTTACTGTCTGGACCATATCCCAAGCTTGACCAAAACGCTGTTTCTCAAAACATTCCCTTACTACTGAGAGCCTGTTTTGTTTTAGGAATTCCACAAATGCTGCCGTGCGCCCCCTGGTGGCGCTGGGCCCTCACTGCAGCAGACGCTGTGCCCACCTGCGTGTCAATGGGCAGCAGAACAGGGAAGGACGGTGACTGGAGCCTGTGCCCGGCCAGCAAGGGGCAGCCAGGAGGGATGAGGTGGGGCCTGAAGCTGCGTCCTTTAGGGCAGGGCAGGGACCAGCTAGCACCTCCCTTGGGCTCCCCTCACCCTGCAGCTCAGAGCCAGGCTGAGGTGGGCAGCTGCGGGAACAGCCGCAGGCAGGAAGGGGGTGGCCTGGTCTCCGTGACTGAGTGACTAAGTGGGCCAGTCCCTGGGCCCCCATGACACCCCACAGGCAGGCAGCAGCAGACCCTGGAGGGAGGGGGCAGCTGGGGGCACCACAAGTCCCAGGCCCCTGAGAATTCACAGAATGAGGCAAGGCTACCTTTATTTTTGGGGGGTTTGTTTGTTTGTTTGTTTTGGTTTTTTGAGACAGGGTCTCACTTTGTAGTCCAGTCTGGCCTTGAACTTACTATGTATCCCAAGCTGGCCTCAAACTCATGGCAATCCTCCTGCCTCAGCCTCCCGAGTGCTGCGATTACAGGCATGTGCCACCACGCCAGGCTAAGTCCTCCTTTAAAACGGTCCCCAACCACCACATTAACAGCTGGCTGATTTGTGCACTCTGCTTTCAGGGCAGGGTTTGTGAGGAATGCAGAATTCACTGAATCTGATCAAGCTTCCAGCCAAGAGTTCCAGCCCTGATCTGCTATCTTGATGGTTTCCTGATGTCCTTTCTCTGAGCCCAACAGGCTTGTGAGTATCGCCAGATTCTTTACCTCCTTGTCCACTAGGACTGCGGCAGAACCTGATGATCCCACGAAGGCGCCTGGGGCAGGACTGACAGATCACTAGTTACCGCCATTCCCCAACGCCTGTGGATCAGACGTGTGGACCAGCCAGGCATCCTCCTGAAGACAGGAAGAGTTAAGGTAGGGGTCAGGACTGCCTTGTGTCCCCTGCTAATGAAAAAGTATGTACAACACTCGCTAAAAATGCCAAAGCAAAGCTGGGCCTGGTGGTGTTACCGGGTCCTGTGTGCTGGCCTCCTGCTCACGGTGATTTCTAGGTTCTTTCTGTCCTGAGCAAAGAATTGGTCAACACAAGCGCAAAAGGTAGTGAGGTTATGCATTTATTAAAGATGGGAAAAGAAACAGGCTCTGCAGAGCGAGTTAGGGCCAAGTAAAAGCAGGAAAGGTACACAGTACAGCGTGCGAGCAGATCCCGGGGCCGGAGAACGCAGCCGCACCGAGCGCTGCGCCGCCCTCCTTCGTGTCTCTACCCTCAGGCTGCAGTCAGGCCCAGGCCCCAGCGGAAAACCTGCTCAGTTCCCAGAGGTCGGCTCTCTCTGCCCAGTGCACGCGCAGGGCTTTGGGAACTGTTCACGCAGGTGTCCTGGGATTTTTTACTTGGAGGTCACAGCTACTTCCCCAGGCAGTTTTGCCACAATCTCCTGCTTCAGTGATGCACACCTGTAATCCCAACACTCAGGAGGCTGAGGCAGGAGAAATGAGAGTTCCCAGACAACCTGGGATACATAGTGAGACCTGTTATGGGTTCAAACTTATAATAGAAAGCCAGGCAGCCAATCTAGAATTTTGATGAGCCTTTATTAAGCTGGCCAGCTGACTGACCTGTGCACTCCACGCAGGGAGATCACAGATCAGCGCAGGGTCTGTTCAACACACAGAATTTAAAACAAAAACCATATCCTGATTGGAACAGAAAGCAACTATTCTCGGAACAGTGAACAACTGTTAGGGTACATTGGCTTTTACATAAGGAACTTACAAAGGTACCTAGCAATTGCAAACAGAACAGCAAGTTTTTTGTCCACTTTTGGTATGCAGTTTAGATACACTTCCTCAATGGTATTTTTCTATTGTCTAGTAACTATGTAGCTGGTAACTATGTAGCTATGGAAGCCATCACAAGACCCCCTCTCAAAATACATAAATAGATGGGAGGGCACTTTATTCAAGAGGGACTGCTCTCAGCGAGACTTGGCTGTAGAAGAAAGAGGTGGTGCTCAGCTCTAAATTCAGCAAGGACAAGTGGGGGGTGGGGGGCCACTGGGAATAGTACAGGTAACACAGCACTGGGAGACCACTCCTTCCATCCACCTCATTCTGGACAGCAGGCCCAAGCCTGCCTCCAGTGTCCCAAGAGAAGCAGGAATGAGAACAACAAAAGTGCCAGGCCAGAGCACCTGCGTTAGAGCCTGTGGCCTGACCTTCACTTTCCCCGACTCGAACCGTGCTGAAGGTTGGCATAGCGCCTGCCAATCACTTCCATCAGTCATATCCAGGGATCCACTGACGGCCCCAGGGCTGGGTGCACATCTTTGAAAGTCTGAAAGCCTGATTTATTTTGGTTTTTCTTACTCCCCTGAGACCTGGCACCGCCTTTCCGGTTCTGTCACCCTTTTGTTTCTGCTGGCACGAACTCAAGCCCACCTCCCCCATTAACTTCAATAAACACAGCTGCTTTTTCTTTTACCACCGGGTGTACACTTGCAATTCTTTGCTCGCCATACACGGGGCCCGGAGTCTATCACAAGGGATCAGGAGGAGACGGTAAGGGTAGGGACTGTGGCTAAGCCGACTCGACAGATCCTTAAAGGATCAGGTCAGCACAGTCAGCTCTCCAGGGTGGGAAGGAGGAATCTGGTCAGCTATGGGGGAATCAGAAAAACTGACCTTCGAGGGCCAAGGACGGAGCCCAAGGTCAAGGCCAAATTAAGAACCCCCAAGAGCCTAACTCAAGTTTGGTCCAGGAGAGACTCTGTCCCCCATGCTGCCCCAAATCTCTGTGTTGGAGCCCTACTCCTCAGTCCCTCAGAATGCCACTACTCTTGGAGACAGGGTCTTTATTTATTTATTTTGTGGAGTCTTTTTTGGGGTGGAGGGGACAGGGTGACCTTGAACTCACTATGTAGCCCAGGCTGACCTCAACCCCACTGCAGTCCTCTTCCCTTGGCCTCCTGAGTGCTGGGATTACAGCCAGGTGCCACCATGCCCAGCTGCAGCATTCCTCCAGATCAAGGGGTGCCCTTCACAGCCAACACAGTGTGGCAATGGGTTCACACTGGTCTTACCACGTTCCCACCATCCAGAAGCAGCTGGATGGGCAGATGGGTAGAATGGTCATTGGAAGATGCAATTGCAATGCCAGCTGGGTGGCAATAGCTTGCAGGGCTGGGGCAAGGTTAGAAGGCTGTATACGGTTTGCATCAGCGCCCACTCTACAGTACAGTGTCGCCCACAGCCGGGATGCACGGGCCCAGGAGCTGAGGGGTGGAAGTGGGAATGCCACCGCTCACCGTTACCCCGTGACCCACTAGCAAAATCTTTGTTCTCTGTTCCTGTGACCTTGTGCTCTGCCAGCCTGGAAGTCTTAGTTCCAGAGGGGGAAAGGTTTGTACCAGGAAGCACGACCATGATGCCACTGAACTGGGAGCTAAGATTTCCCCATGGTCATTCTGGTCTCCTCGTGACTCTGAGGAAACAAGCTAAGAAAGGAGTCACAGCGTCAGCCGGGATGATTGACCCAGACTAACTAGGGGAAACTGGACTATTACAGGGCCCCGGGAGCCACAGCCAGGGCCTCGATGCCGCCCCAGGGGCACAGAGCACTTCCTGCACCCAGCCCTTCTCTTCGCATCACCCAGGTCCCTTCCAGCCAGACCGGCCTGGGCCGCAGCACCCGGTGTTCCGGACCCCCAAACATACACCCGCTGCATAACACCTTGAACCACAGAAGTGACTTTAATTTCAGGGCACACGTGACCTTGGGTCTCCACCCCTTGGGTGTCTGCAGCCCAGCCGGGTGCCAGAGCGAGTGCGCGGGTCTCTGCAGGTGCATGGGTGTGGGCTCAGGGCAGGGTCCACTGTGCGGTCAGGAGAAGGAAGGCGACTCAGCCAGCGGGCGGGCCATGCTCTGGATGGCCCACTGCAGGATGCCGTCGAAAGAGTGCTGCAGGGAGCCAGGCTCAGTCACATCTGGTAGGCAGCCCCCGGGGACGGCTCCCACTCTGCCTGCATCCGCAGGACCCAGAACAGTAACCCCAAAACACCACCCCACTTGACACTAACTCCAAGGGAAACAGAGGCCCGAGGCCCCACGGGACATCACTGAGGTGGACGCCTCATCCAATGCTCCTCACAGCACCCAGAGGGTGCAGCCCCCGTGGCCCTTCTGCCCCTTGGGTGGCCTCTTCCTAGGCAGCTCTTTCCTCCTCCTGCTCTGGAGCCTGACTCTCCCCTCTCACAGGATTGGGAGTCATCAGGGACCCCCGTTTTTCCAAGTATCTGCCCCACCCCAGACCTCTGACGCCCTTATCAGGCCCAGGGCACCTGCCCCTCTCAGGCCCTGGGGTCTCTGCAGACACCTGTCCTGTTGACGGTGGGCCCCATGGTCAGCGGGCCCCCTGAGATGCCACGCTGGATGTGGTGGAGGGCACGTGTTGGGCACCTGTGGTGTGGAATACTGGGGGAGTTTGTCCTCCTGGCAACTCTACCTGTCCATCTTGGGGTGGACAGCCTGAGGGACAGAGGTGGGAACCTACCCTGGCTGCCCCAGGGAAGTTGGGGCTCCAGCTGCCTGGCACTGGTGCTGAGGGCCTGGGGACCCAGGGGCACCAGGAAGGGTAGAGAATCATGGTGGGTGGGGCCGGGAGCCCCCTGGAGAAGCCACAAAGCCCTGGCCCTGATTTCCATCCCTTAGGAGCCCTGTGGCTGCAGCGCCCCGTGTGCCCACGAGTAGCCAGGGTGCTGGTGACGCAGTACCTCGCTCAGGAGAGAGTCCAGGTCCTCCCGGTGCAGGACGGGCTCTTGGCCAGCATGGCTGCCGTCCACCTGGAACCCAGGGATGGCAAGGGTTGACCCAGCCTGTGCCCCGCTGGAGACTCCGAAGCAGGTCCCTGCACGGGGGACAGGGCTGGGCCCCGAGTTCCAGATCATGGCCAGACTGGGCACGGATCTCAGGGCTGCCTGGCCAGCACCCCCGGGCCTCCTTCCCAGTGGCCTTCTGGATAGGGCAAGGGGACTTGGATTGAAATTCTCAAAAAGGGGATGCGGTCCCACAACCCCCGAGGACCCTCAGACCCCAGATCTCCGATCTCCCACTCTGACCTTGGGCGGCCCCAGGGCACGCGGGGGGCTGGAGGTGGGCGCTGCCTCCCCAGCATCTCGGTCTCCGGAGCAGGACTTGCAGCGCAGGCCAGTCCTAGGGGGAGGGCAGGAGGCTTGGGCAGAGGGAGCGCCCCCGGGTGGGGTGTGGCCACCGGTCCTGCTCCTCCCCCGCCCTAAGCACTTACCCCTGCCGTGCAGTGACCCCAGGGAAGTGGCAGTGCCAGTGGAAGGCGGCGGCGCAGTGCGCACACCGCAGCGCATCCGTGCCGTCCCCGCACACCCCACACCTCGCGCCGGGCGCCGGGCCCTGCAGGGTACAGCAGAGGTGACCTGGGGCATGGGCGGGGGGACCCGGGCACCAAACCCGTGCCCTTCACACCATACCGCCTCTCCCGGGCCACCCAGGAACCACACTGCGCCCCTGGGAAGCCGCAGGCTGCAGACGTGGGCTGGGAGGCCCCGAACTGTGCTGCCCCGGACAAGGCAGGAGGGTAGGTAGGAGGGGGGACAAGGCACGCAGGTTCCCGACTTGCTGGACCCGTCCCGGTTTTAGCACTGCCTCAGATTGGGTTGGGGCTGGGGTTGGGGTAAAACTGAGGCTGGAGCTGGGTGGGGGTTTCCAAGCAGTGGGAGAATGTGCGGCCCTGGGGAAGCCACCTAGGAACCCCCACTCTAGCTACACATGCGCACCCGCGTGTGCGCGCGCACACACACACACACACACACACATGAGTGTAGACACACACACACTTCTGGGTGCTCTGCCCACAGCGCCTCACCTGACCCCTTCAGAGCTGCAGATCCCGAACCTCATCCAGCTGCACCTTCTCCTCCCCAGCAGGCCCCTCCTGTTTCTGGTTTATCCCAGGTCCTGAGGTCCTCAGCTGGGACAACACCCTGACCCTGGCCCTGCCTGCCTGGCTTACCTGCTGCCCCTCGGGGACGGCACTCAGCACGGGGCGCAGGCCTGAGGGCTCCAGCATGGGCAGGGGGGCTGCGGAAGGCGGGGCCAGCAGGTGCGTGTAGGAGAGAGTAGGGTCCAAGTGGGGCTCCCTGGGCAAGGCCCGCAGGTCCTCGCTGGAGGCCTGAGGCCCCTGGAGGATCTGGAACCCAGAGTCAGCCCTCAGAGGACCACCGGGCTGCTGCCTGGCACAGCCTAGAGCCCAGGACCCCAGGGACATGAACTCAGAGGGCAGGTATGGGGCAGGGATGCCACACTGGGGCGCTGTCAGAAAGGCCCAGGGGCCTGGTAGGCACAATGCCCGGCAGGCAAGATGCAGGGCCAGGCTCAGTGGCCCTTTCTGCATCTAAGAGGGGGTTGTGGCCTCAGGGCTATCAAGGCAAACACTGGGCACAGAACAGGGTGTGTCACAGCACAAGCTCAGGCACTCGAGAAGGCTAGCAGTGGCCACAGCACATGCCCTGTGCCAGGGCAGGGAGGAAGGGGACATTTGAGGGAGACCTCACGTCCTGCAGGTAGCCCCCAGCTAGGCTCATGCAGAGTGGGGACTGATCAGGAGGACATGGCCAGGAGGGAGTACAGAAGGGGAGACAGGACAGGAAGGTGACCCAGCCAGGGAGAGGATTGCGTACCAGGGTCTCTGCAGGTGGCTCTGGGGGTCGGGGCTCCTGGGCCTGGCCCGGGGTCTGCTGGCCTCTCCCCTGCAGGCAGCATGAGCACCTCCAGGTGCCACTGCTCCCGTTGTCACCGGTCACAGGTGTGCAAGACAAAGTGGAGACCATAGACCCCAGTCCCACAAGGCATGGGGGCTCCTTCATGTCACCCTTTCCCTCATAGATGGGGAAACTGAGGCCTGGGCAGGGAACAAGCTGGGCCACAAGGGCCAATGAGCGGGAGAGCCCAGGATAGGGGTATTTACTCCTGGTGGGGCGGCCTGGCCAGAGTGGCCAGTGTCCCCGTGCAATGCTTCTCCAGTGTGCCCAACAACTCCCCATGCCCAGTAACCCACAGGGACCTATGCCTGCCTGTCCCAGGCCCAGCCCTCCCCTGGCTGGAGAGCCTGTCCCTTGTGTCCCTCAGGCCACCCAGGAGCCCAGGGGATTGGTGCGCAGCGGAACAAAAGACAGGCCAGGCAGGAGGAGGGGGACGCAAGAGTGACAGCCTTGGAGGAGATGGTGAAGGAGCTGCGGCTCAAAGGGACGGGTCCGGGTCACACGGCAGCAGCGGGCAGAACTCGGGCTGGAACTCAGGCCTCTGGGTCCCTCTAGGCCCCTCCTCCAGTCTGTTGTGCCCAGCGGGCAGGAGGCCCCAGGGCAGGACAGAGAGGGGACCTGCGCCTGGCTGGGGCTCCCGCAGACACCCGGTGTGTACACCCCCATGGCCTCCACTCCCAGCCAGCGCCTCCAGTCTCCTCCCGGTCAGGACCGGTGGGCGGTGGCAGCCGTGGGGGGGTCTTGGCACAGGAGACATGCAGGTGACAGGTGCTGCTCACCTGGGGATCTCCTGCAGGGGCGGGGACAGGCAGGCCAGGTGGAAGGCCCGGGGACAGCCGTCACAGCAGATGAGCTCCCCACCGTCCCGGCACACGGCGCACTCGTCCTCGTTCTTCTGAGCAGGAGACAGCAGCCCATGCAGACCCAGGGCGGGCTGCGCTGTGCAGACCCCAGCAGCGCCCCCTGCAGGCCTGGCCGGAGCTCCCCCCTTCCCTCCTCAACCAGCTGCCAGGCCAGCCCTCCAGGGAGGAAGGCCGGGGTCAGGGTGTCTCCTATCAGCCCCGGGAACCTGCTGTCCCCTCCCTGAGGCCTCTGCCCTCCCCACACTTCTCCCCAGATGGTGCCCGCCATGCTTTCGGGGGCTCCCAGGCTGCCAGGCTGGGCTGGCCCTGCGCCACAACCACGGGCCCCGTGGCCACCTTGCCTGACCCCTGCACACGTGGGGCTTGGCCAGGCACAGGCCACAGGAGTTTCACCTCGTTCAGGGACGGTGCTGAGACCAGGGCAGGCTGGCTGTCCCACCCCCCAGCCCAGTGAGAGGCCCAGTACAATCGGAACCACACTCTGTGGTTTCAAATCCTGGCAAAACCTCACTTTTTCCACATTTCTTGAAATTTTACAATTGTGGTTTATCAGAAAAAAACAATTGTCAGCGTGAGGAAGAGGAGGAGGGAGGGGAGGGGCGGGAGCACAGACGGCTGTCTGGACACCCAGTGCCCAGGACGGGGTGGAGGCCGCGTGGGTGCCCTTGCGGTCCAGGGCGTTACCTGGTGGAGCTGGGGCTCACTGGCAAGGGCTGCATTGATGGGGACCCTGGCCTGCTGGCCGAGCCGTGGCTCTCCTGCAGTCTGGGAGGGAGGTCAGCAATGGGGGGCAGTGAGGGGCAGCACTGTTGCTGGGGGGAGACAGATGCCCAGGCTGGGGGCCTCCCAGGGGTGTGCAGGGGAGCACTTACAGGGGCAGAGCCCTGGGCTCCCTTGGCCCGGACCAGAGGCTTGGGGCCCCCGCCACTGCTGCGGGTCTTGTTCTTGCTGCCGCCGGGGTCTTCAAACTTGCTGGGGGTATAAAACTCCCCCCCAACCTGGATGCACTTCTTGGAGCCCCCTGGGAGGAGATGTCAGGGGACAGCCTGGGCTCTCCCCGCTCCCGCAGTGCTGCCAGCACAGATGGGCCCTCAGGCAGAAATCATCTGCATTTCCTAAGCACCCCCAATGCTGCAGCAAGTGCGGGCCCAGTGCTGGGAGCAAAGAGAGATTCTACCAAGCTGCGGGGGCCCTCCAATCCCTGTCCACCCAGAACCTCAGTGTAGGAATTATTTGGAAATAGGATCTGCGCAGATGTAATCGGTTCAGGTGAAGTCATACTAGACCGGAAATCCAGTGACCGGTGTCCTTACAAAAGCGAGGACCCAGAGGGCAACAGCCATGTGCAGCCAGGCAGAGGCCACAGCCTGGACACACCACCACACAGTCAGGACACAGAACCAGGGGCAGCACAGGGCCCTGGGGGAGCGGGAGGGAGGGAGGGAGGTGGCCCCGTCCACACCTCGCTTTGGGAAGCTGTCACCACACACCACCCAGTGGCAGTTTGCTGTAGCAGTGTCAGGACACCTCGGGACCACCAATGGTTAGGGGACACCAGGGCTGACATTGGCTCCCAGGACCCTTCTGGCTGTCCTTGCTATCCCCAGCCTGTGTTCAGCATAGAGGAGACACTGTGGCAGGGAGTGGTGTGTGATGCCTGGGCCACCAGCAGCCCTGCTGGGTCCCAGTTGGAGACACTGGTGACTGTGCATGGTCACACCGAGGCCAGGGTGTGAGGGCACCAGACAGGAGGTGGTGGGGGGAGGTAGCAGGGAATCTGGGGCCAGTGGAATGGAGCATGGGCACCCAAGAGGTCAGAGCTCACAGGCAGGACTTCCTCACAGGGTGTGACCGATGAGCCGGCAGGGTCAGACCTCTGTCCCCCCCCTCTCCTGAGGCTGCAGTCTCATGCAGGACACTGGCTGCCTCCCTGTCTGCTCTGGGGCCAGCCCGGAGCAAACAAAGGGCAGGGTCCTCCTCCCACCCAGGGGAAGGCCAGTCCCCAGCCTGTGCACCCACCTGACTCAAACACCTGCTGGATGAGGATGCCCTCCACGGCCCCACGGGCTCCAGCGACGTCCCCCGAGGACACAGCCACCGCTCTCTGGACCGAAGCTGACATGGTCTGAATTCCTGGAGAAGGAACAGCCCCGGTGGGGGTCATCGGCTGGGAGGAGGGTTCCTGGCCCCTATTCCACAGTAGGCAGTGAGGGGGACATCGGGCAGGTGTGGGCAGGGCCTGGGCCGTGGAATCCTCTCTCCTGCTGGCCGGGGGACCCAGCCCCGCCCCGGAAGAGAGCCCACAGTTGAGGACACAGGCGCACCGTGCATGTGCATGTGCCCATGTGCCCGAGAGGTGTGTGCATGCCCGTGCGAGTGCCCCGCGACCTGGGCCCAGTGTTGTGCTGGGGGGCACAGAGTTCCCAGCACCGGGGAGCCCCCGGGGAGCACAGGTCCGTGGGGTCAGGAGCCTCAGGGAAGAGAGGAACAGAAAAGGGGCAAGCTGGCACAACATCTGGGCCCCGAGGATGGGAACATCTGCAGGGGCAGAGGTGGGGCCCAGAAGGAGGGTCCAGAGCAAGGCTGTGCGGTCAGGGAGACAGGCAGGATCCTGGGACCAGGCAGCCCCTCTTCCCTGGTCTGGCTGTGCCGCAGAGGCCAGTGAGCCCCCAGGCAGGACAGACCCTGCACAGCAGGCCCCTGCAGCCCCAACCCCAGCCCCCACTCACCATTCCCCAGGGGGAGGCGCTGCGGCTCCGAGTTGCCTTCTGGCTTCTTGGGGGGCTTGACCTTCAGCTGGGAGCCTGCAAAGGGGTGCTGGGGGCAGCTGGCTGGAGCGCACTGGTGGGGTGGGTGCTGGGGCTCCCGGGCTCTATGTAGACCCCTTTGCTGTCAGGAACAGGAAACCCCACCCACCCGGGCACCTGGGCCTTCTCCCCAGGTGCCTGCTCCAGCCCATGGGTTAGGCACCTGTGGGGAACAGTGCTGGCCCCAGAGTGAGGGTAGGAGTTCTGTGACCCTGGTGGGCTCCTCCTGCTGGTACCTGGGCTTGGGGTGCCCCTCGGGGTCAGGGCTGCTGGTGGGGCAGCTCGGGGCTCCTCCAAGGCCTTCCTCTTGGTGGGGTGTCTGGGTGGCAGTACGGGGGTCTTGGGGCCACTGGGGGGCTTCCTTCCCTTCCGGGGCTGGCTGAGGTCCACATCTGCAGGGCGCGGGGTCCAGGCTCAGAGCCTTTCCCAGGGCGGGATTGGGGGTGGCCCAGAACTGGACACCCTCAAGTAAGATGGCTGAGGCCTCTGCTCTTTTTCCCTTAGGGCCCTGGTCCTAAGGAGCCTCCCAGGGCCTCCCCAAATGCCTCCCACTCCCATCTTACCCCCACCCCAGTGCTGCCCAGCCTACCTTTTGGGAAGCCGTCCAGGATGGGCCGCAGCCCGCCATACCGCTCCAAGTGGTAGTCTTTGAAGAGGACCCTCCAGAAGTCGGTGATGGCCACGGTGTCCTGGGTCAGCAGCCAGGACAGGAGGGCGTGGAAGGCCTGGGGACAGCCCTCCTTCTCCTTCAGCCGCAGTGTCTCCTGTGGCAACAACTGTGTCAGGGCCCCACCTGGCACCCACTTCCTGCTGCCCCCCTCAGGTGAGCCAGCAGCCCAGACCTGGCCCCACGGTGTCCCTCCCTGGGGTGGGTGTGGGGTTGGCACAGAGTGCTGGTGGGGGTGCTAGAACAAGTCCTGGGGAGCCTCCCGGGTTCCAGGTAAGGCTGGGGGCACTGGCACTGGCTTGTGGGTGGGTGTGGGGTGGCACAGGGGAGGTGGGGGCTGGGAGGGGGCCCACCTGGAATGACCTTCAGGGGATCTCCCTCAGCTTAGGAGAGGAGTGGGGAGGCTGGGGGACCCGGGGGGCAGGGGTCCACAGGGAACCAGCCCTGGGCTCCCTCCCCTAGCACGTGGGTGGGGTCGGGGATCGGAGGTCCACCTGGAACTTGTCCTCAGGGACGACGTCGTGGTCGGCCAGCGAGTGCAGCAGCGGGAAGGCGCTGTCCACGGCCACCGCGATCTCCGTGCGGTGCAGCCTCAGCAGGCGGCGCAGCACCGCGTCCCCGCCAGCCCGAGCCTCGCCCGCCATGGCGTCACCCGGTCCCCGCGCAGAACAGCTGCGCCCCCTGCCGGCCCCGACGCGCGGCGCACACACCTGGCGGGCACCTGCGCCCCGGCTGTTATACTGCCCGGCCCAGGAAAGAGCAAAGGCCGCTGGCCCGGGAGCCAATCAGGGCCGGAGCTCCCGCGGACCAAGTGGAACCGCTGGTGACCTGGCAAAGAATGTCCCTACGCAGGAAGCTCCAGACCCCGACGGCCTGGCGTTGCTCCCCCGGGGCAAGGGAAAAGCCAGCTCCCGGGCTCCGGGAGCCCCTGGGCCGCCCAGATGCTCTGTGCTGGGCACCTGATGGCTGCTTAAGAAACCCCCAGGGGCAGCTGGATTGGGCAGTGGTCCCTATCTGCTGTCCCAGAGCTGGGCACAGTCAGAGGAGGAGACAGGATATCTAGAGTGCTGGTGCGGGTATACACTGGGCAAGAACCCCAGACCAGAACTTAGAAAATGAAGCCACAAGGAGGGCGGCTGATGCCTTGCTCAGGCACTCTGGTCCTCGCCCCTCAGTCTGGATGGGGCCACCCCGAGCAGCCTGGCTAAGGCAGGGACAGGCTGAGGGACGGTGGCACTTGGAGGAATGGCCCCGCCGTGGACATCGGGCATAGCTTCCTGGAGGGCGGCTGGAGCAGAGGAGCAGAGGCGCTCAGGTGGGTGCTGGTGCGGTGTCCCCGGCACCATGTGGCAGGTGCAGGGCCTGGATCTGTGTGGACACCAGCCCGAGGTGGTCCTGCAGAGCCTGGCCTGGGAGGCGTCAGGTCAAGGCCTTATTAGGGAAGGGAACTGGCCTTGGGGGACAGGGTCCACAGAGGGCAGCAGGGCACAGGCGAGGGGCCGTCACCAGCCTGGACAGATGGTCAATTCCGGGAGGGCATCACCAGGGTCTCTTGCTGAGGGGGGACATCAGGTGAGAGGCAAGATGCCTGATGGGGTTCTCCTCCCACCCCAGGTCCCCCAAGAGTCCTCCCAGACCTCAGGGGATATCTGGGAACCAGACAGGAGGGGGTGTATGGCATCAGGGCCTGGGCAGTCAGCCTGGGGAGCAGGCGCTGGGGAGTTGGGGAGCTGGGGGGGGACCTGGTGTCATCTCAGAGCCAGGGTGAGTGTGGTTATCAGGAAAGTGGTCAAAGCCAGGAATGATGGTGCACCCCTGTAATCCTAGCACTTGGGAGGCTGAAGCAGGAGGCTACTGCCGGCCTCCCCCTCCGTCTCCTCCAGTGTCTACTGCAGAAACCTTACAGAAGGCAGAAGTCACGGTCCACAGATGTGGTCCTGCCTGCTCTGGAATGTTCTGTTCACTAAAGGCCCTCGGGCCCCTGGGCCCCAGAAGTCACACGTATGGCACCCAGGTGCCAGGGACCTGATGTGTGCTTGGGACGAGCAGGGACTGCGGTCACTGTAGCTTAGCGTCCCCCCACTGTGACATCAGCATACTGCTTGTTCTTTTAATTTGGGTGTTTATCAGTCCATGTTCGCAGTCTGTAATGATTCCATTCCTTGTCAGGGGTTGGTTCACGTACATAACCCATCTTCATTCTTTTTAAAGCCCCTTCCCTAGCTAATTTCATGTTTTGAATCATTTAATGGATATGTTTTTTGTTATGTGTTTGTGGTACACCATCTTTCTAAATCAAGGTTTTATTATTACTTAATGTCTTTTGGGGCAGTATTAGAGATGGACCCCAGGGTGTTCTGGCACTGAGCTACATCCCCAGCTCTTTTAATTTTTTATTTTGAGACAGGGTCTCACAGAGTTGCCCAGGCTGGCCACAAGCCTGTAATCTTCCTGCCTCAGCCTCCCAAGAAGCTGGGATCACAGACATGTCCCATCAGGCCTGGCTAGCTAGGTCTTTTAATGGAATAATTGATTTTCTTCATGTCATATAAATTAAGAGTTTTTTCATCTTGCTTTGTTTGCTACATATTTTAACTTATAGTTTCATATCCCTTTTCTTATATTTGCTGGTTTGGTAGGTTATGTTGGATTCCTCTTTTTAAAAATTCTTATTACTTTGGAAATTCTATACATTTACATCCCAGTAGTGATTATCTTTTCTTTCTCTGTACTTATAATTAGAAGCATTTATATGCCATTCATTATTTTAAAATACGGTGCCTGTGAAAATCTCACAACCTGATTTTGCTAAGATCGGTCCCCCTCCCCTCATCCCTCAGTCCCTTCCTCAGCACGCCCTAATGTCACACCCTGCAGCCCAGGGACTTTCTCTCCCCAGTTGGGGCCTCTCAGACAGAAGTAACCAGTAAAGGGGGATTTAAAACCGCCAAGCAAGACCAGCATCTGCACCTTGCTTTTTGAAAGCCCCGGATCCTCTCAGGCGCACCTGTGTCACAGGTAGGGGCCTGACAGTTGCGGGCAGGTGTCCCTCAGCCTCTTGCCGGAGGCCGACAGAGGCCCTGTAGAGTTTCGGACTTTCCGCCACCCTGTGGGGGTTTCCACCGCAGCCCGAGCCAGCCGGTGACCTGGAGCTGGTGGGCGATGCCTTGTGGGGTTGAGGCTGGGTCTTCCAAGAGGCTTCGGCGGCGCCTGTGCCACGACGGCCTCGCCGGGTTGGGGTCACAGCAGCAGGGGCAGCGCCCACCCTCTCCTGTCCCGCCCAGGTGGGGAGAGCAAAGGAGGTCGCCCGGTCAGGTCTGGCAGGGGAGCACCTGTCCTATGGGAGAGGGACAGGGAACGAAACCAACGTCCCTCCAAGGGGGCAGGGTGGAGGCCGGACACACTTCTGCCCCGGCAACAGCAGGGACCTGCTCCCCTGCTTCTCTGGGGCTCTGGCCCGAGCTGGTGCACACAGGCTGGTGGGAAGGCTAATCAGTCCACTCCCCTGCGGGGTTTACTGGCCGCTGGTAGAAGGGTGGTGTCTGTAACATGAAATGGCTCTCAACAGTCCCCACCTTTTAAAGGAAAACTTTTGCTGCATCCGGACATTCTAGACATAAAGAAGTTGCTGAGGTATGATAAAGTAGAGTTAGAAAATTACATCCTACTGCCAGGCATAGTAGTGCACGCCTGTAATCCCAGTGGTCAGGTGGCTAAGGCAAGAGGATTGCCACCAGTTCAAGGCCACCCTGGGCTACGTAGTGAGACCCTGTCTCAAAGAAAGAGAAAGAAAAAGAAAATCACATCCTCTTAATGGCCATTCGTTTAAGAAAAAATAATCACAGAAAAGAGAAATCCTCTGGAAGTGACTTTGAAATGGAGTTTATTAGACTGAGGGAGGATAGAAGAAATAAAAGAAAGGTAGAAGGGAGGCAAGGAAATCATAACTAAAAATTGTACCTTTTTTTGAGACAGGGTTTTGCCATGTAGTTCAGGCTGGCCTTCAACTCACTATGGCCTAGCCTAGCCTCAGACTCATGGTGAGCCTCCTGCCTCAGCCTCCTTAGTCCTGGGATTACAGGTGTATGCCACCACACCCAGCAAAATTGTACTTTCAAGAAGACTGGGACTTCTTCAACCCAGTCAAAGTCACCCAACATCAGGATTCCCTTGGTCAAATTTAGTCTCCTTTCCCTCCAGGCTCATCACATCCAGCCTCCACCCTGCCCCCTCGGAGGGACGTTGGTTTCCGTCCCTGTCCCTCTCCCACAGGACAGGTGCTCCCCTGCCAGCCCTGACCGGGCGACCTCCTTTGCTCTCCATGTCTGCGTGGGACAGGAGCCGGTGGGCGCCGCCCCTGCTGCTGTGACCCCGACCCAGTGAGGCCATCGCGGCACAGGCGCCACCGAGGCCTCTTGGAAGACCCAGCCTCGACCCCACAAGGCATCGCCCCCCAGCCCCAGGGCACTGACTTGGAAGTTCATAAATTGGCTTCAGCGAAAAGTGATGAGCAGGAACCCGATCCTAACACAAAGGGGTAGGTTGAGAGACTCCAAAGAGCACTCACATCATCCATCGAAAAGAACGAGCGGCCGGGCTCATGCCTGTAGATGGACAGGCCAGTGCCCTTCTTCGGGATGCCCGCCTTTTCCTGGGTTTCCACCCTGCAGGAGAAGTGAAGTGCTCCCGCTCCAGGAAATGAGTGCCTCTCTCCGGCGCACTGTTCCTCCGAGTGCGTGCTTTTACATTTCTGCCCAGCAAACTTTCCTGACCCTTACTGAGGACACCAGGGGTGACAGCTATCCACGTCGTTCAGGTGTTAGGGGATGTGGAGCAGGAGGAAGGGAAGAACATGAAGGAGACATTGTTCATATTGTCACCTGTACGTTGTGTGTGTTTTATTCACCATTTATATGTATAGTAAAACCTTGGTTTGGGAGCATAATTGGTTCCCAAAACACGCTTGTAATCCAAAGCACTTGTATACCAAAGCAAAGTTCCCTATAAGAAATAATGGAAACTCAGGTGATTCGTTCCAACACCCAAAATATTCACATAAAAATGATTACGAAGCCAGGTGTGACAGTGCATGTCTGTAATCCCAGCACTTGGGAGGCCGAGGTAGGAGGATCGCTGCAAGTTCAAGGCCAGCCTGGGTTACATAATGAGACCCTGTGTCAACCCCCCATGATTACTATGCTGTAATATAATACAAAATAATAAAATAAAAAATATAAAGAAAAATAAATTAACCTTTGAAAACCTCCGTGGCTGGTGTGAAGGAGACAAGAGAGAGGAAGGTCATTGTGTAGGACTAACAATCACTGCTATAACTTGGGTCAATGGAATCTTTTTCTTTTCGTGCAACTTTGATAAGGAATCTATCCACTGACACTTTCCTTTGTCTCCTTTCAAGGATTTTGTGGAAATGTGACACTGCATTGTTGTTAAACAGATTCATTGCTCACACTGCTACAGCCTCATTAGGCTGCTGCTTTTCTACCAAATTTTGCACTGTTTCTCACATTTTATATATCTCCCTAATTTCATTTGAAGTGAGGGATTCCTCCACCTTTTTCTCCTCCTCTGTAGATGAGATCTCCTCCATAACCTCTTGCTGCTCGAAGACGATCATCCACAATCCCACAGCAAGAAAGTGCGGGGGGGGGACCATTGGCTCAGTTGTGATCATATGACATTCAGCACTGCATACTTGTATGGCAAGATGTCACTTGTGTCTTTGTTACTTTTCTCATTTCTGAGACAAAACACCTGACACCCAAAGTTAAAGGGGGAAAGATTTATTTAGCTTGCAGTTTGTAGAGGTTTCAGTCCATAATTGGCTGGCTCCAAGGCAGGGTGGCACATGGTAGAGGGGCAAAAGTTCATGGCAGTGGAAAACAGCAAAAGCAACAAAAGAGAAAGCAAGACAAGCCTCTTTCTCTCCCTTATATTTTATCCAGTCTACCAGGATCAGGGCGGTGCCAATCCAGACAGTGGACTGATCCAGCAATCACCCACTCTTAATGAATCAATCACACACTCTAGATTCAGCCACTTCCAAAAAAACTCCATGACCACATGAGGCTTTTGGGGGGGGACATCTAGACACAGCCATAACATTCCACCCTGGGCTCCCAAAGACTCATGCACATCCCTTCATGCAAAAGGCATTTAGTCCATCTCTAAGAGTTGCCAAATTCCTAACAGTTTCAGCATTGCTGAAAAGTCCAAGTCCCAAGTCTCCTCTGAGACCTAAGACAAACTCTTAGCTGTGAACCCCTGTGCAAATGAAAAGAAGGTTAAACACTCACAGCATTCAATGGCCCAAGACAGACATTTCCATTCAACGTTACAATCAGGGATACAAGGGAACGGGACCAACGCAAGTCCAAAATCCAGCAGGGCAAACATTAAGTCCTATATTTCCATGTGCAGCATCTGAAGCAATCCGTGGCAAGATGTGAACTCCAAAGGGCTTAGGTGGCTCTGCCCTATGGCACTGCGGGTGGTCGTAGCTCCCATGGCTTCTCTCTTGGGCCTGCTCTGCTCCCTCCTTGCAGGTTTCCTCAGATGATCCACGTTCCTGGCTTCTCCAAACTTCTGGGGTCTCCACTGCACCTTTGGCTTCACCCTCACAGCTTCACACACTGCCCTCTCAGGGGCACACCGCCTGGCCTCCCAGGCCTTCTGAAATCTGGGTGGAAGCCTTCCTGACCCCACAACTCTTGCATTCAGCATGCACCTAAAACCAGCACCACATGGATAATGCCAAGGTCTGCTGCCAGTTGGAGCAGTAGCCACACTTCCCTCTGTCTTGGTTGTAGGGGTCACGTGCCCAGATTGCTGACCACTCTGAATCCAATTCTGAGGAACAAATTCTCTAGGCCACCATATTTCTGGAACATGGTGCTCTGGAGCTTTCTTCTCAAAGCAAAGTCTTTCATTTTTGCAATTTTGAGACTGCAAAGGGTGGAGTCCTGCTGCTTCTTGTGATGCCCTCAGATCATCTTTTTTATTCATCTGTTCCTTCACAGCAGTCAAGATCTCTGCCCTATTTTTGCAGTCCACAGCTTTACTGGAGCTTCCTTTCTGGCCAAACTCAAAATGTTTTAATCATTCTACTGGGGTCTTTGCTCTTGATTCGCAACATAAATCTCTCTAAAAGCCCCCAACAGTAGCCATGCCACTGTTTCAACATTAGACTGCCTTGAAATTTCTTCTGCCAGTTTAATTAGTCCGCCGCCTTTAATCTCAGTCTCAGGCAGTTTCTGGACAAGAGCAAAATGCAGACAAACCTTTTGCCAAGCCATAATACACATCATGTGGACTCCAATAGCCAGTGCAGCCATTCTTCCCAGCAGAAATCTCCTGAGCCTTATCTTTACCAGAAGGATTTCTATCAGCCTTCTGGTCTTCTGAGCTCTGACCAGAATCTCCCATACAGAACACCTAAGGTGTTCCAGCTCTACTTTTTCAGCTGGCATATTCGAGTCATTCCAAACTCTTCCCACAAGCCATTCTCAAAGGCTCTTGAGTTACATGGTCAGGTATAGTCACAGCAATGACTCAACTCCCAGTACCAAATTCTGTCTTGGTTGCTTTTCTTGCTGCTGAGACAAAATACCTGACACCCAAAGTTAAAGGGGAAATGGTTTATTTAGCGCAAGGTTTGTAGAGGTTTCAGTCCATAATTGGCTGGTTCCAAGGTCCCGCCAGAGGTGCTGACTGCTCCTGGGGTGGGCGGAGTATGCAGAGAGGGAAGTGTGCTTTGCCTGTGAAGTAAATTCAGATTTTTTTGAAACAGGGCCTTGCTGTGTATCCCAGATTGGCCTCAAACTCACAGAGATCCTCCTGCCTCAGCCTCCCAAGGGCTGGAATCACAGGTGTGTGCCATCTTGCCTGGGAATTGAGTTCAGATTGTCTCGTTCAGTGGTGGTGAATCTATGGCACACCTGTTGTATGTTTTTCTTTTAAGACAAAAGACGTTAATGTATGAGTTGTTTTTTTCTAAACTAAAACCTCCATATTCAGGTTTAATTGCAGTGTTGGCACTTTGCGATAAATAAGTGGGTTTTGGGTTGCAGTTTGGGCACTTGTCTCTAAAAGGTTCACCATCACTGGTCCAGCCATTGTTCTATATGTGCATTTTAGTTAATATTGCTGGTATTAAAGCATAAGTGCTGATGCCCAAATTATGGTAGAAATAGAAATAATCTAGAAATATAATTCCAGTCAAATTAAATGAGGACATACTCAGGGGGCTGAGGCAGGAGGATCACCGCGAGTTCAAGGCCAGCCTGGGCTACATAGAATTTGAGGCCAGCCTGAACTACACAGAGACCCTTTCTCAAAAAAAAAAAAAAAATTAAATGAGGAATTTTTGAAAATTTTTATCTTTTCCAATCATTGGCAAAACCAAGCCAACACCAGAAAATATCCAACAAAATGTACAAAAGGAGCTACATGATGAAAAAGGTGAAATAAAATGTTAAAAGAATAAAAGGGGATACTTCTATCAACTTTGGTGGAGACAAGGTTTTTAAATATGAAAGGAACATGAAAAGAGCAATAGATCTGACTTAACAGTATACGATGTTAGTACATAAAAAATCCCATAAAATATACAAGGGGTCAACAAGCTGAAGAAAGGTTCTGGATGTGCAGATGAGGGTTACTAGAGTGTTAATTTTTTTTTTTTTTTTTTTTTTTTTGTGGGTAGCAGGGGTGAACCTCAAGACCTCGAGCGCCATCAGGCGCCCGTGCCGCTGAGCGATATCACCGGCCCTTTTCTCGTATGTGAATTCCAGGAGTCCAACTCAGGCCCTTGCGCTTGCCAGGCAGGCGCTTATGCTGCTGAGCCATCTCACCAGCCCAAGAGTGTTAATTTTTTAACATGCAAAGATACCATTCAAATCAGAGATAAAACAAAATAAAACCCGAAAATAAGTACCCGAAGGTTAAAGACAGAAGAGAAAGGAAGAGAGACGAGATCTTTGTAGAGGATTTAGTCTCCAGCTCAGCGGCTTTGGGGCTGGAATCCGGCACCATTTCCGGTCTCATTTTGCAACTCGAATATTAAACTGTGGAAACAAAATCTACGCAGAAGAGTAAAATTGGCGTTTCCTAAAGCTGAACTTTGCACAGCGAGTCTAGCGCCCATGCGGGGCGTGTTATTCCAGGGCCTGGGCTGTCCCGGGCCAGCACGGCTCTGAGTCCCAGGGTGGACACCGCAGCCTCTGGGGAGCAGCTAGGATCCTGCCATCCAAGGCCCAGGAGGATCCGAGGATGTTTTGTCATTGTTGTGGGTGGCACTGCGACCACATCTCTGCGACCTGGAAGAAGACTTTTTGGGTTTCCTTCACTGCCGTTATTATGGCCACTGTGTTTTAGTCCTCTGCCTCAGTTTCCCTAGCGCCCTTTTTCTGACCCAGGGTCCGGAGCTGCATCTACGGGGTCCTCCCTCCCAGGCCCTCCTGGTCGTGACAGTGGCTGACCTGCCGTGAGCCCTCCTGGGCGGTTTTGCTGATGAGCCCGGGAAGAGCCCTCGTCAGTGGATCCCCGTCCTTGGCTGCCCAATGACCCCGTGCTGGACTCCGCAGAAGTCACCAGCCCTGCCTAAGTGGGGAGCTGAGCTCCCCGAAGTCTCCCCATAACTGACTATGGCCACAGCCCACGCCCACACATTCCCCGCACGCCACGCCCTCCTCCCACACCACCCGGCTCCACTCTGCCCATTCTACACCTCCCCTTTACTTATTTTTTTGAGACAGGGTGTCACTGGCCTTGAACTGACTATGTAGCCCAGGCTGGACTCAAACTCACAGCGATTCTCCTGCCTCAGCCTCCCGAGTGCTGGAATGCTCTTTCCCACCTTACCCCACCCCACCTCCAAAGTGCCCTGAGCACCCCCCTCGGACCCTCGCCCCCTTCCACCTAGCTGAGGCTCCTCCCACTGAGGCCCTAAGCCCCGCCCCAAGTGCCCACCCACCTCTGCCCTGAACCCTCTCCCACGCTAAGACCCTCCGCCCCGCCGAAGTGCCCACCCACCCTCAGGGCCACTCTGCCCTAGACCCCATCCTAAGCCCCGGCTTTTCCAGGCCCTTCCTCTCCCAACTCCCCCTGGCCCTAAATCCCTTCCCCCCAGGAGCCCCTCCCCCAGCTGCAGCTTCCGGGGGCCTCCTGCCCCTCACGCCTGACCCCGCCCCCGCACACCACGTGCTCCTCAGTGCTCCCCACTGCCACCCACGTGTCTCTGGAAGGCACCCTCCCCTGGCTCCATGGCCCGCTCCACCCTCGGGGCCCCGAGCCTGCAGGCCCTGGACAGCCGAGACCCTGGCCCTGCCTGCCACCCAGGTGAGGGTGGATGGCGGTGCCCTGTGAGACCCAGGGTCCTGCTCATCCTCCCCACTGGCCTGCTCATGGGGCCGAGGTGGACACCATGGGAGGAGGGAAGCAGTGTGCGTGGCTCTGTCTCAGGGGGCTTGCCTGGGCAGGACCCGGGGGTCCTAACCCGGGGGACTGAGCCTGGTGTTTCCTCCTCCTGTGCCCCAGCCCTGGACCTGGAGGCTGAGCACGGTGTGGACATGATCCTGCTGGGCTCCAGTGAGCAGCCGTGTCCCCCTGCACGCAGGCAGGGCAGAGGTAAGGGGTCCTCCCTGGGGACCGCAGCTCAGGGCCATGCCCAGGCAGGTCACGTGGCACCCAGGCCCCTGCAACACAAAGATGAGCTTGTGTCCCATCCACCACCTAACCAGGCCTGACTGCTTAGATCCTGAAATCAGGTGGTTCAGGGTGGCACTTGTGCCAGGCACAGTGGCTCATGGCTGTATCCAGCACTCTGGGAGGCTGAGGCAGGAGGATCACAAGTTCGAGCCCAGCCTGGGCAATTTAGAAACAATTTTTGCAGTTTGTCTCAAAAATTAAAAATTTTAAGAAGGGCTGGGATGTAGCTCCATGGGAAGGCCTGGATTGAATCCCCAGGACCACAAACACAAAGGACAAACTCTGACTCTCCCACATGTGAGTTGGGGCCTCCTTGTTCAAATTAGGAGGTGGGAGGAAGAAAGGAGCTACCTCTCTCCTCCTCCTCCAGAGCTCATCGCTTACGAAGTCACGGTGAACCGGCGGGACATAGAAGGTGAGCTTGCACTGGCCCACGACCCTTTTGTTTATTTGGCTTGGTTTTTTGGGACAGGGTCTCCCTTCGTAGCCCAGGTTGGCCTTGAAGGCCCTGCAGTCCTCCTGTCTCAGCCTCCCTAGTGCTGGGATAACAGGCGTGTGCCACCACGCCCGGCTTGAGTCTTATCCTTGTGAGCCCAAGTCCTCCACTCCGTGGCTCCTTTCCCTCCATGTTGTGCAGACGTCCGTGTCGTCCCCGTGGGCCCTTTGTCCGCTCCATGCCCCAGCTTTGCCTTGTGTCCCTTTAGCTGTCTGCCTGTGCTGTGGAAGTTTCCAGGTGCACACCCAGCACCCCCTGTTCGAGGGAGGAATGTGTGCCCCATGCAAGGTAAGCGAGGGGCCAGGCGGGGCTCCCCCAGCCCAGGGGCAGTGGGGACAGGAAGCCGCCTCTGTCTCCCCAGGACAGATTCCTGGAGGCCTTGTTCCTGTACGACGAGGACGGATACCAGTCCTGCTGCTCCATCTGCGCCTCGGGGAGCATGCTGCTCATCTGCGAGAACCCCGAGTGCACGCGGTGAGGCGGGATGTGGCAGGCCGCCTCCACCTGTCCTCCCCTTCCCTGGGGTCTTGTCCCCTCAGACCCCTCATTGGCTTTCTCAGAGCCCAGCATCTGGGGTGCTGGTGTCCAGAGAATTGCATCTGTGACATTTCTCCAACATCTAGCACTAGGGATTGAGCTGGAGGCCTTTGCACAGAACCACATTTCCAGCCCTTTAAAAAAAATCACTTTTAAATTTTGAGAAAAGTTGTCAAGTTGCCTGGGCGGGGCTGGAACTTGCCATCCTCCTGCCTCAGCCTCCAGAGGGCTGGGGTTGCCGGCGTCCCACACACACGTGACTCAGTTTCTGTTGACTCCAGGTGCTACTGCTTCGAGTGTCTGGACGTGCTGGTGGGCCCAGGGACCTCAGACAGGGTGCACAGCATGCACAGCTGGGTGTGCTTCCTGTGCCTGCCCTTCCCGCGTGCCGGGCTGCTGCGGCGGCGGCGGAAGTGGCGAGGCCAGCTGAAGGCCTTCCACGACCTCGAGGCGGTGAGAGTGCTGGTGGGGTGGCTGTGGGTACTATCCTCCCCAACGCTTGACAAGGCTGAGGCTCTTTCTGTCTTTCATGTGGATTGCCTATTCCTTATATCCATTCAGCATGGCGATCAGGGTCTTGCTGTGTAGCCCAGGCTGGCCTCAAGCTCGCAGCAATCCTCCTGCCTCAGCCTTCTAAGCGCTGGGATTGCAGGTGTGTGCTGTGCCTGTTGAGGCTCTCCTGAGGGTCTCAGCACTGTCCAGCTAGGTGTGGGTTCCACAGACCCCAGCCACCCAGGTGCAGTGTCCACATGGCCGGCACACGGCCATCACCTGTCTCCTGGACACCATCCGGGTGCAGATGTGACCCATGTGGCAGCTGTGCATGGGTGTCTTCATGGCACTTTTCAGACAGCAGGCACACCCTGCCCTCCGGAGCCCTCTGCAAGGGTTGGACCCTTCCCCTCGGCCAGATGGAGAGCCCTGGGCTCCACACTGCCCAGGGACTTCATGTGAAAAGAGTGGTGGCTTTGTTTTGTCTTCTTTTGAGACAGGGACTTGCCATGTAGCCCAGGCTGGCCTTGAACTCACAGGGATCCTTTTGCCTCAGCCTCCTGAGTGCTGGGATGACAGGCATGTGCCACCATGACCGGTTCTTTCTCCTTTTTCTTCATAGGAAAGTCCCCTTGAGATGTACAAAACGGTGCCTGTGTGGAAGAGAGAGCCCGTGCGGGTGCTGTCCCTGTTTGGGGACATTAAGCAAGGTAAGTGCAGTGACATTCTGCAGCTTCCTACAGGAAATGGGGAGGGGAGGATATAACGGCCCATGCAGCATCTGCATCTGGGTTTGGCGGATAAAAGAAACCACCACACGACCTCAGGTGGTGACCGCATAAGCGAAGAGACCGTGGACCCTCGAAGGAAACATGGCAGTGAGAAGTCAATCAGTTGACCCCCCAGTTGATCGGAAAGGGAGGAGAGGTCTCTGGGGGGCTGCAGGCTGGAGCCCAGATAGGGACCTCCGGGCACGGGGAGGGGGAGGAAGAGGAAGAGCGGAAGCGGGGAGGAGAGGGGGCAGTGGCAGTGCCCGGCCCTGGAGGGCGCAGGGCAGCATCCTGGCGGGGGAGCACAGGCATGGAGTTCAGAGTGAGAGCGGCTCCGCTCAGCCCCCAGCCCCTCCTACACCCAGGTCTCCGGTCCTGCCTGGCTGCAGCGCCCTGGGAAACTGCACCCAGCCCCCGGAAATGTCAGAAAGACGCCAGAGCCCCTGGCCAGGTCACATCCTCCTCTGCGTCCCACAGAGTGGGTCCCGCTCTGTCCCCGCCACGTGTCACAGTGCCCATGCGGTGGCCGTGGTTGCATTGCCCCACGTTAGGGACAGGTGCCCGAGACATGGCAAGGGCCTGGCCTGCCCACGAGCTTGCTGCCTACGCGGGGCTGCAGGAGCCCGGCCTGCTCTGGGTCACCTGCCCGGCTGATGAGGCCAGCAGTGACCAAACCACAGCCCAGAAACGCCTGGTCACACCACACCCTGCTGGACTTGCAGTGCTTGGGGACCTTTGCTGGTGGTTTGGTTTTGTACTGTTTCTGGGGTTTTGGGGCAATACTGGGGATTGATTCCCCCCTTTTTTCTTTTTTTTCGTTCTTTTTTTTTTTTGAGACAGGGTTTCACTAAGTCACTGTGTTTCCCAGGCTGGGCTTGAGCTTGCGGTCCCTAGGCTTGGCCTCCTCAGCGCTGACACTGCGGGCTGCACACGCGCCTGGCCTGCTCGCTCATCTCGGGGCAGCAAGCTCCACCCTCAGCACTGCCCTAGGGACAGGCAGCTTGCTCACTGGCCGCAGCAAAATCCTTGGCCCCACTGGACGCCCTGCAGGGCGAAGTCCATACAGTGGCTGTGCCTGCTTGCTGTCTCCCTCCAGAGCTGACGAGCTTGGGCTTTTTGGAAAGCGGGTCCCAGGCGGGAAGGCTGAGGCACCTGGAGGATGTCACAGACGTTATGCGGAGAGATGTGAGCAGCGCTGGCTCAGGGCCCCAGGGACTGGGGGCGGAGGGCTGGATGCAAATCCGCTGGGCCCGGCCCAGGCCAGCGTGGGGTCCCAAGTCACAGGGATCAGCTGTCACCGCAGGCCCTCAGTGGGCATGGCACACACATTCCTGTGGTCCAGCCCCAGGCCAGAGCTCTGCCTTAAAATCCAGGGGGCTGATTCCCACCACCTCTGGTGGGCACTGCCCACCGGGGGGCTAAGCCCACAGCACCCTCGAGAGGAAGATGCTGAGTCTGGACCCGAGTAGCTGCATGTGTTGACAAATGTCCTCACTCGCCTCTGCCAGCTGGGACCTCTCCTCTCCGTGCTGCCAGGGCCCGGGGGCTCTGGGGGGTTTCACGAGTACTCGAGGCCTCTGGGGGACCTCGCAGGGTATGGGTCCCACATAGGGGTGTTTGTGGCAGGCAGGGAGAGTCCCCCTCTCCGTCCATTCTTGGCTGCTGGCCACTGGCTCCCAGCAGGCTGACGACACAGGAGAGCCCTCAGGCCGGTGGGGGCCATGTGCAGATCCCCTAGGACTAGCTCAGAGGCGTCCTCCCGACTCAGGTGCTCCTCTTTGACACCCACTGTCCCGGGCCTGCCCCTGAGGGCCTGGTGGGCTCTGCCTCAGCCTTGGGTTTCCTGGGTGGGGTCATCCCGGGTGCACTGTCACCTGACCCTGGCCCTGTTGTTGACTCAGCATGGGCAGGAGGCACACTTGGCTCTTGGTGACAATGCCACCTACCTGAGGACTCTGTTCACTGTCCCCGTCCCACAGGTGGAGAGATGGGGCCCGTTCGACCTCGTGTATGGCTCAACGCCTGATCTCGGCCACACCTGTGACCATTCTCCTGGTAGGACACGCTTGGAGCCAGGGGCTGTGGTCACTGGGCATCTTGTCTCCACCCTGCCACCTCTCCTCTGCTCACTGTATATTTAAAACAGGCCTGGCTAGCTGTCACCAACACATGCCCAGGGTGTGCAGTGGGGACATTTTGATGTAAATAGATGCCTGTGAAGCCACTGGCCCAGGCACAGAGTGGGGGGACCCACGCCCCCTAGGCTTCCTGGTGTCCATCCCTAGTCCTCCCTGCCCCATCAGGTGCCCCGTGTGCCCATGTGGCTCGAGGGTGGCTGTGCTCTGGAGCGGTGTCCACGAGGCGGGGCTGATGGCATCGCTGCCCGGCCAGGCCCTGGCCGCTCCACCTCCTGGTCTCCCTGGGGTCCTGTGGCCCTGGCATGGGCAGTGGATGCCCCAGACGTGCCCTGCCGCAGCTCCCAGTGTGCTGTGCGCCTCCCGGCAGGGTGGTTCCTGTTCCAGTTCTACCGGCTGCTGCAGTACGCGCGGCCCCTGCCTGGCAGCCCACAGCCCTTCTTCTGGATGTTCGTGGACAACCTGCTGCTGACCAGCGATGACCAGGCCACCGCCACCCGCTTCCTTGAGGTGCCACCGGGCGGGGGCAGGTGTCTTCGGGCTGGGAGGGTTCAGGATGACCCAGGCTAGTGCTGCTGGCCCAAGGCCTCTGCTTCCCTGGCATAGTTGCCTGGGAGGCCATCCTACGTCAGACACTCCCGTGCCCTGAGGACACGGCCTAGGGTCACCACCTCCACCAGTCTGCGCACACTCCTGAGCACACCTGAGCGTGTGCGCACACGCTGCACACACCACACACACACACACCACACTATACCCAGGGTAGGGGCCTCGGCCAGCTGCAGAGCAGGGAGGGTGGGGTCTGTTGGTGCCAGGGAGTTGGATGGGTTGGGCTCAGAAGCAAACCAAGCAATCAGGAAAGGGAGCGTGTGCCCCGAGGCCGATGGTCATGGGTGTCGGCTCATGCCCTGTAGTTGGGTGGCTGTGGGTGTCGGCTGATCAGCCGGAGGCTCTGGACAGGGCAGGGACTTAAAGCACTGAAGCAGGACCTCCAGGGACTTTCCTCCCGATACCCTGGCCGGGGCCGGTGCTCCTCCTTGGGGATGCCCCTCACTTGTGCTCCTAGAAAGCCCCCCGACTCCACTCCAGCTCCCTGCTGGCTGCCAAGGTCCTGGGGCAAAGGCGGACGCCCTAGCTCTCTGCTGCCCCGCCCCTGCCTCCTTGCCCTGCACTGTTCCGTCTCTTCCGGCTTTGCCTCGAGTTTGGGTGTTGTGCATCTCGCAGACGTCACCAACAGTCCTCCCTGGGCCTGGTCCCAGCCCAGCGGATGCACCCTGAGCTCTGGTCCTGCTCTCCACCGGTTACGCCCCAGGGCTCGTCTCTCCGCTTTTCCTCCCGTGCTGAGTGGGCTCTTTGGTTCAGTCATCTAACTGGGCTTGGTTTATGCTCCTGGGGTATCGATTCCCTACATTCACGTGGCTCCCGCTACCTTCCTGGGCTCCTTCATCGGCTGTAGTGGTTTTCTGTTGATCGCAGGAGGTTTTCTGTGTATTTGGTCAGATTGTTGTCAAACGGTGACTGTGGTCTCCCCCATCCTTTTTTTGTTTTTGGGGTTTTTTTTTTGTTGTTGTTGGTTTTTTTTGGCTTTTTGAGACAGAGTCTCGCTATGCAATTTGGGCTCGCCTTGAACTATGTAGCCCAGGCTGGCCTCGAACTTGCAGTGCTCCTCCTGCCTCAGCTTCTCCCTCATCCTTTCTTGCCTGGGTGTCTCTGTCTTGAGGCGCCAGGCCCTGTGCAAGTGTGTGGTCACCACAGTGGCGGGGCGTCCTCTCCTGCTCCCGGTCCCCATGCTTCCAGGGTCCCCGAGTTTGTCATCTGGCATGGAGGCTGCAGTTATCGCAGTGCGCTATGCTGAGGAAGTTCCAGTTGATGCCTGTGGCTTTGAGTGTTTCGTCAACAGTAGCTGTTGAACTTTGTTCAGGGTTCATGTCTATGAGGATAATTGGGTAATTTCCTGTTCAGATCTGTTAATAGGATATAATATACAAATAGATTTCGTAGCAGCCATCCTTGCATTCAGGGGGAAAGCCCATGCACTGAGCGGCATCTCAGCCCTTTTTTTTTTTTTTTTTTTTTTTTTAAATTTTATTTTAATTTTGAGACAGGGTCTGGCTCAGTCACTAGGTTGCCCAGACTGGGCTCAAACTGTTATCCTCCTGCCTCAGCCTCCCAGAATGCTGGGATTATAGGCCTGCATAACTGCGTCTGGCTGTCACTCTTCTAATGTGTCACTAAGCTCCAAGAGCCAGATTCCATTTAGGATTCTTTAGTAGTCAAGCGCAGAAGGGCTGTGTATGTGTTCTCTTGTTTTGTGGATGCGTCGTCAGCTTTTGGTTTCTGTGAACTTGCTTCATAAAAATACATGAAACGGATGGAACCATGGGAAACTCTTGCTCCTCCTGGTGCTCTGGAATCTTCTGTGGAAAGTGACCACAGGGCTTTTCTCTTTTCCGGGGTCAGTTCTCCTAGGTTCTGTTTTCCTAGCATGTAATCCGTCTCACTCACGTCTCGAATCGCATCTTCATAGACCTGAGCACAATGGCCTCACGGCCGCCTTGCTCTCATCTGTGTCCGTGGTTCCCTCTCCTTCCGAAATCTCAACCCCTAAGGGCACTGCCGCAGTCCAGTCGCAGCAGCTGGCGTCAGAAACCTGCTTCTGCGACGCGTGCTCGTGGGTACCCTGAACCCTGCAGTCCTCAGCCCGGCAGCATGGGGCAGCGAGTGCGGTTTCCGTCTTTGGCGAGCAGGCGTGTGGGGTCGGAGGCGGAGTGGAGGGAAACCCCGGGCCTCTCCTGCTGGCTGAAGCCCGGCAGAACAAGCACCCTTCTGCAGCATCCCTGCCAGCCTCAGCTCTGCACTCCAGGCCCGGCCCTAGGACCAGTCAGGACACAGGGAGGGGGTCTGGACACGGCCTCTTGCCTCAGTTTCTCCTGCAAGTCTGCCACCCTCCGCTCCCATCCCAATGGGGAAGGTCTGTCTCCACCCGTCCCCCTCCCCGAGGGTCCTCAGGGGAGCCCTTGTCTGCCAGCAAAGCCCCTCACTCCCTAGGGCCATGCGCCCAGCTCTAGAGACTGGGCCTTTCGCTGTGGGGAGACCACTGCTCTTGGGGTGGGGACAGCGCAGATGCAGCATAGCTGGGTGTTGCTGGCCTTGGTATCAAATCCACCGTGCGGCGGTGCATAGCAATGAGTCAGCCTTGCTCTCCTGAGATGGCCGATAGGGCGAAGTGTGACAGGTGAGCAGTGCCGCTCAGGTGGGGGTTCAGACCACGGGCGGGGGCTGCCCGGCAGCTGACGCGCGGCCCCTTCCTGCAGACGGAGCCCGCCACCCTCCAGGACGTCCGCGGCCGGGTCCTGCACGGCGCCGTGCGTGTGTGGAGCAACATCCCAGCTGTGAGGAGGTATTGGGCGCGAGAGGACGCTGACCCTGCCATGGGGCCACTACACAGGGACCCGTATCTGCTCCGCCACCCCACCCCGAGCTCATGCTGCCCCACGCCACGGTCTCGCCTCTGTCCTTGTCTTGACCCCGGCAGCCTCCTGGTGGTGGCAGGCTCCACGAAGCCCTGCACACACCCACTAACACTCATTCACACCTACGCACGCCCCAGGTTGCCCAGCAGGGGCCACGTTTTCTGAGTCTGGACACTGCTTCCCACTCCCACCCAAGCTAGTGTGGCCTGTGGGAGCAGCCAGGCCCACTCCAGCGGCACCCATGGGTCCCCACAGGGCACTGCCAGGGTCGGGGCCTCAGCTCACGGCTGTCCCTCCCAGGCCAGCCTCTGAGGGCCCCTTGCTTCATACCTGCTCGGAGCCCCTGGGGCAGCTGAGGCCTGGGCACCCTGGACCCCACGCTGGGGCACTGGGCTCCCTCGTAAGATGACATAGAAATCATTCTGAGGCCGTGAGCAGCTGCCCATGTGACACCTGCCTTCAGACACCACTGTCACCCCTGGGGTGGCCAGAGACGGCCCCTAGCTGCCCGGGAGAGGGTGTGGACACTGCATGTCAGGCCCCAATCCAGTGGGGGCCTGGCCACACAATAGGGGGTCCAGGGGGCCCATGTTTGAAGCCCACCTTCCTGGGGGCCATCAAGGTCCCTGGGAGTGCTGGGGACACCCAAGGCTCTTATGACCTCTGCCCCCATCCTGCGCTTTCCTCCTCGTCTCCCACTGCCTCGGTGGCTGGTGTCAACTCCGATGGCTCCTAGGCTGCCCTCTTCACGGGAGAACACCCTTCCCGGCCCTGGCCCCGGCCGCTCCCTGAGGCAGGCAGGAGGTGCGAAGGCCGCCTGTCCACTGCCTGGAGGACCCGCCTGTCACCTCTGCCCCGGGGGCTTTGGCCTGGCCAGCGAATGGCCGTGACACCTCTGACTCTGTCCCCCCCTTCACAGCAGACACTCGGCCCTGGCCCCCGAGGAGGAAGTGTCCCTGCTGGCCCACGTTGCCCGGAGCACAGAGCTCGGCACCCGGGGCCCCGCCTCGCTCGTGAAGAACTGCTTTCTCCCACTGCGAGAGTATTTCTCATATTTTTCTCAGAATTCGCTTCCTCTTTATAAGTGAGTTGGTTCACCATGAAAAAAGGGAGACTTTTCCTAGGACAAAGAAAACCGCCCTCAGATTGTCGTCTTTCCTCTGCACATTCTTATCTTTCCCTGTGTTTGGCTTTGCGTCTTTCTTGGGGCTGCAGCCCCCCCAGGTCCCCAGGTGCAGGGCCCCCACCCCACTCCTCGGGGCTGGCCGGGGTTGTACTTCCTGGAGGGGCTCTGTGTTCCATAAGGAGACAGAAATACACTTATTTTAGGATGGTTCTTGGTCTGTCCTGGTGTTTTGTTCCACGGGCCGCGGTAGCCAATGTGTCCCTGGGTGCCGTCACATGCAGCTGCTTCAGCAGATGGCTGAGACCCCTCAGCCCCCTCACTACCACACACAACACCCCAAACCATCAAAGAGCACAAACACTACCCTCAGCAAACAAAGCGAGAGCCAGCCAAGGCAGATCTCCTTGCAAAGCCGCAAACCGTGTGGCACTAGGGTCTCCTAAAGGGGTGAGGGAAGGTGCTTGCAAGAGCAGGATCCCCAGCAGCCCTGGGCAGTTCTGTGCCACTAGGGAGCAGGGAACAGGCCAGTTTCTCGGCACTGGTAAGGAGTCCCACAGGGATTCTTCCCTGGTGAGTCAGGGCCGACGCCCAGGCGAACAGGCTGACAGTGTGCTGGGCACTGCACCGGGTGGGGACCATAGGGCCAGCACTGTGTCTAGCAGGTCCATGAATGTCACCTCGTGTGGCAGCAAGGTGCCCTTGACATGGTTGAGTCGGGACCCATCCTGGGCCATCAGGCAGGCCTGACACGTCGTCACCGACGTCTTCACGAGCAGGAGGTGGGCAGAGACGTCACCATACTGAGGGGATGCCCCTGTGGCCACGGTGCAGGGACACCGGGAGCCACCAGGGGCTGGGGGACTGGCTTTGCCCCTCCAGCCTTCGGTGAAGCAGCGATTTCAGACTTTCCGCCTCCAGGGTGGGGATACAAACACTGCTGTTGTGTTTAAGCCACCAAGTGTTCAGGAGTTGGTGACGGCAGCCCCGAAGACCTCGTACCCAGGAGAACAGGCCGACTTCCTCAGAGCAGGGCCCGGGCTGAGCGCAACCTGTTCTGTGAGGGCCGAGCCACGTGGTCTCACCCCAGGGGACTGCGGCCTCCAGCGTTCGAGGGCAGGGGCTGTGGGCGAGGGACAGTTGCTAGAAGGGTCGGGACGGTGTGAGAGCGCTGCAGATGTGCCCCCCTCAGACCCGCAAGCCCACAGACCGTACAAGCACAGCTGCTACCTGGTCCCGGCCGTGTGGGCCGCTCTCCTCACAGTCTGGCACCAAGCCGTCCTATCTGCCTGAGAAACCGTAGCAGTCAGGGGGCCCAGCCTCCCCTCAGCCCCGGCAACCCCCTGGGTCTTAATTGGTCCTAAACCCTGGGGTGTTGGCAGCCACTGTGTGCCAGTGTGGTGTATGCCACTTGAGGGTAACCACGATGCAGCTCACACTGTCACTGCGTCATTGCCCCTCAAGAAAGGCTATCCCCATTCCACAGGTGACGACACAGGCACAGAGGGGTAGCTGAACCCCACCAGGAGTGAGCTGGGATCTGGACCCAGCCCGGCCCTGCCCTGTGTCTGGGCCCATGTCCCTTCCGCCAGGGTCCTGCCCCACAGCCAGCTCCACCATGGGAGCCCCTTCAGCCGCTGCCTCCCACGGTCAGCGTGGGCCTGGCAAGAGGGCCCACGGCTGGGGGCCGGGGCTCAGGGCTGCACCTGTCCAGAAGGGGTGGGGGGCACTGTGACCCACCAGACCCTCCCTCATCACTCCCAGGTGCAGCCCCCAAGTCCCCTGGACTCCGTCCTCTACCAGCTTCTGCCAGCCCAGGACAGAGAAACTGGCCGCAGCCACCGACACCCGCCACGCAGGTCGGGCCAGGTGCCCTGAGAGCGAGGTGCATCGGAGCGGGCCTTAGTGTGGCTCCGGGACGCATTCGTCCTAAGGGCCACCCCACTGGCTCTGACTTCCGCCTGCACCTGCCTTGCGGCAAACCCTACTTTCCTGTAGGTCGCACCCCCAGCACACGGCCGGGCACCCTCTGCTCCCCTCTCCACATGGGATGGGTGCAGGGCTCACTCAGGGCACACAGGCCCTGGCATCTGCAGTCCTCCCAGCTCCTTCCACAGGGGTGCTGCTCTCACCTGGAATTCATCTTTGCCTCAACTCGTCCTGTTTGATCCTCAGGAGCGCTAACCTTCAGGAGATGATCTTTTCTTTTTTCTCCTTTTTTTGGATGGCACTTGAGATTGAACCCAGAGCCTTCACACTGAGTTACATGCCAGGGTGTTTTCTTTGGCTTTGTTTTGTGTTTTTACTTTTTTTTCTTTTTTCTTTCTTTTTTTTTTTTTTTTTTTTTTTTTTTTTTTTTGTGGGTACCGGGGGGTCGACCTCAGGACCTCGCGCGCCAACAGGCACCCGTGCCGCTGAGCGATATCACCGGCCCCTTTTCCGTATGTGGGATCCGGGAGTTGAACTCGGGCCCTCGTGCTTGCAAGGCAGGCGCTTACGCCGCTGAGCCATCTCACCGGCCCTTTTTTTTTTTTTTTTTGAGACAGGGTTTCACTATGTAGTGCAGGCTGGCCTCGAACTCACAGCGATCCTCCTGCCTCAGCCTCCCGAGTGCTGGGATAACAGGCATGCAACACCACACCCGGCTGTTTTTTAACTTTGAGACAAATCTCACTAAATCACTAAGTTGCCCAGGCTGAGCTGCCATTTGGGATCCTCCTGACTCAGCCTCCCACAATGCTGGAATTCAGGTATGCCCCACGAGGCCCTCTAGCTGGGAATTTCTGTTCTTTGTGAAGCTGTTATCCAGACAGCTCCGCCAGTGCACGCTAAGCCCCTGTGGGAGGGACGGCCTCCGTGTGGGGCCTGGGGCAGGCATCCTCCGCCTGGCACGGCGGGACTTGCCCAGCTTCCGGCCTTCTCGGCCTGGCCAGGGACCCGCACAAGGTCAGCTGGGGTGTAGCCCCCAGGGGCGTGGGGTGGTGACAGGACACACCACTGCCCTGCTCCCTGGGACCAGAAGCTGCACGAGGAGCGCGGGGTGGGGGGGAAGGGTGGGGGGGGTGCAGGGTGCCGCCCTTGCCCAGTGTCTCCGGGGGCCTCTGCACGGAGGGACCCTCTGCCACTTCCCTGGCAGGGCCTGGCGGGGGGAAGCGAGTCAGCAGGGAGGCCGGGGCGTGCGAGGGGAAGCAGCCCTTTGCCCAGGCCTGGCCACAGCCTTCCCAGCGCGGGCGCCAGGGAACCCGGCGGGAGAAACGAGCGCCGCGCAGGCCGCGAGGGGGACGGAGGGGAAGCTGCCGGTTTCTCGGGGTGAACCTCCCGGCCTTTCACAGGCAAACGTGCTGTGCACCCCGGAACCCGCAGAGGTCGGGCTGGGCTTGGGGAGGGCGCGCAGGCACCCCTTCCTCCCGCCCTTCGTCCGTCCCCAGCCGTCGGCAGACACCTGCCCGGCGCCGGCCCGGGGCTCTGGACGCCGACGTGCAGCGTCCTCGGGAGGCCGGGCGGGACGTCTGGGCCGCGGGGACAGCGCTGCGCCCGCGCCCCCTACAGGCGCCGGCCCGGGCCGCGCTCCTCCGGCGACCCCGATCCGACCCGACCCGACCCGGGTCCGACACCGCCCCGCCCCGCCCCGCCCCCTGGGCCGCACCTTCCGCCCGCGCTGTCCCCGCCCCCGCGGTCACCCGGCTGCGCCGGCTGCCAGAGGCGCAGAGCTCGGGGCGCCAGCGGCGTGGAGTCGCCTCCCGGCCCGGTCCCCGCGCCCGAGGTCCCGGCTCCGAGGTCCCCGAGCCATGCCGCTGCGAAGGTGAGCCGAGCCGGCTGCGGACGCCCGCGGGTCCCCGGGTCGCCGTCGGCGGGGGCGGGTCCCCGGCTCACCAGGCGCGGTCACCTGCGGCAGTGGGGACGCGGGCGCACGGATCGCGTGGACGCCCGGCCGAGGAGGTGGCACTCAGTGCGCGGAGCACCCGCTGCCGCGCCCTCCTCCCCGGCGCGGCTGATTTCCCAGAATAAGGAAGGATATGACCACGCTGCGATGCCTTTAGGCCCGCGGTGCCCACCCTCTGGACCCCACCCAACTGGAGGGGGTCCCCGCCTTCCCACCCCCTCCCGGGCGGCGCATCCAAGCTGGGAAAAGGGGTCTGCTGGGGGTAAGGGGGTGACAACTGTGCAGCGTGGATGTTTGCCAGTGTACCCACCCCTTTTAGGATGAATTGAAGGGTGGCACCCTGTGCCCCCCCCACCCCTTGCCCTGGGGAGGACCTCTGTCCACAGCCCAGTTAGAAACATGGGGCTTAAACTGGTGCCCTGGGGGAGAGAGGGTGAAAGTCTGGGGTCCTTCTGGCTGTCATCCGCTGCACCCTGCTGCACCTTTGCTGCCTGACCTGGGGACGTGGACGGGGGGTGGGGGCATCCTGGGCAGGGGACAGTGAGTGCCCCCACATCAAGGACAGGGCACTACAAGGCCCCCGGCAGGCAGCACCCAGGAGAGCACGCTGGTTTCCCTGCGTGGGACCCCGAGGGGCTTGCACAGCTCTGAATCCTGAGAGCTGGCTCTGGCTCCCCACTGCGGCTGCAGCTCAGCTCCTGCTGCGTCCAGGCTGGGAGAGCTGTTTTCCTAGGACTTCAGAGTGTCTTGGAATCCGTCCCCAGAGGCCAGGCCACCAGGGGGTCACACCAGGGGGTCACACCATCATCATTGCTTTTCTGGGGTTTGTGGGACAGGAGGTGCAGGCAGGAGGTGTGGTCCCCACGAGTTCCACTTCTGTGTGGGCGTCAGCACTTCCTTCCCTGGAGCAGCCAGCACAGCCTGGAGGAAGCAGGTAATGCACCTGCAGCCCGGTCTCACCTGCTTTTCTGGTGGTTTTTTCCAGCCCTGGCCTGATCTTACTGCTGCTCAGTGGCCTGCAAGCTGGTAAGTTTGGGGTGCAGGTACATGGCTGGGAGGGGAGCTTCCAAAGCCCTTTGCTGCCCCTTCTTGCTTTCCCATTGCTCTCCCGAGACCACAGGGCCCCTAGATGTAGGTCCATGGGCGGGACTGAAGTCTGTAGAGGCAAACATGTCTCCTGATGGCTGGCTGGACTGTCATTCCTCTCTGTCCTGGCCTCTTTGCCCGTCAGCCCTGTGGAGCCCTGAAAGCTGCCGCTGGGGAGGAGCCAGGAAGCAGGGATGTGCCCTGTGCAGAGACCTGGGGCCAAGGGCGTTGGTGTCGGGGATGTGACCCCCTTCCTGGGGGCATGGAAGTGGTCGTGCTGACGGTACAGTCACCTGTGTGTAGCCGTGACCTTTCCTCACCAGCGCACACACCATTATAAATGGGGTTGAGAAATCGCTTTCTTTCCGTGTCTGCGGTTTTAAGTCCTTTTTAGTTTGTGTTAATCAGGGTTCTCCCAAGGAGTAGAGTGGGTGCAGAGTGGCCTGGGAGTCCCTTCCTCAGCTGGAACGTGGCGCTGGCTCCATGGGACACAGTCCTCCCACTTTCCCGCGTGTGTCCTAACACTCCTTTCTGCTCTGATGACTCAGAATTGCGTTTGAGTCCATTTGTTTTTTTGAGGCACTGAACTCAGTACGTAGCCCAGGCTGGCCTCAACCTTCAGCCTCCCGAGTGCCGGGATGACGGGTGTGCACCACCACGCCCGGCTGTGTGTTGGGGTCTTGTAACCCCGAAGCCACGGTGCCTCCACAGTCGAAGAGTTGCCTGGGAAAATAAACGTGTCCTCTCTGAATCCTTGCAGAGATCCAAGAAATGGAAGTCAGGGCGACGGTGGGCAGCGACTGTCTGCTGAGCTGCGTGTACCCCGAGAGACTCCATTTCGACCTGCTGGACGTGTACGTTTACTGGCAAATCAGCGAGTCCACCGTGGTGACATACCACATCCCCCAGAACAACTCCTCGGGCTTAGCAGACAGCCGCTACCGGGCCCGGGCCCACCTGTCGCTGAAGAGCATGGAATGGGGCAACTTCTCACTGTACTTGCGCAATGTCACCCCGCAGGACTCGCAGAGGTTCACCTGCCTGGTGTTCAGGAAGTCCCTGAACATGGGACAGGTTTTGAAGGCTGTGGTCACACTACGTGTGGCAGGTAAGACCAGGAGAGCAGGAGATCTGATAGGAATCTTTCATCTGTAGTTAACCGGGCTCACGTTCCATGTCCTTCTGCAGAGTTTCACCCCTGATGGGGGCTTCTGTTTTCGGGACACCGGCAGGGGAAATTCCTAACCTGAGGCTACCTGGTTCCCCAGAACCCCCAGTCTTGCTGTCTTTGCCTTAAACTCTGCAACTCAAACTAGATTTTAAAAAATGTGTTAGGGCCGGGAGTAGTCAAACAAACCTATCATCCCAGCACACGGGAGGCTGAGGCAGGAGGCTCACCATGAGTTCAGAGCCAGCCTGGGGTGAGTTCATGACCAGCTTGAATTACATAGTGAGACTTGTCTTTAAAAAAATTAGGGAAGAGAAGTAAAAAGAATTAAGATGTGTTATGTCCCTGTATCAACTCTCCCTGATGAATATGATCGTTACGTACAGCAGACATTTACTGCATTAATAAAAATCTTAAAAATTTAAATTACAAACATTAAAAAAATGAGTTAGGAGAGAGTGCTCTAACACGCTAAATGAGATCAGAATTTAGGGAAAACTTACAGGAGCCCGGAGCTCATGGTGCAGCTTGGTGGGTGACAGCTGTGCCCCTGGAGAGGAGCAGTAGACTGGAGGAGGGGTCTGGAGCGTGGCCGCCTGTGGCTCAGCAGCGTCCCTGTTGGGGTGGCGATGCTGGCGGCCAGGCCTATGGGCTGCCCTGAGCTCAGCCCTGGTCCAGCGCCTCTACCAGGATGGGCACACGGCCGATGCTCTCCCCCTTCCCCAGGGATGTGGACCCCAGGACCCCACCCCCGCTCACCGCCTGCCTGTCCCTGCAGCTAACTTCAGCATGCCTGTGGTCGGCAGCAGCGGCGCCCCCCAGGGCCAGGTGCTCACCTTCACCTGCACGTCCACTGACGGCTACCCGTGGCCCAACGTGTACTGGATCAACAAGACGGACAACAGCGTGCTGGACCGGGCACTGCACAACGACACAGTGTCCTTGAACGCGCGAGGCCTGTACGACGTGGTCAGCGTCCTGAGGGTGCCCTGGGCGCCTGGTGCGAACGTGGGCTGCTGCATAGAGAACGTGCTCCTGCGGCAAAACCTCACCGGCAGCGGCCCTGCAGGTACAGCGGGCGGGCGGGCAGAAGGGAGATGAGGACCGGGTCCAGGGGCAGGCACGGCCTCGCTGGCCCAGGCGCATCCCCCACTCAATCTGTACCCGCAGACCCTGCTTTGCAGAGGAGCCAAGGCGACCTCTGAGGGGTCGGGTAGCCACGGAGGGGTCAAAAGCCACAGAGCCAGGCAGCAGAGGGGCCTGGGTGGGCGCCCGCAGGGACTCTTCCAAGTCTGTGTCCCTAGTTCCTGGGTGAGAGGCAGGAGTTGGAGGCACGATGGGGCTCTGTGCCCTGACCCGGCTGCAGGAACGTGGCATCGCTCACAGGACCCAGTGCACAGCCCTCGGCGCTAGATGCCAGACACATGCAGGTGGCCCGCGAGCGCTCAGGATGGCCACATGCATCACACTGAGCTGCTGCTCTGAGCTTGGGCCCCTGCAGGCCTGGCGCCTCCCCCCTGAAGTTAGGCACAGCCTCGAGACTCCGTGTTCAAGGTCTCTGTGCCTGTGCAGACCAGGGTGAGGGCTGCTCCCTGGCAGAGCAGCCCAGGCGGTCTTGGAAGGTAGGGCCGAAGGTTCTCCAAGGACCGTGTCTCCAGCCCGGTTACACCTGGCACCTGGGCGAGTGCCTGGCATTGGGACAGTGTTTAAAAGCTTCTGGATGGCACCAAGGCACATTCAAGGTCAACCCGCTGTTGAGGTCGTTCTTCTCCGGCCACGTCTGGAGCCATGCGGGGATTCGTGATGAGATGCCCAGGGTGCAGCTGCAGTTCGCCCTTGCAGGGTGGAACGAGACTCGAGGCAGGAGGATCTCGGCCCTGTATGCCTCGCTGCGGGAAGGAAGAACGGGACAGCTGCTGCGGAGGGAGACGGTGGGCACCAGCGCCCGCACTCCTCTGGTACACCGCAGACAGGGACCTGAGCAGATACCTATGCCGTCCACGGTAGTGGGCTCACAACAGCGACCAGTGGGAACCTTCCACGTGCCCACCCTGGATACCAACCATAGTGTGGCCCAGCACAGCATGGATCCCTTTCCACCGGAAGAGGGAAAAATGCTCTGACACACGGTGGACCCAGAGGACGTGGTATCAGGTGACCGAGCCAGGTATCAGAGCCATTCACAGGAACCGTGCGGAATGGAGCCACAGGGTCAGAAAGCAGGTTAGACGTGGCCCCAGCAGGGGGACCGGAGAGCGGGGCATGACTGCCAGTGGTCACTTCTCACTGTGGGGTGACGGCTGCACGGCATTGTGAATGTACTTCATGCCCCCAAATGGTCACTTTTAAATGGTCCACTGTGTTACATGAATTTCACCTTGACTGAAAGAGCCAGAAAGAACCTGCATTTCCATGTCGCCTGTCCCTTGGGGCCCTGCGGTCAGGGCTGGCTTTGTTCTCGAAGCAGCCTGGTGCCTACAGGTCAAAGCAGGATGTCAGCGTGGTCCTCTGGGGTAAATACACCCCCATAGGGCCCTCCTGTGACGAAGGAGAAAAGCCCTTCCCCTTCTCTTCCCTACAGAGCCCTCCACCGGAGGAAACACAGACAGGATCACAGAGAACCCGGGCCTTCCCCCCACGGAGAGCAACATGGCCCTCTTCAGCATCCTCGCTGTCGTGCTGCTGGCGGCAGTGGTCGGGGTCCTAATCTGGGCCAAATGTCGCCATAGAAGCTACACAGGTGCGTATGAGAAGCTGTGTGCACAGGTGTGTACAAGACAGTGTTTGCACAAGTGTGTACACTTCCTAAGTTGGTGTGAGTGTTCCGCCTTTTAAACTCCCCAGCTTGGCAAGCTGTTGATTGCACTTGAGGGTTAGTTGGGACTTGCTAGCACGCACAAGTGCCAGCAGCCAAACCCTCCATGGAGCAGTTCAAAGCCCGGAAGTGTCGGAGACACGGAGTTCCAGATGCAGCTGGGCCGAGTTTTGGGTTGAGGGGGGTGGATTCTGAGTGGAGATGGGACGGAGTTTGTGTCTGTGGAAGCCGACTGAGCAGAGACTGGATGGTTGTCGTTCTGTGTGACCCGAGGTCAGACCCAGAAAGGGGCCTGACATCACGGAGGGGAGCTCTGGGGAGGGTGGGAAGGCCCTGAACTTGCTGGCCACTGTGCTGGCCCTTCCTCATGGCACCCAGGGGAGCAGGGTCATGTGGAGCCCAGTGGCTGCAGGATGGAGGGACAGAAGTCCCTCCCCACTCCCGTGTGTTGCTCTGAGGCTCCAGGGTGTGGCTGATACTGGCTGAAATATTTCCCACTGCCCACAACCCCCTGCTCCTCTGACCAGGCTGACGGGCCCAAGCCCAGGACACAGCACCTTACATGCTCGCCCACGTTTGTCACTGAGAGCATTTTCCATGGCAGGCTGGCCTGGGCGCCCTTCCCAGCCTGGAGCTCGAGCTGGGAGGATGCTGTCCAGGCAGAGGCCCCGGGGCTGCTGTCAGCTGGGGACCCCTGGGGTCTTTAGAGCACCTGCTCCACCTCTGCTTGGCCCTGAATGGCTCTCATTCGTCCCACAGGTGCCCAGGCTGTGGCGCAGGAGCAGGAGCTCACAGGTGAGTTTACCTGGGGTGCGTGTGCAGGCGTGACTGCTGGCCCTCTTTCGAGTGTTCAGAAAACTTCTGTGGTTGGCCTTGAATACCTGATGAGCCCTAGTGATGAACCCGGCATTTCCTGCGGGTGCCCCGGCACAGGATCCCAACCACGTGTGCACGCCGCAGAGTCAGGGCCATCTGGTTGGAGTCAGTGAGAGTCAGCAGCAGGCAGCTGTCTGCATCACTCTGAGTCCCCGAAGACCCTTCTGTAGGCCTCCGTGATGAACAGGTTGGGGGTGGCTCAGTTAGGCGCTTGCCCAGCTTACGTGAGATACAGTAAGAAAAAGAAAAAGGGGAGCCAGTGTTTCATGTCCCCTCTCCTTTATCCTCTTCCAAGACCACGCCTGACAGGAGCTCACTGCCCAGGATGTGGGCGGGGTGTCTGTGAGCAGCTGCCCAGTGGACGTCAGACGCAGCTTGAGAATGGACTCCCCTGGGCCTGGTGGTGACAGGGACCATGAGCTGCGAGCCCCATGTGTGCCGTCTGAGGACAGGAGCTGTGGGCCTTGGGGGTCACAGGGGCCTGCCCCAGGGAGGATGCACCTGGCCTGCCCCGACCCAGAGAGAAGCCTGTGCAGCATGGCAGCAGCGGGGACTGCAGTGCCCAAGCGAAGGCCGCCCACCCTAGGGGCCATACAGATCCCCACAGGCACCTGGATTTGGCACCAGGCTCTGTCCACACCCAGACCTGCATGACAGACGTCGTCTCAGCTGGAGGAACGGTGCTGGGTTTACAGTGAGGAGTGAGGTCGCCTGCTCTTCCATGACGACCTCTGTGCTGTCTGCGGGAGACTCGGTTGCAGGGCTCACTGGCTGCCCTTCTGTCCTGGGGCTCCCGTGTGCAGATGTGTGCACGCTTGTGTGTGTGTGAGAGTATATGCACCAACGCGGGAAACGGTCCACACTGCGGTCCCTGGGAGACCCCCTGAGCTTCACCGTCCTCTACAATCTTTAGCAAGAAGAAAACTGGACGTTGCTTGTGTTGCCCAAAAGCTAAGTGGAATTTTGTCCGAAGAGAGTCACTGAGCACCAGGCTGCCCTACACCTGGTTCTGGAGAGGGACAGGAACGCACCTCCTCCCAGAGGCAGAATGTGGTTTGGGATTGAAACCAGTCCCCGTACCCATCAGAGTCCCCCAGCAGGACTCCTGGGGTGCCACAGTCTTCGGCCAGCCTTGGTGGTCCCTCAGACCCAGCCGCCTGTCCCGCCATGCCCGGACCCCAGTGGTCACAGTGAAGACCTGGACACAGCCTACCAGCCTCCCACAGCCCCAGCGCACCGGGATGGGAGGCGCAGCCGCAGCCCAGGCTCCCGCGTTGTGTCCGCGTGGCTGCACGGAGTGGACTGAGCGATTTGCCGTCCCCAGGAGGCTCTGGAACAGTGCTGCCAGGCAACCCAGGTGTGTGCTAGAGCCGCTGTGGGCAGGGGGCCTCCCAGGGACACAGGTCCGTGGCCCTGCTGCGGACAGGCACTCTGCCCCCTTCCACAGGAGACCCTGAGGTCCGTGGTCACTCAGCGCTGGCGGGCACATGAGGCCCACGCACCTTGGACCCAGAAGGGACAGGCACGAGGGTCGCGCTGGCAAGGCTGAGCGGGCAGGTACTTGTGGGAGAAGAGCTTAGTTTCCTGCCACAGTGTCCTCAGTGGGCTCCAGATGTGGGTGCAGAGGGACCCCCCGACTTCTACCTGAGAGCATTAAAACATGGCGCTGTTGAACGACATCAAGAATCGTCACTGCCGGTCACAGGGAGGCCCAGGGGCCGCCGGGTGTGGGGAGGGATTGTGGGGAGCTGGCAGCTGTGCCCATGTGCAGCAACCCTGGTGACTCCAGCACTGAGGCTTGGGAAGCCAGGCGTCCCCAGGGTCCCTGAGCGGGGCCCAAGGCGGGTCTGGGGGTTGGGACATTCACCCACCGGCAGCACCTGCACGGTTGTCGTTATCTCCTCCCGAGCCCAGCCTTTCAGAAAGGCGACGCATCTGGGGGGAAGCAGCCGCTGTGTGTGGGTCCAGGAATGGTTTTGACCTGAGCGACTCCCGCAGCGCAGAGAGGGCCGGGAGCCCGAGGGCCTGCGGTCAAGTACAGGCTTCAGGGCACAGCAGTCTCACCCACCCGACGTCCCCAAAAGAGCTAGAACCCCCCCCGTCCCACAGCTGAGCATGCGGGAGTCCCTCCCATCCTGTGTCCCTGGAGTGGGACCAGAGCCCCCCTCCTGGCTGCCCCCTCTGGTCCCCAGTCCCACGAGGAGGTTCTTACTGGGCCCTTGAGGATGGTGGCCCCGCCTTCACTGGGTGAAGCGACACAGAGGAGACTTGTGGGGAGAGACAGGGCCAGGGGATTTGAGAACCCAGGGCCTTCCTCTCCATGTCAGCCAGAGATGCGGTCAGCTCTAGGAGGGGGCTTCTGCCACGGCCCCCTTGGGAGGACCTAGCACCCTGTCTCCGGGGAAGGCCCTGGGCCTTGTGCGGCCCTTGGGGACAGCGGCCAGGCTATGCTTGCTCTAGACCAGCCAGCCCCACAGCATCCCAACCAGAGACCCCCGTGCTCCCTCCCTGAGGGACCAGAGGGTCCAAGCCACGTGCTGGCCCCTCCTGCCCTTCCTGGTGCTGCAGCGTGGACACATCTCCACTGGCCCCACCTCCCCTCGCCAGCGGGAAGCTGGGCTGTGCCCCCATGTTCTCTCCACCCACCCCAACCCCTGTGGACAGAGCTCAGCACGGGGCGCCCTTCCCGGAGGTGTGGTTCCAGGCTGCCTGGGAAGGGGCCACCTGGTCCCGTAGGCCCGGGTGCTGTGCAAGGCGCCTGGGCTGTGGGGTCTATGGGGTGTGGTCCCCATGCCAACTTGGTGTCCTGCGCCCTGAGAGACAGCTGAGGAGTTGGGAGGCTGTGCAGAGGAGCAGTTTCCCAGAAGCCACTTTCTACTCGGGCGGGGTGGGGGGCTCAAAGTGTCCCAGAACGACTGTGTGCAGGGGATGCGGATACAGGAAGACGCGGCTCTGCGAGCCTGGGTGAGACCCTGGCTCTTTCCCTGAAACTGGACGGCGGCTGGCCGCCAGGGGATAGAATAGGCCCAGTTGGCGAGGGCTGTGCGGGCCGCTGGCATCTGCCCGTGAGGCTGCTGCTGCGCCCCAGCCCTGCGAGACCTGGCAGCCACCTGGGTGCTGAGCAAGGCTTCTCACACAGGGGCCAGAGCCCGAAGCCTGGGGCGCTAGGAGGCACCTGGGGCCCCGTCCACTCCTGGAGCCCCAGGCAATGGCCATGTCACTCCAGCCTCTGCCTCCGTCTCAGGTGGCCTCCTCTGAGGCTCCCAGTCATAAAACATGTTAGGTTTTATCTCGAATTATTATTATTATCATTTCAGAGACTGGGGATTGAACCCAGAGTCTTCACGCTAAGCTACATCTCCCGTCCTTTTTTCTTTAATTTTGAGATAGGGTCCTTCTAAGTTACCCAAGTTGGGGTCAAACATGCGGTCCTCCTGCCTCGACCTCCTGGAGTGCTGGGATTTCAAGCATGGACTACTACACTCTGCTCACAAGTTAGATTTTAGGGAGAAAAAAAATTACTTAAAAAAATGGTTTCATTAAAGCAAGAGTTTAAAAGTTGTTTCCTAAAAACAAGCTTGAATATAACCCATTTCTTCCCTTTCTTCCGAGTAATGCAAACCCCCACCCAAGAGGGCCTTGTCCCCCACCTTGTGTTGTCCGGTGAGGACCCCACGACCCACGGGGGGGTGTGCAGGATCGGGATGGGAGACACGGTGTGCAGAAGGGACGCCCGAGCCAGGCAAATCACATGGGCTTGAGGGCCTGTCCACATCAGACTGTTAGTGACATCCAGGGCTCCCGAGCCAGGGGACGTGTCCACGGCCTGGTCTGCCAGGCCCATGAGTACCTGGACAGGTGGACACCCACAGCCAGTGTCCTGTGAGCTGCAGTCCAGCTGCCTCCCAGCAATATCACGAGGCCAGGGTGACAGCTTTGGTGGCCCTGCAGGCTCGGTCTGGTTGTTGCTGTCCCCTGCTCTGTGCAAGGAGGTTGGTTCTCTCAGAGCTACTGAACTGAATCTGAGGTTGCAAGGGACTTTCCAGACCTGCCCTCATGGTCACCGTGGGCCTTTGCATAGAGCTGGCCACCTGGTGGCCCGGTCCCTCGGTGACACCCGGGTTTGTACCTGTGTGTCCATCCTGACCTCAAGACACTCTGCTTTGATAACTGGCTGGCTTCTCTGCCCAGCTTCTGATGAAACTACCCAATGTCACAGGGAAAGTCACTTCCTGAATCTCAGCATGAGCACGGAGGAAGGAAGGGCCCACGGCACGGCGTTTGCTTTATTCTCCGCGGATTGGGAGGAAGCGGGATGGAGGGGTGGGGGAGGAAAGGCACCAGGCTGGGTCCTACCGGAAACCATGCCTCGCGGTTTCTGCAGACCGTCGGAGCACACACTCAGCACGGGTGGTTTATACAACGTCATCGGAGTCCTGCAGAATTCTGCTACACCCCGAGGTCTCAAGCAGAATGAGGGGCCCAGGAAGCAACAGAGAGCGCCGTGAAGCCTCAATGATCTGGGAGCCCAGGGTGGGCAGAGCCAGGCTGGAGCCTGAGGGGGCTGCCACACTCCGGGGGAGGACTCAGCCTGGCCGTTCTCTCTCTGTGAAGAATCGGGGCAAAAACTCTGGCTCAGTGAGTTTGGCGTCTACGAGGCATTTTGCTTGGGACTGCTCAAGCTGTGGCTGGCTGGCATGGTCCCTTCTCCTGGGGACTCGGCTGTGCCCGCAGCATGGGCTCTGCTACCACAGCAGGTCCAGGCTTTGGACATCACCATCCCAAGCCCCACGGGTCGTGGTGGTCGTTCTGCCTCTGGCCGTAACTGTTATGGGTGTTTGGGGGACTGAGGAGTCCTTGACAGCCATCAGCCGACAGCGCCATGGAGAGCGGCTGTCAGCCCTACAGACATTTAGCTAAAGTCACCTCCCTGATTTCCTGTCTGCCTTCAGGCCTAAAAGAGGAAGTGACACTGCTGTGGCCCCAGAAGCCACGTGGGAAAGGTCTTCCAACAGAGCCCTGAAGCCGGGCCTGCAACTCGCAGAGAACTGTGAGGGCCACCAAAACCTGAGGGTCACGCATTGCACAGCAAGGGCCCTGGGCTGATGACAGTGGCACCAGCGTCACAGGTGTCCCCTGCAGGAGAGGTTTCTCAGTGAAGAGGTGGGCAGTGCCTATCTGGCCAGCTCAGAGGCCCCAGGAGGCTGTGTGGAAGGTGACCGCTGCCCGGAGGTGTAGGCGAGTGCCACCACCACCTCCAGGCAGCTAGGATATGGAGCCACCCTGCATCTCCTCTGCTGGACCAGGCTGAGACAACCCCACCCTGCCACGAGGGGCCACCAGAAAACCCCTTGTGGGGCTGGGGACAGCAGCACCCATCACCATCTGGGATGCAGCGACTGAGACAGCACACAGAGGTCAGGCAGTGACTGGCCCAGGGTGAAGGGTGAGTGGGAGTTCCTGCATACGCCATTCCTGGATGCCCCAGAGGGCGGACAATGTGTCCAGGCCATGTCTGGAGAGGGGCGAGGATGGTGACCCTGGACTGCCCACAGGGGCCACCAGCCGGCCAGGACATCCAGCCACACTCCTGGGTTCAGGGGACACATGCTGCACCCCATGGTGTCAGCGAGGCTGTTTATCCACTATGTCCTTCCAGGCTGTGTCCAGGCAAGTGTGCCACCCCTGCAGGCACCCACTCCAGCAGAGCCGATGGTGACCAAGGGGCACGGTGAAGCCACTCACAGGCCAGCTTTCTAACTGCACTGACTTCAGAAAGGCCCTTGGCTCCAGAGCCGAGCCTTCGCCCCTCTCAACTCGGGCACAAAGAGGTGGCGTTCCCCCAGCAGAACGGCACCAAGATGGGGTGCCCGCCGCGCGTCCCCACCGCCCGACCTCAGGATGGGAAGTGGGGGATCAGGCACCTTCCGGCTCCTTCCTGCCTGGTAGCCAGCCTCTGTCACTCCAGGTGCCCACCCCATGGCCCTGCGCAGCTCCTCCTTCCGGCCTGCGGCAACCTCCCCTGTGTGGGTGTCTGTGGCCGGTGAAAGACACATGGGCTCCTCCTAGCACCGTCCTGCGGGCAGCTGGAGCCTGGCTGCCCGTGAGCCCAAGGGCAATACTCCACCCACACCACGGCCCTGCCAGCAGCCTCCTGTGTTCCCTCCTTACCGTGCCCCAGATGCCTTGAGCAGGTTAAGTGGTGGGTGCACACCGCAGGTTGTGCTAGAACAGCCTGGGAGCTTTATTTCCTTATTTATTTATTATTTTGGTGTTTGGAGACAAGGTCTCGCTGTATAGTTCATGCTGCCCTTGAACTCACAGCAATCCTCCTGCCTCAGCCTCCCAGATAGCTGGAACTACAGGCATGGACCTTCATGCCTGGCTTTAGTGTCCTTTTAAAAATGTTGAGCAAGTATTTTCTAAAGGCCCCACCTTGCACACAATCCCACGTCATCCAGGCTTGTGGGGCTCACCAACGGGGTCCCCACTAACAGCCCTAGACGTGAAAACCCTGTGGCTTGCATCGCAGTGGCTCCTGTGACAGAATTTCCCTCTGTCAACTGAAAACCACTTTTAACGGTCTATATGATTAGCGCTCTCAGCGGAGCCCCAGATGGGTGCTCATGACGCCTGAGCCCAGAACGTTTCCCTCCCCATGAAGCCGACCTGCTGAGGCGCTCGGGCCTGTGCATGCATCACTCAGCATTCGTTCATTCAGTCAGTCAGTCACGAAGTTCCAAGGTTGCTCTGCCCCTCCCCCAGGATGCCGGGCAGGGGGCGAGAGGTGTGCGGTGAACCCCGTGGGAGCCACGTAGCCCATGCACTGTCGCTGCTCAGGGCTCTGGAAGAGGCCACCACGGTGAGGGAGGACACTGCTGTGTCACCAGGCGGCTCCCAGAGCTCCGGCACGGGCTCCCAGTGCTGGGCTGCTCAGGACGCTGGGGGCACCTGGGCTGAAGTTCACTGTGGCCAGTAGCTTTAAAAATGATCGCATATAACCAGGCATGATGGTGCACACCTGTAGTCCCATCGCTCTGGGAGGCTGAGGAAGGAGAATTCCAGTTCAAGTCCTGCCCGGGCAACTTAGCAAGACCCTATTTCAAAATAACAAATAGAGCTGAGGATGTAGCCCAGTGAGAAGGCTCTGGGTTCAATCCCCAGTATCACAAAAACAAACACCTGGGTGTGGTGACACACACCTGTAGTTGCAGCACTAAGGAGGTTGAGGCAGGGGAATCACTGCAAACTCAAGGCTACCCTGGGCTACACTGCGAGAACTTGTCTCAAAACAAACAAACCCCAAACAAACATACAAATAAAAATAAATATAAAAAAGATAGCATATGCCCCACACGGCTGGAGATGCCACTTACAGTGAGTGCTGGTCTTTCCCTCTGCCTGGGTCTGGATTGGTCTTTTGTGGTTTGCTGGGTCCTCAGCCCACACCCACTCCTGAGACGGGGGGCATCCCTACCTCGCCCATTCCATGGCTCACAATTCCTTGTGGCTCTGCCACCCACCCAGTGCTGTGTCCCCTCAGGCCTGTGTCTGGCTGCTGGCGGGGATGTGTGTCCCGATGGCGTGCCGGCGTGCTAGGGGCCATGGTCCTTGGCTCCGCCAGGCCTGAGCCATCACAGGAGGTTTCGGGTTCTTGGCAGTGGAAGGTCCAACCCCAGGGGTGAATCAGCGGCCTCCGAGGGATTCAACTTAGCCCTGAGCGCCTGTCAACCATGTGGGCAGCATCCGCCCAGGTGGGCATCCGCCCAGGTGGCCATCTGTGCAGGTGGGCATCTGCCAGCCACCACTCCCACCAGATAGCCCCATCTTGAGGGTCCTGGCCCCTTCCCTGTTTTCTTTCTCTCATGCTCACCCCTCAGGGCGAGGTCCTCCTCACCCATCTCTCCCCAGCCAGGCCTGCCTCGTCCCACCTCCCCGCCTCAGCCCAGCCTCCTCCCTACCAAACCCCAGGCCCCAGCCCTTGGCAGGATAAGGCCCACCTCTCGAGATTGCACTGCTGGTCAATGACCACTGCTCCCTCCCGCCGCCTTCCCTGGCCTTCCAGGCACCCATGCACCTGCCCTGGGACCCCCTGCCCTCCTGTACCCGCCCAGCTTCCTCTGGCCTCAGGCTCCCTGGAAACGCTGTCTCTCCAGCAAACCCTTCCCAGGTCTCCAGTCTCCCACACCAGAGACGGAGGTGACTGACAGGACCTGGTGGCCTCTGCCAGGGCTCTGTCCAGCCTGAAGCCCCAGACTTGCACCCAGGCTGCAGCCCTCGAGACACTTGCGGATGTGAAGCTGAGCCAGGGCCTGCACCCCCCGGATGTGGGCACAAACACTGTATCCTGTGTGCTTTGTCCTGATGCCCCAGGGGAAACACGGGCATCCCTGAGAGATGGCAGGAAGAGGGACGGGGCTGGCAGGACAGAAAACAGCTGTTCCAGGGGACAGAGGAAGAACACAGGGGGACCAAATGGATGCAGATGTGGATGCTGGAGATACAACCAGGAATGCCAGGACTTTCCCCAGGATCCCATGGGCTCAAAATCCCCTGGGGGCAGAAGCTCTGGTCTGGACAGTCATCTTCCTGGACCCAGAGCAGGAGCCACATACCCCTGCAGGGCGGGACACCAGCTGTGCCGCCAGTAGTGGCTATTGTACGTGTGCACAGAACTGCCGTCTCCCTGAGGTCTGACAGTGTGGGTGACACCTGCATGAATGAATGCATGGATGAATGAAAGGATGGATGAATGAACACATGATGAATGAACACATAGGTGAATGAACGCATGGCTGAATGAATGCTTGGATGAATGAACCCATGAATGAACGCATGGCTAATGAATGCTTGGATGAATGAACACATGGATGAACGCATGGCTGAATGAATGCTTGGATGAATGAACAATGGATGAACGCATGGCTAATGAATGCTAGGATGAATGAACACATGGATGAACGCATGGCTGAATGAATGCACCCACAGGCGAGTGGGTGACAGACATCCCTGCCCCCAGGTTCCTTGCTGAGCAAGGCTGTGTCTCTTGCTGACCTTCACCTGAGGCCTTCCCCACCCTGGAGGTGACAGAACCCATCTCCCTGCCCCCACTCCACCCATGCAGCACAGGTGTGCAGTCACACTTGGGAGGAGACAGAAACACCACAGCAGTGACACTTGAGCAGCCACCTGCACATGCTGAGCAGGCCACCTTCCCACAGGGCTGGGGGCCGTGCAGACACGGCCGGGTGTTCCGGTGGCTTGGCCCTTTCTGCCAGGACACCAGGCTGGACTCTAGGGGCAGAAATCAAAGCGAGGGACCTGTTCCTTGCCGCAGGTGACCTGTGTGCCCTGTGAGCGTGGAATGGCCAGGCCTGTGGCTGCAGGTGTAAGAAAAGGCAATGAGTTCCTGGGATAGAGCCAGGCTCCAGGCAGGGGACACCTGCACCCTGAACACCCTGTGAGGCCCACAGGACCATTCTGAGCCCAGTCGCCAATTGGGCCCCCAGACCACCACGACCAGTACCAACATGGATTCCCACAGCAAGGCCAGGGGAAGCGGGAGTGGGGAGATGGCAGGGGGTACTGAGGGCGGGGTTGGGGGGCTGCCAGGGTCACTGGCCAGGGCAGGGTGCAGGATGCACCTAGCAGGCACGTGGCTGTGGGGCTCACAGACCCACCTGCGTCAGTCTTCACCCCATCTGCTGCCTGGCACCCCGGATGCGCCCGTCACCCCTGCTTCCTGAGCTCACCCGAGTGTGTCTCCTCCTCAGGACACATCCGGGCCTCCCAGACCAGAAGCTGCCTGCTCAAGGGACCACGCCTCTCAGTCTGGATGTTCTTTTCCTGACGAGCAGCAGACCTGTGTATCTCCTTAAATCATAAGTAACTAGACTTGAGCCAGTGCTTGGGTCAGCACCAGGACACTGGTTTTGTACCCAGAGGTTTCTATTTTACAATCCCTAAATTACTCATTCTTTTTGTTTTGGTTTGGTTTCGTTTTTTTTGAGACAAGGTCTTGCTATGTAGTCCAGGCTGGCCTTGAACTCACAGTGATCCTCCTGCCTCAGCCTCCCCAACGCTGGCATTATGGTCATGTGCCACCATGCCTGCTTGCTAAATTACTCATGTTAATAATCTTCAAAAAGAGATAACCTTGGGCCAGTGAGATGGCTCAGCGGCTTAAGCGCCTGCTTGGCAAGTGCGAGGGCCCGAGTTCGACTCCCGGAACCCACATACGAAAAAGGGGCCGGTGTTATCGCTCAGCGGCACGGGCGTCTCCTGGCTCGCGACGTCCTGAGGTCGACCCCCCGGTACCCACAAAAAAAAAAAAGAGATAACCTTAAAAAAAATCATAGGGGGCCGGTGAGATGGCTCAGCGGTGTACGCGCCTGCCTGGCAAGTGCGAGGGCCCGAGTTCGACTCCCGGAACCCACATACGAAAAAAGGGCCGGTGATATCGCTCAGCGGCATGGGCGCCTGTTGGCGCGCGAGGTCCTGAGGTCAACCCCGGTACCCACAAAAAAAAAAAAAAAATCATGATTGTCGCACAGATGGAAAAGGAATGCACAGTGAAGGCTTTATTTACTTGCTTTTCAGGGAGGAGACAGAGCACACTCACAGCAGGGAAAGCAAAGTAGAAACTGCTGACAGCCAGACAGGAAGTGGCCAGTGCCTCCTGGGACCCAGGGTGACCACCCAGGAAGGCCTCCCACTGCGGCACCTGGCCATCTCCACGGCACCCATCACCACGATGCCTTGCGCGTGTCAGGACTCGATCCCTCCACCCTGCACCCTCGCGCAGCCATCTCTGTCCTCAGTGCAAGGACTGAGAGGAGCCTCCCCTCCGCGCCCCGGCCAGCCCTTCCTGAGAGGCCTAGGGCCGGGCACAGGGCCTCCCTTCCTCATCTGATGGAACGAGGAGAAGGCCAGGGTGAGTGACCCAGTTTCCAGAAACAAGGGCCCACAGGTGACCCCGGACTTGCAGAGGTCAGAGGTGGGGGCGGCGTGGGCAGGGGAGGGAGGAGGGAGGCAGCGAGGAGGAGAGGGCTGCAGCCACGGCCCAGCTGCAGATGCGGCAGTGTGGGTTCCTCTGTCCTCAGGGCTGTCCCGCAGCAGGGCTGTGTGCTGGGCCCCGGGCAGCAGCCCTTGGCCTCTACCAGCCTCACATGGGGAGAGCAGGGGAGCGGGGCCAACAGCTGAGCCTCAGTGGGCAGCAGGTGCCCTCGATCCTGGTCCTGGCCTCTGAGGCCCAGTCTCAAGCCCCCACCCCTCCACTATGGCACCCATGGGCAGGGTGGGCTCAGGGCATCTTCACTCCCCCTTCTCCGACCCCTGGGCTGACGCTGACTGGGCTCTGCAGATATCTGGGGTTCCAGGAGGCCCAGGCACGGGGCTCTTCCCGGGCCAGGCACAGGTCCGCTCGGAGAGCCCCATCTCGGGCCCCGGGGCTGCTTTCCCGGGAAGTACATTCCAAGTCCGCACCCTTGACCCCGAGGAGGGGCCGGGCTGTGTCCACGGTTCCCAGACAGCAAACAGAAGCAGCCCTGCCCTCTGCAGCAGGTCCCCACCCACCCGGCGTGTACACTGGCGCAGGGTCTGTTTGGTGGCCCTCATGACCCAGACATGGTGGGAAATAACAACACTGGAGGAGACAGATGTCTTGGGGGATGAAAAAGAGCTTGCCCAGACGGAGCCCCGAGGTAACACCCTCAGACACGCTGCTGCCCATAAACAGGACAGGACACAAGGCCAGGCTGGAATGACAGGCCATCGATGTTGAGATGCAGCAGTCAGGGTTGGAGATAAAGAGCAGGATATTTCTCTAGCAGCAGATGAAGAAGATGCAGAAAATAAGAGAGAAGGGAGAGAAGACTAAGGACCCGTAGGGCATTGGGTGTGTGCCTGACAATATTTCTAGCAAGAGAAGCCGGGAAAGAGGGAGCAGAGTGCTGTGGTTCGACACAGGCTGAGTCTCCTGTGGTGGCCCAAGTTGAGATTTAAGCCCCATGACCGAAGAGTAAGGCGGTAGAAACTCGGTGGGAGTGTGGTGCTTAGAGGGTGCTAGAGAGGTGTTGGGATGAGATATGTCCTCAGGGTGGAGCCTCCCACAGGACCCTAATGGCGCTCTAAAAGACACACACACACACACACAGAGAGGCATGAGGCTCTCCCTGCCTCTCACCACAGGATGGCTTTTGCCACCTTGAAACTCTGCTGGCAAGAATCCATCATTAGATGTGACCCCTTGACCTTGGCCTCCAGAACCAGGAGACCAAACAAATCTCCTTTCTTTACAAGTTACCCTGCCCCAGGAATCTCATTATGGTAACAAAAAGCTGATGAATACGTGGAGGACATCAAAGATCTAACAGAATTTCTCCAGTGGAAGGGACATGACTATAGGCCAGAGGGTCCAGTCAAAAGCGTCCATGATAATGAAAAATAATAAATTTAAAATCCACTGGATACATCTTTGTGAATTTCAGAATATCAGGGGAAAACAAGGAGATTCTACAAACTTTCTGAGAAATAAAATGCATGCCACCTCAAGGTGCCAGGGTGACTGTCCACAGCCTCCTTCCCGCCAACAGAAGTCATTTTTGCTGAGGATTTTATCCCCAGCCCAACTACCCACCACAAGTGCAGGAGATGAGGATGGTTCTAGGCCCAAGGAGCTTGAGAAATGTACACTGTGGTGGATTAACTGGTGGTCAACTTGTAACACCCGGCTGAACTGAGTCAGCGTGGTGCTGGGGGTGGAGCTGTCTCCTGTATTAAATCTATTCCCTTGCGAACCCTGACTACAGCATGTGCCACATGTCCTTCCTTAGGATGCCCCTTGAGGACAAGCTGCAGCAAAGGGGGAAACCAAGGCAGGATCCAGGCTGAGCAGGCTCTCTGCTCCTGGGAGGAGATCAGGCATCCAGACACTCCCGCTACAGCTCCAGAGCATGAGCTGTCCGCAGGGCAGGAAGGAGGGCACGGAAGGGCCCTGGGGATAAAACAGGAGAGAGAGCTGGGCTGAACTTGCCCCCAAAAGATAGGCTGAAGTCATAACCCAGTCCCTGTGACTGTGACTTTATCCCAAAGTAGCGCTGTGCAGACGCAATCAGGTTAAGGCGAGGCTACTCTGGATCAGGTGGCCCTGCTCCAATAGGACTGGCATGCTCATAAGGAACAGAGAGGACAAGGACAGGGAGGAGGCCACACCATAATGGGCTCCTGGGGAAACCGAGGCTGGCGAAGGGGTTGCTACCCCCAAGGGTTGGCCGGGACTGATCTCAGCCTTTGTCAGGACAGGAGGACATTCTGAGGGACTACGTCCTGTCCAGACCTGCTCTAGGAACGTTTCCTTTCCTAGCAGTCCATGGGAGGGGACTCTGGTCCCTGTTTTACCAGCCTCCAAGGATCATTTTCATGTTCTTGTAAGAAGAGCCTGGGATGGTGACATCAAATGGAATGGCCCTGCCAAGAGCTGCATTCCAGGGGATTCTGCGGTCTGGAGGGGGAGAGATGGGGCTGTGTCAGCTTGCTTGGTGCTGATGGGACCCTAGCTGTGAGAGTATGGAGCCCAGGATGGACGGGGGAGGTAGGCACCGCTTCTTCTGAGGTTCACAGGGGACAGTGACGGTCCTGGGTGTTCTTGATGTCTGGGCTCCCTTCTGCCCATTTTTGGTTTCCTTTTCTGGGGACCCCAGAGCCCCAGTGGATACAGGTGGTGAATACCCCAACCCTACCACATCCAGCATCCCTAGTCTCAGGCCCGCCTGGGGTGAACTCACTCTGCAGCCACCCGGGAAGCAAGGCGGTGTCGAAACACCCTCACTGCAGGCCAAAGACGGCCCTCTTACTCTCTCAAGTGGCCGGATAAACATGGATGCCAAGGGCATGGGCGGAGGCCACCGCATCTGCTAGGAGTCCTTTCAGCAAGCTGTTGGTTAGGACGCTGCTGAAATAGTTACCGGTTTTCATTTGGCTTTTCTGAAATATAGTGTTTGTTACGTGAGTTTTCCTAACCACTGCACCAAAGTCTCCCTTCTCAGGCTTTCCCAGAGGGTTTTGTGGATTCTGGGCTGTTTCCAGTTGCGGCTGCAGCGCTTTAAGGCCACTGAGCAGAACAACCGACACAAAAGGATCATCTTACAGCTCTGGAGGGCACAGGTCCAAAACCAAACTCCATGGGAAGAGATGAGGGTCTAGCAGGGCTGGTTTCTTTGGAGGCACCAGGGAGAGACGCTCCCTGCTTTCCCAGGGTCAGGAGGCACCTGTCCCCCGGCCGGGGGTCCCCTCCTCCTTCAGAACCGCAGCCAGCATCCACTCCGTAGCCCTCAGCTTCTCTGCCCACAGCCTTCCCTAACTCTGTGCTTCCCATCTGCCTTACAAGATGTCACCCTTTCGATGACATCAGTCCCCTGGATTGTCCGGGCCACTGTCTCCATCTCAGTGTCACCCACGTGGTCTTTTGTGAGGGGTGAGGTCCCAGATTCCCAGGGCTTGCTGACGAGGACGTGGGGCTCTGGACTCAGCTCCGCACAGGAGTCTCTGTCCGTATGCAGCAGCCTCCTGGTGGCGTGGGAATGAATGTACTCAAGACCAAAAGATTACAAGGTGTGGTCAAAATCTGCAAGGGGGCCGGTGAGAGGGCTCAGCGGCATAGGCACCTGCCTAGCAAGCACGAGGTCCTGAGTTCAACTCCCGGAACCCACATATGAAAAAAGGGCCGGTGATATCGCTCAGCAGCACTGGCGCCTGCTGGCGCGCGAGGTCCTGAGGTCGACCCCCAGTACCCACAAAAAAAAAAAAAAAATCTACAAGGACGTTTAAGCAGTTATTACAGTAAGAGACGCACGACCATGAATCCCTCTTGAAATCCTTCCCCTCACTGGAACACGCTTATCCCATCGTCCTGGCCACTTTCTGAAGCAGCTCTGGAGTCCTCTTTCCTGAGTGTCTTCACAAGCTGTGATCAAAAATACAGTGACTGCTGCTGCCAAATGCCATCCAACAGAAAGGCAGCTCGTAAAAACATGATGCTGTGTCCTTATCCACCTTATTCACCATATCTGACACAGTGTGACTTCCAGCTCTTCTCCAAGGTCAAAATGACCAGGAAACAGAAATGTTTTTAATCTATTCAGGATTTCGAGGCAGCCAGGACGGCACAGCTGAAGACACTCCAGAGCTGCTGCCGAGAGTGGCAAGGACGATGGGATGAGTGTGTGTGAAGCAAGGTGTGGGTGAGGCCTTCATGGGGTGCTCTGTGAGGCTCTGCTTTTCCTGGCATCCAAGGTGACTGCAGGTTTAGGACAACCAAGACTTCTAGGTATTGCTGCAGGCAGCCTGGAACTGGGCATCGTAAAAGACAACTGGATGTCCATGCCAATCCTGAAATTACTTTAGTTACTTTTTATCTCGGGGTCCTATCTTACAAGGTTAGGGTCAGGTTGGGTAACTTGATGGCAAATAAACCTTGCATCACCAGTTTCTGGACGGACATCCTTGCATGAATAACAGGCTTGCGTGTGGAGCAGCAGCAGCCAGAATCTACCCAGAGTGAAAGGCAATAAATGACATAGGTGTAAGCGGGGAGCAGAGATGCCAAGTGTTTTTAGGGTTCTCAGATGCTGCTTAATCAAGGTTTGCACTGCGCAGCTTGAGGGCTGAGAGGCGGTGGTGTCTTCAGTCGCCAGCCCTGGGTGCATCCTCCCTGCCCTCAAACCGCCTGTGCTTCTGGCCACAGAAGGGGCTTCCTTCCCCGCAGCCCAGTCTGGAGCAGAGGACGGGATTCCAGGAACACAAAGGAGGGCAAACCCGTTGAAGGCACCAGACAGAGCTCTGCATCCTCCCCCGTGCCACCCTCCAGGCAGTCCCACTCCCTGCCGTGCCCACTGATGCCCACCTGCTTCCCTGGTGCTGAGGGCAGCTTCCCTTCTGCGCAACCTGCTGGCTTTCCGCACCACCCGGCCTGCCTGGCCACGAAGGAGCAGCCATGGGCACAGGAGGGGCCAGAATAAGCAGCGTTCGAGCCAGATGGACATCCTGGGGTAGGGCCAGTGGTGTCCAGCAGGACTAGGCACAGCCGCGTCGGCCACACTGTGTCCTCTGTTAACTTTTCTCTGGGCTCAGGACAGCTCTGGGGGCAGGTGGTGGCATGTCCCGAAGGCTCACCACCTGGGTGCGTCCTTGCCTGTGGCCCGCCCGGCGCTCCGGATGCTCCTTCCACCCCCACGGGCTGGGATCCTCTCCCCACTGAGCCAACCCAGTCAGTGGCTGCAGCCCCGACCCAGGAGCCCACGGGAATGTAACAGAGGGACACACACGGTCCAAACCTGGGGCCACCCCCCCCAGCCTGGCCCAGCTCTCAGCCCTGTAGTGGAGGTCACAGACATTGCTGCGGCCAGTGACCTCCCGATGTCACCTGGTGACCAAGATGCCAAACTTTGTCCTCCTTTTGCTCACCGACCGGACATCTGTGGGCCTGGCCTCTGGTCTCTCTTACAGTGTCAGGGGCAGAAGGCAAAAGCATTCTTTCTTTATAAACTCTTCGGATTTACTTATATTTTATTAAAACAAAGTGCAGTTGTTATTTAATAGTATTTAAAACATTTTAAAGAAAAGATTGCTGTCCCTGGTCCCCAAGATGCTGATCACGTGGAGCACAAAGCTGTGCTCCGATGCAGGATGGGGGACAGGGCAGGGAGGGGACCATGTCCTCCTGTCCCAAAGCCCTGTGGCACTGCTGCCTGGCCCCACCCGAGGCCTTCCTCAGTGACTGCCACTGGCCAGCTGTATGCCCCGCCAAGCATGCATCCTCTGTGGCCGAGCTGAGTGACCCCAAGTGTGGGCAGGGAAGCAAACCACGCCAAAAGTGCGGGTGTGGCTGAGCCCCTCCCTCCTGCTGTGGAGGGAGCCCAGCTTGCTCCCCTCCACCCACGCAGTGACAGAGCCAGGCCTCAGCCGCAGCCGCAGCCGCCGCCGCCGTGTCGGCCGGGTCTCAGGCCTCCTGGACAAATGCCGCAGCTGGCCCCTCCCACCAACAGTCACCTGCCTGGCCACATGGGCTGCAGCTGCATGGCTCTGTTCCCATGCCTGGCACCTTGGGCCAGAACCGCCACCTTGCAGTTCCAGTAATTTGCCAAGGGAAAGAGGAGGGGAGGCTGGCATGTGTCCTCTCGGCCTTTAGCAAATCGGAGGCTGCTCCTTGGCCGTACACACATGGATCCACAAACAGGGTGACATCAGGGAATGGACACTTGGGCGAGGAACCACGCCCGTGTCACCGTGGCTCGGCGTGCTGTTGGCGTCGCTGCGAGCAGCGCGTTGAAGGTGAGATTCTTGCCAAGAGAATGTGCACGCTGAGCCCACTGAGTGCGTGAAGCTTCCGGAGCCGAGACAGCCTCCTGCAACGCGCCAAGGGAAAACGATCAGAGAAGGAAGGAGGCCAAAGGGGGCCTGGCTCAGCGGAAGCAGCGGCCAGCTGCCCAGAGGCACGCCCGGCCACCGGGCCAGTCCCTGGGCCTTTGGGGCTTAAGCTGGGGGGCAGCTCTGCCCCTAGGCGGGCGTCTAAGGAACAACTGAGGGGTTTCAGGCCACAGGTTCAATACCTGGTGCTGCCTGAAAATGGGACAGAGTCCTGAATGTACGGATACTTTCTTAATGAGTGGGTGGGCGGTGCCCTCACCTTTGCAGCCAATCAGCTCCTCATTGCACCCAGGTGGGGTGTCACTGTCACTCTTCCTGTCCCGGGCTTTTCCTGCTAGAGATGTTAGGTATTGTGCGGCCTGTACCAAGTGGCCAGATATTTACCAACATTACATTGGCTTGAAGACCTTCTAAATCACCGTGGGAAAAAGATGTATCACGATAAATGAGACAGTGTCTGGCATTGCATTTAAGTCAATTGCTCCAAGCATCAAAACCCTGATGCCCAGGAAGTCCCAGCTTTCCGGTGAGCAGGATCCACCGCGCTGTGCTTGACATTGGCTGCATTCTCATTCAATAAAGCTCAGAGCTGAACTCGAGTTCCCTTTGCTGACACACACGTACACACTTATGCATGCATTGACACCCCTCAAACACCGGCACACTTGCTCACCACGGAACCCCAGGCCTCCCTTTTCCAAAGAGCTGAGTGGCATACGGAATGGAGATACGGTGATACCTGCGGTCACGCATACACACGTGGGCCGCAGCATACATGTGGCCTGGTCCCACTCAGAATTGGCCTCCCTAGCTCTCACTTGGACGCCACCCCATGTGACTAGAGAGGCAGCACAGTGAGTTCTGTGTGACACCCTCAGCCCCATGTTGTTGACAAAAACATGCTGGAGGCACACGGTAAGGGAGAGGCATTTTATCAGATGCCGAACAGAGAATGATGCTGTGGACGAGCGACGCATTTCCAGCTTCCCAGTTGGGTGGGTGTGGGGTGAGCCAGCTGCTGCAGGCTCTGAGCGTCCCAGGCCAGCACCGCTCTGCAGGCCTCAGCACGCCTTCTGGTTCGCTTCCCAGAGACACCACGGCCTTTCGCAACCAGGCAAATTTGCAGAAGGAATCCTTTTGTGGGAACTTCCGGCCGGCAAGCCGAGGAAGAGCTGCGGTGCGCCAAGCCAGGAGGCTGGGTGGGCTTGGAACTCCACGAGGCGAGAACGCGAGAGACTCAATTTCTTATTTTTAATGTTTTGCTGCCTCAGACTCCTTTCATTTCCATTTACAAAATGAAGGAGAGACCCACGGTGCGCTGAGCTGGAGTCTTCACTTTTGCATCAGGAACAAAAGCGGGCGCCACACACCGCACCGGACGACACTGCCGCTGCTCCGTAAGCCAACCCTGGGGTTCCGTGATTGCTGATCTGATGTTAACGATGCACATTGGTCCTTCTCATCAGACACACACGAATTAGCACACCGCTCACAGTGCAGAGCCTCGTTATCACAGTAAATACGATTCAGCCCCATCCATCCTGCTGGCCTCCTGCCACTCTGCCTGTGCACCATATGCCCCTGGGCTCGCGTATTTTCCTGCAGAAAAACAGGAGATGATCAAGAAAAGACATCTAAAAGTCAAACTGTATCAGGAGAAAGTGCTCTGGAGAGAGGAGAATGAGAATGGAGGCGGGGAGCTCGAGACAGGAAGTGTACAAGGTCCACGCCTCGTGGACGATTCACGCACGCATCTGTAACTGGTTGGGGTAGGTGTGGAAACACTGGGGTATTTGCAGGCATCTGGAAGGTCTGTTCATGGTCCTTTACCTTGCGTCAGGTGCCATGCGCTTTGGTTCTCCTTACGCTGAGGGTGAGCAATTTCAACTGGACATCCAAATGGGCCATGGCCGGGCCACGGATAAAAATGGAGCCCCAAGCTGGGCGTGGTGGCACACACCTGTAATCCCAGCACTCAGGAGGCCGAGACAGGAGACAGGAAGACTGTCGCGAGTTCCAGGCCAGCCTGGGCTACATAGAAAGACCCTGTCTCAAGAAACTGAAGAAAAAAAAAAAAAAAATGATGCTCTGCCCAGGAAACCAAGCCATCTCCCAGCACAGCAGTGAGAACAGCAAGCCCTCCTCCCTGCCACCCGCCCAGGAAGTTCCCTGTCTAGGAGTCAGGCTGCAGGAGCCCTGTGCTTGTAATCCAGGAAGATAGACTCCCAAGTAGCCCCAGTAGCTGGGGTTGATTAATAAAACAATACGCAAAAGTAGTGAATAAGTTTCCCTAATTGTCGCCCTACCTCCATCTTAAGACCAACCCTAGGAAGCCAAATGCATCCCTCAAATCACACAGGGTCCTTTCCTCAGAAGCAGCCTCGGCTCCTGCCTTCAGCCTCCGTGGGCTCCCCTGGCCCTGTCTCCACCCTGCAGCCCCTTCCCCGGCTGCTGCGGTCTCTGCCGATGCAGGGAGGGGTCCCCCGTCTCCTTGCCGTGGCTCTGCATGCACGGCCTTCAATCTGGGTGTCTTCATTTACGTCCAGTTGTTCAGTGTGTGGGGGATATAGAGTTTCATGCAGAGGTGCAAACAAGGGTTTGGAGGCCGGGAAACTGAGGTCTGAGGACTGGAGTGAGGAGGGGGCACCACGGGTGCTCTGGTCAGCCTCAGCACCCCAACTACATCTGGGGGAGCTGGGAGTACCAAGGGCTCTGAGAATGGGCGACAGGACCAGGCATGGCCAAGTGATGGGGAGGCTGACTCCCACCCCCAGGGAAGCGTCAAGCAACAGAAATCAAGCCAGCCTGAGGGCCACAGTGCTGCTCCATGCACCCCCAGGGGCCAGGCTCCCCCTCTAGACACCCAGAGCCTCCCATGCAGAGGGGCCAAGGGGCGAATTTCCAGGCCTAGGGTGCATGCATCACCTCTCCCTTGTGCCCCCAGTCTGCCCTCATCCCCGCAATGTGCCTGACGTAAAAGAGGCTGGGAAACATGGGGGTCCAGTGGACACCAGGCCCCCTCTCTCCAGGCCATGACCAGAGACGTGTCCAGCTGACATTGCAGACCCAAGGCCACCCTGAAAGAGCTGGACACTTGGACAGTGCTGTCACTGGCACCATGGACAGGAAGAGTAGTGGGAAGCCAGGCAGAAGGGACCAGCAAGACCACTCGGGAATTCCATCAAAGAGTGGATGGGATCCAGGAAAGATAACAAAGCCAGAGTTCATGCTGTCCCATTTTTCTAATTTTTATTGAGTACCCTGGGAGTGGAGTGATAACTTCCATCTGCTGTGGCTTTCCATTGTTTATGGCCAGCATCCACTGAGGGGCTGGGAGCCAGGCAACTTGCAAGTCCAAGCCGAGCTTGAATGAATGGACTTAATTAAGTGTGTCATTGGATCCCTGTCCACCATCTGCCAGAAGTTTCAGTTTGATGTAAAACATAACAAGAAAAATACCCAGGGGAAAAGCATGCTTAACTCTTCTGCTTGGAAGCCCTGCAGCACATGGACAGCAGAGGAAGAGGAGGGATTCATACCTCACACCACACAGGAAAATGAGCTCCCTGCCTCACACCACACAGGAAAACGAGCTCCCTGCCTCACACCACACAGGAAAGTGAGCTCCCTACCTCACACCACACAGGAAAATGAGCTCCCACACAAGAAAATGAGCTCCCTGCCTCACACAGGAAAATGAGCTCCCTGCCTCACACCACACAGGAAAATGAGCTCCCTGCCTCACACCACACAGGAAAACGAGCTCCCTGCCTCACACCACACAGGAAAACCAGCTCTCTGCCTCACACCATACAGGAAAAAGAGCTCCCTACCTCACACCACACAGGAAAATGAGCTCCCACACAGGAAAACGAGGTCCCTGCCCCACATCACACAGGAAAACGAGTTCCCTGCCTCACACCACACAGGAAAACGAGCTCCCTACCTCACACCACACAGGAAAATGAGCTCCCACACAGGAAAACGAGCTCCCTGCCTCACATCACACAGGAAAACGAGTTCCCTGCCTCACATCACACAGGAAAACGAGCTCCAGGCAACCAAAGACCCAGACACACAGCAGGAACGCCAGACTCCCAGATGGGAAGGAGAGGCTGGAGTGTGCAGCAAAAGCTTCACGGCAGTGGGTGTGGCAGTCATTGCCTGGGTCTGACTCCAAAAGCACGGCAACAAAAGGGGAACAGATAAATAAATCAGACTAAATTAAAATTTAAAAACTTTGTTCATCGAAGGACACCATCAACAGAATGAAAAGGCAGCCCACGGCGGGGAAGAGATTCGCCAGTGCCCCGCTGACGCAGTTCATACTTGGAGCAGACATTTCTCCAGGGGAGACAGGCGCGGCCAAGTCGCCAGCCAGGAGGGAAACGAAAGCCACGCCCAGCAGCACCCTGCGGCCGCACACCCCCTGGGAGGTGTGGCGAGATGCGAGCCTGACCTGTCACAGCCTCCTGCGAGGTGTGAATGGCTGTGAAAGCGGAAAATGTTCCTTAAAACGTGAAAACTGGAGTTGTGCGTGACCCAGCACTTCCACCTGAGTCCGCACCCGAGAGCACGGCTGCACAGACATGGGGGCAGTGGTTGCACAGCAACCTGAGTGTACTTGATGCCACTCAGCCGTGCCCTTTAAAATGGCCAAAATGGAGCCAGGCACAGTGACACATACCTGTAATCCCAGCACTTGGGAGGCTGAGGCAGGAGGATCACCACAAGTTTAAGGCCACCTTGGACTACAAAAAAATGATGAATAAATAAATAAATTCGTCAGCATGGTAACTTTCATGTGAAGTATATGCTAACCAATTAAAAATAGTTTATACATAGTGGCATATGTATTTTCATAATAAGTGTTAAATCCTTTATAGACATATGAAAGTTAGCATTGAACTATTCTGCATGGAAACAAACAAAAAGTTTCCTAGACCTCCTGCATGGAGTCGACCCTTCTGGACTAATTATTTTTAAAGTCAGGTTTAGGAAGTTCCTGTTGTTTCTACTCCAGTTGTGATTTTCAGCTGAGAGATGTGAAATGGTTTAAAGATGACGTGAGCTTGATTTGATACCAGGTTAATTCCTTAGGTAAACAGAGCAATTTTTTTTTTTGGTACTGGGAATCGAACTCACAACCTCGCACTTGCCAGGCAGGAGCTGTGCCGCTGAGCTATATCCCTGGCCCCTGAGCTATGTCCCTGGCCCTACAGAGCAATTTAAGTGAGATGTTTGGTTGATTTGTTTTGTTCATGGTTCTCGTCAGGTTTTAGAAATGCATGAAAAGAAATCGGACAGGAACTTAAAACATTGCAGGGAATTTAGTTTTAAAAACGCCTGCCAACAATGCTAAATGTTAGGAGAGCAAGAGCGCAGTTTCGGAGGTGGCAGGCGATGTGCACGGCACAGCAACTCCTGACTTGACGAACTTGTTCCCGCCAGGAAGATGCTCACTGTGCCCAGCGCCAGCGTCGGGCGGGAATGGCGGCTGCTGCGGTCTCAGCTGTGCATGCGGTTTTAGGACGCAGAAGTTTGGGGAGAGTTGCGGGACGGCAGATGAGACTGCAACAGCCAACCTCATCACCGGGGAGAGCAGATGCCGGGGGAGGGGTCCTAAGTGGCGCCACCAGCCTCGCTCAGGCGGCCTCCTTCCCACAGGGGCAGTGACGACATCGAGGCTGAGGACACAGGGCACACGGCAGCCCCGAAGCCACCAGGAGCCCTCACCCCAACAGGCTCAGGTCTCAGCACCCGTGGAAAGTGGCCCAGACACACTCTGAAGCGCAGGATTTCCCCAGGTCTGAAACGGAAGAAGACGAGCGGCGGCGCACAGGCAGCCCGCTGTCCCAGCCTCTGGGTGAGGAATTGAGCTTGGGGTGGAATTAAGGCACGGATGCCTCAGAAGCAGTGAGGTGGACTAGGTAGGGAACGATAATGCTGGAAGCTTAGAATGCTATTAAAATAATAAACCAAGCTGGGCATGGCGGTGCATGCCTGTAATCCCAGCACTTGCCCATCTGAGGCAGGAAGGTCACCACGAGTTCGAGGCCAGCCTGGGCTACACAGGGAGACCCTGTCTCAAAAAAACAACAACAAAAAAAGTAAAATAAAATATTAAGTTAAATTGCTAAAATAAATTTGATAGCTGGGAGGTGAATTTAAGTAAAAGCCCCCAGGGCCTTTGCCTGTTTTGTCTGAGGAGGGCTGGACATTGCCGCATCTTGGAGTGGTGTCGGGGGGCTGCCCCGTTTCTGTTCCAAGTGGCCCCATATTTAGCGGCTGTGCGGGCCCAGTTAGGTTTCCCCTCAACTGTGTTTTTAAAATTCTCACGTGAACAGTCTGATTCCACCTCTTTTGGCACACCGGGGGCCTCAGTTCCCAATACTGTATGTAGATTTATTTTAAATGCCGTTTCTCTGTTGTTAATAGTAACGAATTATTTTGCCAAATGAAAAATAGTGCATAGTTTTCTGATTTCTAAGAAATCAAACTGTTGGCTGTTCTTGGGAGCTGCTTTCCATGCCAGCCCAGATTGTGAACCTGCAGTCGCTCCCGCTGGCCTCCTCCACCGGAGGGACCACTGCGGTGCGTGACAGGGACTGTCCTCACCCCTTCTCGTCCTCCCCACCCCATCTGACCTCCTGCAGCGGCCTGAGCTGGCAGTGCGCTTCCACACCCTTTGATGTATTCTAGTAAGAGTCATTCTGGATTAAAAAACATCCAAATTAAGAGATTTGCAGCAATAGGACAAACTTGTGGACTAGTTACACAGAAACGTTGGCTTTCCCTCATGGGGTTTCAGGAACACTGCCCGCACTCTAGAAGAACAGAGCGTTGGCCGGGGCAGGCCGAGCACCGCGAGCGGGCGGCTGCTCACCGACTCAGGCCCCGCTCGCTCACCGGGAGGAGTTGGGTCAGGCTGCTGCCCCAGGCCAGCTGCGCTGTAGAGGAACTGATTGTGCAGAAAAACCAGGCCCTAAAAATAGGAGCGCACAGCTAAGGGGTGGCTATGCAAACAAAATCAGTGATATTTTAAAATGAGCATAAGTAGTTTATTAAACTTTTAGTTAAATATAGATTATTACAGCCAGGTCAACGTGATAAGCCTAAATCCGTAGAGAGAGCTAACTCGGGCACTGCCTTACTTATTCATCTGTGGACCAGTTAAAACAGCCTGTCCTGTTTCGTCAGCCCCAGCTTCATTCAGGATAAATTAGACTAAAAGAAGACACTTGTCTTTGTATACCCGCATGAGTAAGTTATTGCCATTAAAAACTGAACTTTTCATTTTGTTAGTCTCTAAAGAGTCCAGATATTTAGGATATGTTCAATAAATGATTTTTAAATCTTTCATTTTTTTTTTTTAAGACAAGGTCTTGCTATATAGTTCAGGTTGGCCTTGAACTTGTGGTGATCCTCCTGCCTCAGCCTCCTGAGTACTGGGATTACAGGCGCGCACCACAACACCAAGCATGATTTTTAAATTGAATTTGTTTAAAATCTTCACTTTATATTTCTAGAAAGGCTTCTTTCACTAAACATTGGAATCTTAGAATAAAAGGTGATTTTTTTTTTTTTTTTTTTTTTGAGACAGGGTCTCACTGTGCAGTCAGGCTGGCCTTGAACTCATGGGGATCGTCCTGCCTCAAGTGCTAGGATTACAGGCAGTGTTTTTTTAAACTAAGGAAACTCTTTCACTAAAATAATCTGAAATCTTGATGGAGGGCTAAGGTTTCAGTCATAAGAGAAATGACAGCAAAATAAATGTATAGTCAGTGGTCCAACTCTGGAAGCTGGTGACGAAGGAATAGCGTGGAGTGGTGGCACTGGGGAAGGAAGTTGCAGAGACGACAATGTCCTCTTTGCGCTCTTTCTCTTCTGGGTCAAGGTAAAACAGTAAATTATCATCTCCAAGTGGCACAAAAAGAGAAAGAAACCAAGAGCTCAGGAGTGCGGGAGCTCCCTGGGGTTCCTGCAGGGTGCTATGTTCACTGATTTTTTTTTTTTTATGTGGGTACTGGGAGTCTAACTCAGGACCTTGCGCTTGCCAGGCAGGCGCTTGTGCCGCTGAGCTATCTCACTGGCCCTGATTTTTATTTTTGAGATAGGGTTCTGAGACAGTTTGAGGCCAGGCTGGCCTTGAACTCATGGGGATCTTCCTGCCTCAGCGTCCCAGTTGCCGGGATTACAGATGCGCACCCGCAGCCCGGCTTGTGTTCACTGAGTTTATGGTAGGATTAGGATCGGTTCTCCACAGAAGCTGTGTGCTGTTCAAATGATGAGGATTTGATGACCGTTTGTAAATCTGTGGAGAGTGGACCTCCATTAGCCATGGACAGCTAGGCAAGCCAGCTGCTGTGTCCACGCCCCATGAAGCACACATCTGGGAACGAACCGGCTGCACAGCAATGCCACAGCCCTGTGAAGCTCACCAGGGTGCCACGCGCCTCAGCCACAACATTCCGTGTCGATGCGCCCTGAAACACGGGCCAGCCAGGCACGGACTTCAGCCTCCAAAACTGAACCGAAGCAAACCCTCCCTCCGCACGTGGATTATCTCCAGTACCTGCTACAGAGATGGAAGCTGATGATGTCCGCGGCTGCAAACGTGCTAAGTAAAATATGAGCCAAAAGTGGAAGGGAAACTGAGGTGGGGGATAGCCAGGCAGCTTGTCCCCAGTCCGACAGCCAGCCACCTAGGTGGCCCAGCTCCTGTGTGCTTCTGGCGCCCCTGGGAACATGGCTCCTCCAGGCCAGGCCAGAATGGAAGCCCAGTGTGTGTGCTGCCTGTGGGGGAGGGAATAGCTTCTCCTGAGCTGCCCGGAAGAGGACGGGAGACTCCATCTCAACACTCTGTCACTGGGGGTCTCAGGGCACCAAGAGCTGTTGTTTTGTTTTGTTTTGTTTTGTTTTGAGATACAGTCTGGCCCAGTCCCTAAGTTGCCCATGCTGGGGTCAAACTTGGGATCCTCTTGCCTCAGCCTCCCCAATGCTAGGATTACAGGCTGCACTACCATGCCCAGCGACAGTGAACTTTTTTCTAGGAGGAAAAGCAGGTACAGTGAGACAATGGGCAGGATTATGTGCTGGGCAAGGTCCTCAGCCCCCACGTGTGAGTCTTCTTTCCTCCTCTCTGGCCAGAACATCTCAATGGGCTCCACCCACAGCCAGCCGGTTACTTAACACCTGTCATCCAGGTTGCAGGAGGCTGAGGCAGGAGGATCTCTGAGAGTTTGAGACCAGCCTGGGCTCCACAGTGAGTTCAAGGCCAGCCTGGAATATATAACAAGACCCTGTCTCAAAAAACAAATGGGGGCCGGTGAGATAGCTCAGTGGCATAAGCGCCTGCCTGGCAGGCGTGAGGTTCTGAGTTTGACTCCCGGTACCTACATACGAAGAAAGGGCCGGTGATATCGCTTAGCATCACGGGTGCCTGCTGGCGCGCGAGGTCCTGAGTTCGACCCCCGGTACCCATAAAAAAAAACAAATAGGAGTAGGGAGAGTGGAAGGCAAGAGGGAAGGGGAGCAGGGGGCCAATTCTGAGGAGCCCCTGTTGCAGGAGGAGGGGCAGAGGGCAGGGTTTCTGCCCAGCAGGGTGGCTCCTTCCATGCCACCCAGACAAGGCCACCAGAGGATCCCACAACGGTGTGGGGTCTCCAGGAGCAGCCTGGCCAGTGTGACCCACGCACAGTGAGTACACAAAGCCCCGGGGTGGCATCGTGGACATGGAGGGTGCGGGCAGCTCCACAGGGCCCTGGCGCCCAGCGGCTCAGGGCGGGCCAGGTGCAGACTGAGGCCAGTCCCCCTGGTGGTGCTGTAGCCAGGGCCACTGGGCGGACAGACACCACGGTGTCCAGGCGGGGCCTCACCCCACGGCGCGCTGGGCTGTAGCTGTTTCGCCCCAAGTCTGTACAGCTGCTACTGGGGCCGGTGCTGGACTCTAGGCAGCAAAGGTCATTTGTCCACAGCTGCTCTCGGCTACCTCTTCAGGGTCCTACAGGGGCCCGACTGGTGCCCACACGGGGACCCTGGCAAGTGGACAGCACGATGAGGGCCAGGACCCACTGTATTAGGCAGAAGCCCCCGTCCGAAGGTCCAAAGCATGAACACCCCCATGGGTGCAGGAGCGGGCCCCCACCCCACCCCAGAGTGCTTATAGGTGGTGCCCGCAAGTGCAGACCTCGATGTGGCCTCCGGGATATTGGTTGTGACACTACTTTTCAGAGCAAGATGAGCGTGGCCACGGAGGAAAAGGGGCCAAGCCAGGGGGAACCCTCAGCAGCCTCTGGCAGCCATGGGACACAGGTGGCATCTGGGTGACGGGGGCCGGGGGCAGTGCAGGCCAGGTGGGCTCTCCTAGGGAGCTCAGGCCTCTCCTGACCTGGTCTGAGACAGCATCTGAGGGGTTGGGCTGGATCTGTGGCTGCAGGGGCTGCCCGTGAAGCCAGGCCAAGGTTAAGAAGGGCCTGTGCCCAAGGTGGTGGGTGGAGAAAAGAGTGGGTACAGGTCTTGGCCTGACTGGGGGCTTCATTCCATAGGAAAAACACCACCAAGTTCCCCCATGGGATTTCCCAGGCCCTCCCTCCACCCCAGTCCTTCCCACCCCTACCCCAGGCAGCCTCAAAACCAAACTGGCAAACACCATCCCAGTGAGACAGGCAGGGATTTAACCATGCAGAGTGAAGAGGGAGGAGGTTCTGGAAGGCCACTTTCCCCGCCAGGGAAATCCCAGGCTGTGTAGAACTTCAGAGGAACCAAAAGAAAAGTAAAAGCAGCGTGGAGCTATTAAAGTGTTCTTTTCCATAAAACACAGAGTGCCGTAAACAATATAACTTACAACCACCAATTTCTGAAGGAACAAGTACTAAATTCAGGCTATTTTCTCTTGATAAAATTTAAGGAATGATTAAACAAAGGAACTAAGAGCCATGAGGTAGGTGAACGGGTGTGGAGTCAGCAGAAGTTGGCAGGTGGATGAGTGTACTCAGGAAGAGCAGAGGCAGAGGAGAGTGCGGCCCGTGCGAAAGACCCAACGGCGACATAGAGCACTCCCGGCGCTGGAGACGACCGGCTTGGTAAGGCTGGACACTGAGGCCAGTATGAGACACATGTGAGCAGTTGCCCCTATGCATCAGACAGAGTGAGACAAAGATGAGGAGAGAAAATGACACAGAAGACAAAACAGAGACCACCATGGTCTCAACTTTCTCAACTGAGAGCGTATTTAAATTGTTTGACACAGGGGTGAGTTGGGGTCCAAGCAAAGCTGGTGAACACCATTCTGGTGGGAACCATGCAGGCATACAGGTTGTTTGGAGGGTGGGAAATTGCTCCAGCCATGCCACGGAGCCTCTGCTACATACAGGTCTTGCTCCCAGCCGGATCGCTTTGGGCTGCCATGCTGTATTGAGGACCACCATGCTGTACATCTCCAGGCAACAGAAGAAAACATGCTCAGGGATGTGGCGGCATGCATGATGCACCATACACGTTCCTTTCTGGAAAGAAAACTCAAATTAATCCCTCCAGGCAAACAAGAGGTGACTCAAAACAAAGGCCCATGGACAGGAAGGGCGGCCGTGGCTGACATGGGATAGGGAGGACAGAGTCCAAGTAGCATTTGTGATTAAATCTAAAATGTACAAAGGAACACCAGCAGACACAGAATTTTTTCTCTGCCTTATTAGGAAGGAGGGCTCTGTGGGGTCTCAGGCAGAGGCCAAGGTCGATGGCAGAACCAAGGTTGTAACAGGGATGTAAACTTAGGACACTGAAATTTGACAGAATGACTTAAGCAAAAAAAAAAAAAAAAAAAAAAAAATTTTTTTTTTTGGATAGTTGTCTTTCCAAAGGAAAACATATGCATAACACAACAGCCAGCCTGCACTGCAGGGAGTGCCCCATGCCCCATCCTCAGCCTCTCCCGTCCCCTCCCTGGCCGCATGCCCTGGTGATACCTCTTGGCCAGGGCTCCCCCTCAACCATGGGGTCCTGGAGCCAGGTTTCTCACTGCACCCTACTGGCTGGCCTAGCCCAGGCTTCAGCTGTGGGTCACAAAGGCAGCCAAGGGAGAGGGCACCGATGTCACTGTGGAGCCACCAAGGGCCCAGGCCCCACCCTCTGGAAGCTGTCCTGGGCCCACTGTCACTGCTGGCACCAGTGTGGTGCAAACCCCCACGTGGACCACTGGTCCCCAGCCCAAAGCTCCCTGGCCTCGCCCGTGGGTGAGCAGCAGCCCTTGGGGGCGCCAGCCAAGCTGTACCCCAGGCACCTCCCCAGCTGCTGCCATGCATCTTCCACACTATGACAGCCCCATCCCGTGCTCTGAGGAAGATGTGGAGGGGCAGAACCAGAGCCGGGCTCAGGAAGCTCCCTCAGTGGGTTACGATTTGTGTCCCTCAGAGCGTGAGGGACACAGGTAGGAGCGGACCCCTGCCGACCCCCACATTCTCCACACAACCCGCGGTTGCCAGAGTGGGGCTGTGAACCCCCTGTGTCTCCAAGGATCCACCGCTTCCTCCCCAACAGCTCCCCGCACCACTGGGTAGCGCCCACCCTTGACTGGGCCTCGAGCCTGCAGCCCTGTGGCACCCAAGCATTCAGAGACTCGAGGCTGCGTCCCAGCCACCTCCGAGAGGGCCCCAGGGCCCGGCCATAAGCATGGTTCTGAGGCTGCTGCTGTCCCCACCCCGGCGCTGCTCCGACTCTGTTCCACCTCAGGGTGAAGGGATTCGGCTGGCCTGAGAGCAGAGAGGTGACCCCAACACCCTCGCTTCACAGCAGAATGTCACAGCCGGGTGGATGGCAGGCAGAGAGATGGCATGTGCCACGCGGACAGCAGGGGTGGCCTGGCCGATGACCCATAGTGCCCAGCAGTTCGGGCAGCCCTGCCTCGTGACCCAGGGCACCGCTGCAGGACTGTGTCCTGCAGCCACAGAGCCTCTTGCCACCGGCCACCCAGGTGAGCCAGGTGAGACCGCGGGCTGGTGACACCTCGGTTCCCAAGCAGGGACCCAGCCATGCCACATGGACTCAGAGCTCAGGTGGGAGCTGAGAAATTCTTCAGAGTTTCCCCATAACTTCTGGGTTTTTCTGAAAAGTGCGCATAACATAAAAGCTGCCATTTCACCACTTTAAAGGGTCCAACTCGGTGTGTCCACACGACTGTGTGACCAGCACTCTGTCCAGTTCCTGAACAGAGACCCACGAGCAGTCGGTCCCCACCTTTCCCCCGGGGCCTGGAAAGCACCCACTCCTTTGTGTCCCTGTGGCCGCCCGTCCTGGACATTCCACACACGTGGAGGGCGCAGCATCTTCTTCCCCGCGGTGCGGCCTTCGTGCGGCTGCCCTGCAGCACGTGCCAGAGCGCCATTCCTTTCCACAGCCAGGTATCATTCCGTCCTGCAGTCCCTCCAGTCACCTGTCTGTGGCCATGTGCCTCGTCCCCCGCCCTGGCCCCCGTAAAGGGCGCAGCTGTGACATTTGTGTGTGGTCTTCGTTTCAGCGGCCCTGGCACGCAGCCGTCCCTAGAAGTGGACCTGCCCACTCCACGGGGCCCTTCAGCTTTCTGAGCAGCGGCCAGACCATGTCGAGGGTGGCCATAGCACTCTGCTGCCCCCTGGGACATGGGGTGGGTGCTGTTGGTGCCACCGAGTTTGTGCACCGAGGAAACGGAAAGTTGACTCGGGTGCTAGCCAGGGCTGGGGGAGGCGGCTGGGGGAGGCAGCTGGGGACAGCACCCTTCTCCCCTGCCCCACAGGCCCTCAGCACAGCCCCAAGCCACACCCTGGCCACAGTCTGCCCAGGGACACTGTGAGGACTGTGTGTGTGGCGGTCCAGCCCCCTGCCCAGCTGAGCAGGTGTGAGCAGACAGGAGGGTGCACAATGTCCACCTGTGTGTATTAGGAGGGCAGTGGCTGGGGTGACCGCAGGCAGGGACACAACAGGACTGATGGAGACCACTACGAGGTGGCTCTGAGCAGGATTTAAAGTTAACCAACTGGCTTTCTGTGTTTACTGTGAGCCTGTCCAAGGCCTACGCCCCTTGTCTGGAGATGGGCAGCTGATTCATAGTAAGTGAACCTCTATGAGTCACTGGTCCCAGCTGAGGCCTGTAATGGCCTGTGATGTCGTGATGCCTCAAAGGACAAGACAAGGCCACAGCTGAGGACCCCGGGCTCCAACCCCAATTAACTAGATAAAGACTGCAGCTGCAGGCATCTCATTCCCGCATTAAATGTCAACCTGGAGATAAGATAATAGTTCTCCTGAATTAACATAATTTACTGCTTGGAGAAGTCCTTGAGCCACTCCCAAGGTCCTGCTCAGGTTCCCCCATTTTCCTCAGTGTCCCCTCCCTTTGTTGTAAACCAAATAAATATGGCCACCCAGAGAAGTTCTGTCTCAATCCTCAGAGATTCTCGAATTCTGTCAGAGGGTTTTGATCCTCCTGGAGCCCTACAATCATACCACTTGTCTCGTTCATTTAAGCCTGCACTGTGCACTTGTTTGGGAGGTTGCGGGCCTGATCAGTCTGCGACACAGGACATGTGACAGAGCCCCAGCACTGTGAGCGGCGCCCCAAATGCAGGTCCATGGAGCCGTAAAGCTGACCTTGTCCAAAAGAGACCTCCCTGGAGCAGGGTGGCCCTGTGCCCAGCTGTGACCTCACTGGAAGAGGGGCCCCAACACACAGGGAAGGGGTCGCCCATGGATCCCAGGAATGCAGGAGGCGGCTGCTCGGGGGAGGCCAGGCCTGGAGAAGGAGCAGCTCCCAGCCGGGGCTCCCGCCTGAGCCGCGGCTTCCTCCTGGCAAGTCCCTTGGGGTTGACTCTCTCCCTTTCTCCGGGTTAGGGAAACCCCGCGCCAGCTTGGGATTCGTTTTCGGGGCCCCTTCCACCACCACCTGGCGCGGGGAGGAAGTGAGCGTGGCCGTTCCCAGCCCACGGGCCCAGCTTGCATGTGGCAGAGGAGGAAGGGTCGTCCTGCTCCCGACCTGGGACACGGGGCAGAGCCCCCCACCATCGTGGCCCTGGGCTTGGGCCTGAGACACTGTGGTCCTCCCAGGCCCTGGGCCGGTCCACCTGGGCTGCGGGCAGGGCCCAGACAGAAACCCACAGGGTGGCGGTGAGCCTGAGCCCTCCTGGCCCTCGGCACCCGCTCACCTCTGGCCTGCAGCCTGCAGCCTGCGCTTGCCTGACAGTGCACGCACACACGTGCACACACACGTGCACACACGTGAGCACACACACGGCGGGCTGTGGAGGACAAGGACCTGCGCAGGATGCCAGGAGCAAGCCACTGCCCCACCTCCCCACGACAGAGCCCCCCAGGGGGAAGGAGGGCTTCGGTCCCCCTGACCTCCCCCGAGGGAGGGCCCTGGAAATGCCATGACCATGCCGGCCCACCTCAGTGTCCTCAGCTCCGGTCACATGGCCTGGCCTTGGCTCCCACCTGATCCCAGTTCTGCACAACCTGCGGCAGTGCCCTGTCCCTGTGACAGCCTGGAGGGGACCTGAGGGAGGCTGCCCAGCCCACCTGTCACGGGTGGGGCTGCTGTCTGCGGTCACATCAGGGCACTGACCCACCTGGGCCAACACCAGGCCTGCTCCCTCTGACGGCCATCCCGGAACTGGAGGGCACAGAGGAGCATGGCACAGAGCCTACCGGCCACCGTCTCTCGGGCTGGGTAAGAGGCTTTATCTAAAGGACTGACTGTAATAAACAGCAGCGCTCAGGCGTTTAAACACAGCAAGAAGGGCTCAAACCGGCGGCTCGGAGATGAACCCCGGAACCACATGCGCGTCCTGACCCTGGCTCCATGCGTGTGCACATAGGCCCGACGGGCCCAGGTGCAGGGTGGGTCCAGGGCCCAGTGGATGGGACAGGCATAGGAGGGGCTGGGCAGTCAGTGGTCCCATCTGTGACCGTGTGCCTGGCCTGGGGGGGCAGTGGTGGTTCAGCAGTCTGGCCTCTGGGGACAGAGGTGTGGCCTGAGTCCTGCTCATCCTCCCTCCCTGCCCCACTCACTCACCCAAGGCCCTGCCGCCCCACCCCCACAGCTCTGGAGCCCTTCCCAGTGCCCGGGGTCTGCAGGACTCTCAGGCAGTCCCTGGACCTTGGTCCCCAGCACACCGTGTCCTGCAGCCAGGGGCTGAGGGCCCTTCCCACCCACCTCGGGCTCGGCCTTTGCCTCCTGCCCGACCCGTCCTGCCCGGCAGCCTCAGGACCAGGCGCCTGTCCTGTTGTCCCCAGCTACTCTGGCTCACAAACCACCTCCCATGTGGCTGTGTTTAAACAGCAAACGCTAAAGCAGCGACTTCAGGCTAAACAGGAGGGTGCTGAGTCCGTCTGCTTCTGAGTACAGATTTATCGTTAGAGAGTTGGGTCCTGGGGGCAGGGGTGACACCGGCCAGTGTGGCTGGGGCCAGTCAGTGCCCCCACAGCCAGGGGGAAACTGAGGCCCAGGCCGGGAATCAGGCAGACTGAGGCCTCCCCGCCCCGTAACCGGGCTATGCCAGCAGGGCCTGGCAGAGGTCAGACTGCAATACCGAGAAACCGACGCAGACAGATGTTAAACCTCAGGTTACTGCAGCAAAAACGAGGCGACGCTCTGGGTTCTCACGGGCACCCACGGGGGCTGCCAGGTGGGCATCGCGCGTAGCCTGTGACCCCGTTCCTGTGACCCATCTCAGCGGAGAGACACAGCAGGCTGGGTGCAGAAACGCGGGGTTTCCGGCCCTGAAAGAAAGACGCGGGGTGAACTGCAGGCTGGGGCTCCAGCACTGGGGGAGCTGTCGCAGGGTGGCCAGCAGCTCCTGTCCTGCCGACCACGCTGGGCACGCGTGACCCGGCTGGAGCAAGGCTGAAGTGTATGCGGATGTCGCATGAAACTACACGCGGGTGCGTATTTACAGGACTAAAGACAGAAAGGCTCAGCGTGAGAGCCGAGGTGCCGTGGCTGTGGGGTAGGCGAATCCATGTGGGCATCCCTGAGATGCCCAGAGCAAGTCGCCCAGACGGCGGGTTAAAGAGTGCCAGGCACTTGTGCACGATTTCATTTTCTTTCTTTCTTTCTTCTTCTTCTTTTTTTTTTTTTGGTGGTACTAGGATTGAACCCAGAGCCTTCTCACTGAGTTACAAACCCAGCCCTTTTTATTTTGACACAGGGTCTTTCACTAAATCACTAGGTTGCCCAGGCTGGGCCTGAATTTGTGATCTTCCTGCCTCAGCCTCCCAGAGTACTGGGATTCTAGGCAGTAGCCACCACGCCCAGCGCCACGAGTGACTTTACAGTAGATCCAACAGGTGCCGTCCTGGCCCTTCAGGAACACTCCCCTGAGGTACTTGGGGACCGACAGGCGCTCCAGAGCTTCAGCATCGTGTGAGCAGGGGATGCTGTGAGCGCCTCTGGGCCCTGTGCTGGGGCGTTGGGCCGGTGGGCACACCCCACAACCCATGGGGACCTGGGTCCTGGAGGCAGGGGTGACACCGGCCAGTGTGGCCAGGGCCCGTCAGCCTCCCACAGCCAGGAGGGAAACTGAGGCCCAGGCCAGGAATCAGGGAGGCTGAAGCTTCCCAGCCCTGCAGCCAGGCTGTGCCCGCAGGGCCTGGCAGAAGTCAGACCGTAACCTGGAGAAACAGAAAGTGAAAGCCAGGCGAGTCCCGCTTCCCAGGGAAATCCCAGCGATCCCCCTCCCTGCCTCCCGGGCCACAGCCTGTGGGTTGTTGCAGCCCCACTGGGAAGGGGATTTCTTTCTGCTGTGAACCCAACGGCCACACCGTGCCTGACATATGTCCTCAGTGCCTGTCCTGGCTGGGGTCCAGGAGCCTGAGAGCCGCAGGGCTGCAGGGAGGGGTGTCTTGCTGAGCGGCTGCCCACAACCAAGACTGCCTGGCACTAACGCACCGTCCTGGGGGGAGCAGCCCCCCCCGCCAGGCCACGCAGACACCAGGCTGGGGACACAGGGTATCGGGGAAGAGAGGAAGGCGACAGTCTTCCTGAGGGTGTCCTAGGCTCCTGGCCACTGTGGAAGCCCGACCCTCTCTGGGGGACTCAGAAGAGACAGACAGGGCTCAAGTGTGAAAAAGAGAAGAGGAGGGAGTAGTGGGGACCTCTCTGCCCAGGTGATGCTGCAGGGGACCCCAAGGTGAAGGGCGAGGGGCCGCTGGGAGCACACCTTGGGAGATTTCCGGGGCAGAGTCATTCAGACAGAGGTGAGGTCAAGGCTGAGTTGGGGAGGGACCCCGAGGGTGTGAGCCCCCTTGTGAAGGGGCCTCTTCTGACATGGCCTGGCTGGCCGGCCCTGCCCTAGCCACTCCACTTTCACAAACTCGGGGTTTCCCCAGAACTGTCTCTTTGGCAAGGGACCTGTCCAGGAAAGTCCCGGACCACGAGTCAGCAAGGAAAACCCAGACTTTGCCCTTGCTCCGCAGGTGTCCATGTCCGGCTGGGCCCCAGGAGGGACCAGGAGCGCCTGCGCTTCCCACAGTGTTCCCGTGATCCGGCCCTCGCACCGCCTGCTCAGCTCCCTGCCCGAGCCCCAGCCTCCCGTGGGGTCCCCGCTCCTATCCACAGTGGGGCATGGCCCATGGGACTCGGGCAGAGGCGAGAAGGGCGAGGGCAGAGGTCAAGGGCTGGTGTGGGTGATGGGCAAAGTGTGGGGGTCGGGGAGGGGGCTGCATCCCAACCTCCGCTGCCCAGGCAGAGCCTGGGCTGACCTCTCTGTCTCCAAGGTTGGAGGGCAGGGAGTGTGGCCCTAGGCTGGATTGGGAGATGGGGTGGCCCTAGTGGGGCAGAGAGGGGGCCTTGAGGCCACGATGCCCAGGGCTACAATGAGGTATCTTGTATCTCTGATGTGTTACTGTCCCCAGCCAGGTCTGTCCCCAGGGGCTGGGGGGTGGGGGGGTACAGCTGGGAGCCAGATGGCACCCAGTCTGAATGCGCCCTCTCTGCCACCTGCAGAGCCCACAGCTGGGTGGCAGGGAGCTGTGACACACACTTCACAGGGCGTAGCGGACAGACACCCCCGGGACACTCTGACAGTCCAGGGCGGGTCAGGAGCCAACACACAGGCCGACACCTTCCCCAGCAGACACGGCCGAGGCCACTGGGGGTCTCAGTCATGGGCAGGGGCGGAGGGGTGGAGAGGGCAGGGAGGCTGTGTTCGGGACGGAACTCCACGCGGGAAAATGAGAAGGTACTCAATGCTCCCAAGTGGTGGCACTTACAAGTGGCTGGGATGGCAGATTAATGCAAAGGTATTTTATTCCCTCGAGGAAAGGTACCACTGTTTCTTTGTTTTTTGTTTTTTGCTTTTTGTGTGGGTACTGGGAGTCGAACTCAGGACCTCGCGCTTGCCAGGCAGGCACTTATGCCACTGAGCCATCTCACCGGCCCAGCACTGGTTTTAATAAAGGTATTCACAGCAGACGCCGGGACGAATGTCCAGCTCTGCCCCTCGGCTCTGGGAACTGGTATGGGCATCCCTCTCAGTGCCAAGGTCCCTTCTAGAGAAGCCTGGCCAGGCTCTCCCAGCTCTGCGGCCTCTCAGGAAGTGGCCCTGGGGCTCCAGGAGAACAGGAACTGGCTCCTGGCACTTCCGTCCTGGCCGCTAGCGGGCCGCTTCCTCTGGGCACAGTCATCCTGAAATCGTGTCCCACGCGCTCACCGCCCGCACTTCCTGACCAAATCCTGAAGCAGGGACCAGACTGACCTCCCCCTGGGGGTTGGGATGTGAGGGGCACCCAGCTTCCAGGGTGTTCGGGCTGCCTCGTCTCTGCCCCCACAGCTTGTGTCCTGTGCCGGCACTGACTTTCTGCTCCAGTTGGTCCCAGCCTTGGGGTGCTGGTGGGGACGGGCAGATGTGCCTTGTGACCCAGGGGACCCGCCTGTGTCTGCAGGCATTCAGGGGCCCCACTGGTGAGGCAGTCATCAGGACGACCCCATCCCCTGGCCTCACTGCCCACCTTGCTGGGTGGGACCACACCCCTGCCCCTGCCCAGTGCAGCCCCTGCAAACCACGTCTGTGTCCCTAAAGGGGTCCCTCCAGGAGCTGAGGCCCCGGAGAATGGGTCTGGTGAACTGGGTGGCAGGGCGGCCCTGGCCCACCCTGTCTCCCCTGCAGGTGGCCAGAGCCGGTCACCTGGGGGAGAGGAGTGGCTGGCTCTCAGCAAGAGGGGACGCGCAGGACAGCATCGTGCCACTGTCGCGGTGGCCAGGGTTGGGGCTGTAGAGCAGGAAGCTGCCAGCATGGGACATTCCTGGGGTGGCCATCTGAGGGGTCCCTGCTCGGCCTGAGCTGGCTACACCAGCACAGGGGACACGGTGACAGCGGGGGAGCAGCCCTCCTTCCACCTGCTTTCTGGGGAGTCACCACAGGGTTCAGAGGACAGGCCAACCTCATCCTTGGTGACCCTGGGGACCAAAGGACTCAGAGTAGGGGCATCTCCCCTGTGTCTGCCTTGGGCGTTTTCCCAGGCTCTCCTTTCGGTGTCGCTAAGAAGTGGGGAGACTGAGGCACTCACAGCTCCAAGTCTCTTGCTGGGGCCCCGGATACAGAAGGGGTACACCAGGTCGTGTGGCACAGAGGCAGCGCGCGTCCCCCTCCCCGAGGCCACAGCATCAGCCAGGCCAAGGCAGGTCCACAGCCTGCACCACAGGGCCCTGCAGGCAAGTGGGGTGGCCTGGGACACTTCTGCAAGGCCACGTCCTTCTTCAGGGTGGGCGGGAAGGGCTGGCACATGTTTGGGGCAGTGCAGGTCTCATCTGAGGTCAGCACCTGGGGGACCCGTGCTGGGCGGGGAGTCCCCGGGAGGGAGAGCGGTGGCTCAACTGTCCTGGGCCCGGTGTGGCCCATGGGTCCTGTGCTGAGCGCAGGAGGCTGCAGGCAAGGCCGGGCCTGGACGAGTCTCTCTGTCGCTGCCTCTCAGTCCCCAGCCACCCCGCTCTCTTCCCCGGCCGGGTAGTCAGGGTCTCTGCAGCTCCAGATGGGACTGGGTGCCCTTCCTCACTCCCACACGCAGGGCGGTCGCAGTGGGGGCAGCGTAGGCACTGCCCCAGGAACAGCGTTTAGCGGTGGCCTTGCAGGTGGAACTTTGGGACCTGGCTCCCAGCCCGGTCTTGCAGGGGTCCCAGTGAGCTGTACTCCAGCCTGACACCCAGGGTGGCGGGGTCGCAGGTGGCCCCGGGGCAGTCGGTGGACAGTGTCTGGGGGGGCAGCTCTCTAACTGGGCAGCGCGACCCTGTGACGGGATCACAGTCCCGCCCCGCGAAGACCGGGCTGGGGGAGCCCCGTGTGCCCCACAGTGGGGGATGCACTGCTCAGTAAGGACAGGGAGGGGACCTGGAGGAGGCAGCCCACGTCCAGCTGTCTGGTCTCCAGCGTCCACACTGGCTTCCTGTCACTGACAGGACAACAACCACAGCCCAGCACTCCAAGAGCAGAAGTCCCCTTCCCTGCTCCTGTGGTGGGGTCGGGGTGGCACGGCTTTGTCCACGATAGAGCCTCAGACGAAGGTGTCTCTCCCACGGGAAGCAGCTTGGCGTCTGGGATGTGCCCCCCACCAGCTGCGCCCTGCACACGGGGCCTCAGCCCCACCGACGACCATCCACGCTGAGGGTCAGGTGGCAGTGCCCAAGAGGGGCGTGGCTGAGGACAGGTGCCCAGGACTGCGGCTCCCACTGGCAGGTCCCCCAGGGGGCACTCTGGAGGGCGGTGCAGGGCCTGCCAGGACCGTGGTGAAGACACCTGCTGAGACTGTAGCCTAGCGTTTTCCTGGGTGCAGGACGCCTGCCTGGAACACACTGGGGCCTGGCCCTGCCTCGAGGAGGCCCGGGGGCCAGCGCAGCTCTGCCCGGCCCTTGGCCTGCGTGGAGGGCTGTGCCAGCCCCATGGCACTTGTGGGTGAAACGAGGCAGGAGTGGAGCAGGGCCCTTGTGGGCGCTGGGTGCAGGCGTGGCTGATAGCAGCTGTACTGACACCCAGCAGGGGCCCTGGGGTGGCCATGCCTCTCCCGCTGCTGGCCTCCTGGGCTGATCCACGGGACCCAGCCTAGCTGTGCCCCCCTGGGATGGGCTCCCAGACCTCTCAGGGCAGTGAGTTTGAGGGACAGAACTGGGGCCTTTGCCTCGGCAACTGGACACAGCCTTGGGGCAGTGCCCACCGTCCAGCCGGCTGCAGCCCACCCAGGCTCGGGTGCTCACCACACAGCAGGGGCAGCCCAGGTGTCAGGGTGGGCATGGACCTAGACAGGTGGTGAGGGGCCGTGCAGACCTTGCGGAGCTGTGGAAGCCAAGGTCGAGGCCTCGCTGAGACATGCTGGGAAAAGTCCAACTGCAAAGCGGTCCCCGGGAAAGCAGACTGGATGTGGGGCATCTGCCTTCCTCACACACCTGTGTGAAGGTCCCAGAGAACTGGACCTGGGCAAGCGAGGGCCTGTTACCCACAGGACTGCCATGGGCACAGGACTGGGCCACCACCTGCACCGTCCCCACCACCACTGGGGCAGAGCCCCCACCCCAGCAAGGCCTCACCCAGGCCCTCTGGAGGCCCCTCCTGCCCTGGATCCGGAGCCTGGCCAGCCTCGGGACTTCGGGGAAGTGTCCCTGCATCCCAAACACCAAATGTGTTGTCTGGCACTGGAGATTGGGGCCACCTGAGAATCACTAACCCTGTGCCATGGAAGGATGATCCACCTGGGAGTGGGGTGGCCGTGGGCACCGGGTCATCGGGAGGGGCCCTGCTGTCCCCTGGGAGGTGGCGCCAGGCCAGGGCAGGAGGGGGTCTTGTGACACGGGAGCCGTACTGCCTTTCCACACTGGGGCCTGGCTGTAGGGGGTTCAGGTCCTGAGACCAGGACCACCTCGAAGCACAGAAGACACCCTCAGGAAAGTCATAGGCTGACTCGTACAGCGCTTCCCACTGCCGGTGCCAAAGACGGCAGTGAAGCCAACAGTAACTGCGTGACACCGCAGTGGCTTTTAGAGGGTGCTGAACCCAGGACGGGACACACAAGGCTGAGTAGCAGGCGGCAGCCATGCCTTGTTCTCTCCTCAGTTTCCAGGGATTCGGGGGTGTCACTTCCACAGCTACAGCGGTGACCTGGTTCATGCTGAGGACGCGGACGCGCCTTCCCTGGTGAGGATGCGGACGCGCCTTCCCTGGGCTGCCCGGCACCACCCTGGTGAGGACGCGGACGCGCCTTCCCTGGTGAGGACGCGGACGCGCCTTCCCTGGGCTGCCCGGCACCACCCTGGTGAGGACGCGGATGCGCCTTCCCTGGTGAGGACGCGGACGCGCCTTCCCTGGGCTGCCCGGCACCACCCTGGCGAGGATGCGGACGCGCCTTCCCTGGGCTGCCTGGCACCACCCTGGCGAGGCGAGGGCTGTCCCGGGGGAACGCACCCGTCCCTGCCCTCGGCCTCAGTCTCCGGGGACCCTGAGGGATGCAGGGCTGAGCCCTCCCCAGCAGGCACAACGAGGCCCGGTCCAGCAGCACATCTCAGACCCCCACACCATGTCCCAGGGGGCTCGGGAGGTTCTGGTCTCTGCCTCGGTTTCCTGTCACCTGACTTAGGTGGGGTTGTGGGGGAGGAACGAGGAGGACACTGGCCTCTGCTGGGGACAGGGTCAGGCCTGAGCGAGCACAGGGTCCCTCAGGCAAGGTCCTGTCCCACTGTGACAGCCAGGGCCGCAGCACAGCCGGTGGGGAGCAGGAGGCCAGTGAGAGGTGGGAGTTTGTCCCCTGGTCCCCGAGGCTGCTGCCCTGCACAGCGCTGCAGGGACCTAAGCGGCCGTGGTCCTCCCCTCTCGCTTCCCTCTCCCTCTCTGGGTCTGTGCTTCTCTTTGTCTCCGACTCCGTTCCTGCGCCTCTCTTCCGTCTCTCTCTGTCCCTGTCTCCCTCTGTCTGCTCTGTGTCCTGGCCTCCCTCTCCAGTGACTCATTTGATAAAGGACAGAATTTTCACAGGCACTGTGTCCTCAATAAAAATGGCCCCTGGCTGGAAATCCCCTGACAAAGGCCAACTTCCTCTCCGGAGAGTGCGGAGGCTGTGGTGGCGTCCCTGTCACCCACTCTCGTGGGTAGGTGCAGGCCCCCCCTGCAGGGACTGCTGGGGCAGTGAGGGTCGGGGCCAGGTCTCACTGGACATGGAGCTCAGCAGCAGCCGCACTGAGGCTCTGTCCTCAGCACCCAACCCAAGTGCTCCCTGGCAAGGCCACCCCTGCTTTCTGCGAGGCGTCCACGCTGCCCACCCAGCAGCTGCAGGGGCCATGTCCCTCCCAGGCCCCAGGTCCCCACCTGTTCCCCGCCATGGGCAACACTGCGACCACCTGGGCTTCTCTGGGCACTAGACCCACTTTGCACCAGGTGGAGGCTCTGGGAACCTGTGTACCCGCACTGTGGACAGCAGGGCTGAGGGAGCCCGGCCACCTGCCAGCTGTCCCCAGACCCCTGATGGGTGGCCACACCTGAGCTCGCTTACCCCTCACCCCTATTCTGACTTGTCCACCTGTCCCACACCTGTCTACCTGCCTCTCACTTGTCCCTCACCTGCATACCTGCCCCTCACCTATCAGACCTGGACAGTGGGACCTCCAGACTGTGACACGGTGGGTGCCTGTGATTTAGAAGTGACCTTCATGAGCATGGAGGTTTTCTGCATAGCTGGGGGGGGGTCCTTGGCAGGCACTGGGGACTCTGAAGCAGGACCCTGGGGGTGGCAGTGTGGTGATGACTGTAGTTGCTGAGTGACACTGAGATGGCCAGACGGTAAGCTTCACACCATGTGCATCACATGACAGAATCACCTGCAAGTGTCCGCGGCGCCCTGGGTGCCTTGAGCCCGTGCTGGCCAAAACACTCAGCGTCGTGGCGCTGGAGGCCAGGCCCACCCCGGTTCCCAAGCTGGAGCCGGCCTCACTGCCTCAGTGCGCTGCAGAGGCCATGAGGAGAAAATGAGGTCCCCAGGGGGTCCTAACCCAACAGGAATGAGGAGATCAGGACACTGATGCAGAGGACGGGAGACCCCCCCCAGCCACAGCCAAGGAGAGGCCTGGAAGCGAGTGGACTGTGAGGCGTGAGTGCCCATGAGTCAGGCCCTCGGACTGTGGTGCTCTGCCATGGCGCCTCACCTGTCAGCACTGGGCCCAGCTGATCGACATGGGCGGCGTGGGCTGGCGGAGCGCGGCAGGACCTGCCAGCACCCAGACTTCCGGCGACAGGCCTCGTGGAACTTCCTGTTTCAGGCCAGACCAGAATCACCATGAGGTGCTTAATGAGAAATATTTTAGTACTTCTGCTATCTGGCCTTTGCCACATTCAGGAAGTGCAGGGACACATGAAAACAAGACAGAAAACATGAAAGGAACAGCACACAGCAGTGGAAGACGCTCTGCTCCTTCCAGCTGCCCGGCTCCCTTCCCTTTCCTGCCCCGAGGAGCACCCTGCTCCTCAGGGCCAGGGCTGAGGCTGCACCTGGCCCATGGAGTAGTGGCTGCAGACCTGCAGTTGCGTGACCCATGCCCCCCATCATGGGCCCCCGACACCCACTGCTCCCGGGAGACCCCATCATGGGCACAATGAGTCCTGTGCAGTCCAGGACAGCAGGGCACCCTCCAGCATGTGCCCTCCGCAGTGTCCCCAGCCCCTGACCACACACCCTGTGACCAGCATTGTGGGTGACATGAGCATAGGACAGAGGGCAAGGACACTGTGATGACTGCACCCCAAGGCCCCTGGCCACAGCCCTGCTAGAGGACCCGGGGCCTGGAGTGGCCGGTGGGGGCCTGCAAAGGGAGGCCGTCTGGGATCCCACCTCAGAGCTAGGGGCCTCAGGGGATGTGCCCCACTCCTGCGACCACTGTGCCTATGACAGGGACAGAACTGTTCCTGCACTGGAGCCTCAGCCCCAGGATCCGGGTCCAGGAACTTTCCACGGGCAGGGGCTCTCCGTGTGTGACTATGTCAAGTGAGGTCAGGACCGGGAGCCACGTGAAGACGATCTGCACCCCGGGATGCCCTGGCCAGCAGCTCCAGTCGCTGGGACAAGGGCCTGGGACAGAACCGGTGCTGACGCCTGAGCTGCAACCCTGGCCTCCCCTCACCGGGACAATGTGCTGGTGTCTAAGTATGCGCTAACTGGGCCCAGCAGCCCCCGGAAGCTGGTGCGCCCATTTGTGGGTCTTCAGTGACAGTCAAGTGACATAAAATATGTACAGAGCCCAGCATGCAGTGTAAGCAATGCAGAGCTGGAAGGCTCCAGAAAGGCTAAAGGATGGGGAAGAAGCCAGGTGGTCAGGGCTCACCTGTAATTTCAGCTCTGTGGGAAGCTGAGGCAGGAGGATTGCAGATTTGAGCTCAGCCTAGGCAACTTAGTGACTTAGCACAACCCTGTCTCAAAATAAAAACGAAAAAGGGTTGGGGTTGTAGCTCAGTGTGAAAGTCCTGGGTTCAATCTCCAGCACTGGAAAAAAAAAAAAAAAAGAATGGGGAAGAACTGGGGCTGAGTCTTGACGTGACCCCGGGGTCCCGGCAGGCTGACCCCTGTGCTCGGAGCCCTTCTGAAGCCCCTTCAGTGGGGCCCCTGCCCTGGCAACACTGGGCTCTGGTGCTGGGGACCCAGGAGGAGCGAGCTCACAGTGTCTTGAGTTACAGCGTGCGTGTGGCCTCGGTGACCCTCGGACAATACGGAGGCTGTGTCCTGGAGGGGGACCTGCTCTCCTGGACCTCACAGCCCCAGGACGGCCACTGTCCACAGACTAGGGACCTGTGCGTGGCGGATGTGGGGAACTGAGGGACATGCAGCGGTGCAGCCGCCCTGGACAGGGCCTCCAGGGTCACGCAGGACCTCGGGACCTGCTGGGACGGCCCCTCACTCCTGCGCCCTGACGCGTGGCTCTGTCCCCAGCAGCTGAAGGTGGACACAGGATGAACCCTGGGTGGCGTCTGCATGCTGCGACTCAGCATCTGGGCTGTGATGAGAGGCCTGAGAACGGCAGCGTGGAGGAAAGGCTTATCTGACCACGTGGCAGAGGGTTCTGTCCTCGTCCCCTGGCTCCTGGCCGAGGGAGGCAGGACGTCACAGCGGGAGCACGAGGTGGCACAGGGCCCCTCATGGTGGCTGGAGGCAGAGGGAGGGATGGAGCCCACCTCTCCTCAGCCAAGCTCCCTCCAGCTTCTGCGGTGCCGGGGAGGGTCCTCAGCGGGAGCAGAACGACAGGACCCAGGACCGATACGCGATCACGTGAGGGGTCCGCAGCCTGGCACTCAGGGCCAGCGGCTGACAGCCCGAGCGGCTGTCTGCGTGTTCACAGCCGCCACTCAGCCCGCGGAGCCGAAGTCCCAGAACACGGGGGGCGAGGAGCGGCCCCGGGCTCGGGCTGAGGCCCCGCAGCTCCTGAGTGCGCGTGGAAGGGCTGGGGCAGCTGGGGTCTGACGTCCACGGCGAGGGCAGCAGCGACGACACCCCTAGAGCAGGAGCCCCTCCCCCTCGCGTTTGTCCCACCTGAGCTGCAGCCTGGCGTGCGGCGCCGCCCACACCCAGGGCAGGCCTCTCCCCAGACGCCCAGACGCACCACGTGCGCAGCTGAGTTCCTAGGTGCCGCCCACAAATCAGGCTGACAGTCGAGAGCAGTGGCCACACGTCCCGTGTAATATTATTCAGCCTTTAAAAATGAAGGACGTCACAGCGCCTGCCTGCAAGCACAAAGTCCCGAGTTCGATTACCGGTGCCCCCCTCAAAAAATGAAGGATGTTCCGACACAGCTACCACGCGATGGACAAACACCGCCTGGGTCCCCTGCGGGACGTCCCTAGGGTCCTCACGTGGGCAGACAGGCAGCGGAGCCGGGAGGATGGTGAGAAACGTCTGGAGGGGAGGCGGCGGCCACGCAGGAGCGTGAATGTACTTAGCACCCCTGAAGTGGGCACCTGAAAATGTCTAAAAAGGCAAACTTTATGTTCTGCTTTTAAAAAGTGGGGGCGAAGGGCCAGGGATATAGCTCAGTGGCACAGCACCTGCCTGGCAAGCGTGAGGTCCTGAGTTCAGTTCCTGGTACCAGAAAAAATAAAATAAAATAATAAATAAATAAATAAATAGTGGGGGCAAGCCTGCCAGAGGCAGTGACAGCCCCAGCCTGGGTCCCCTCCCCCGGCGGGTGGCCCCTCCTGACTCCCTTCCCTTTGGGGCAGAGAGGATAGAGCGGGCCGCAGGAGCAAGCAGACCGGAGAGAGTGTGGTGGCGGGACTGCGCTATGCCTCAGGGACATAGGTCACTCGGGGACGCGCCTGCTCATTTCAGAGGACTGACGAGCGCTTCGGAAACGCGGTGCCGGGGTCTCGTGTGGCTTCACACTCAGGGTAAACCGAGCGCTAAGGGACACAGTTTCACTCAACTCTGCCAGTGGTTCTGTCTGGGGACCTTGTGCCGATTTGTCTTCAGTGAAATCTGCGTCCCTAGGAAAGGCAGGATTACTATTTTTTCTAACAGACCGAGTTGGTGTAGTGAATCCTCGGTTATCAAAAATACTTGGGGATTGGGCCGGTGAGACGGCTCAGCGGCTTAAGCGCCTGCCTTGCAAGCGCGAAGGCCCGAGTTCGACTCCCGGAACCCACATACGAAAAAGGGGCCGGTGATATCGCTCAGCGGCACGGGTGCCTGTTGGCGCGTGAGGTCCTGAGGTCGTCCCCCCGGTACCCACAAAAAAAAAAAAAATACTTGGGGATTTTGAATAGGAGAACACGGTACTTGCTGTGCTAGTTCACTGTGGTGTGGACTTGAGTAAGAAATGCCCAGCGGATTGGCTTAGCACAGCTCTGGGTGTGGACGACCAATTTACTGAAGAGGGAAGACCCACCCTGGACACCAACCAATAGGCTTACAGCCTGAATGGAATAAAAAGGGGAAGAAGCAGGAAGTCTCTCTTAGGGTTTCTTTGGAGGAGCTCCAATTTCACCATCACCTTTGGACATCCATCTCCAGGCTTCCAGCTCTGACTCTTCAGCCTTCCAACATCGACCCTTTGGGTTCCTGATACAGACTCCAACAGGACTCTGCAGTGAGCTCCAGCTTTTCCATCTCCACTGGATTGTTCAGCTCTCCAGTGTGCAAACAGCCCTTTTGCACTCTTCCATACCTGACTCTGCAAGTGGCCACTGCAAGCCTACCTTGTAAATCCTATCTATATAGTATTATATTAAATCTGTTACTCTACTGAATACTGACTGAGACACATGCAGTACACTTGCATGAGGAAGAGTGTGACAAGCCACATGACCTCGGTCCCTAAGGACAACACGTGTGTGCACATGCAGGACCCAGAAACATGTATCCAACTAAGCCGCTTGCCACTGTGCATCTGTGCTTGAATTCTGGTGCCTGGTTTCCTGTTATGCATATATTAACTGTTTAAAAATAAAGATTTTTTTTTTTTTGAGACAGAGTCTCATTATGTAGTTCAGAGTGGCCTTGAACTCACTATGTAACCCAAGGTGGCCTCAAACTCACAGCGATCCTCCTGCCTCAGTCTCCCAAGTCCTGGGCTTATAGGCATGTGCCACCACACCCAGCCTAAAGATTATTTTAAAAACCTGTGATGAATTAAAATACAACTTTATCATAACTGTGGGATCCAATGAGAGCAGTGTCAGAGGGAAACAGCACAGGATGTGGGTACCTGGAAAGAAGATCGGCCTCATCTAAGAGATGGGAGACAGAGCAAATCAAATCTTAAGCAAGAAGAGAAAGGAAATAATAAAACGGAGAGCAGCTTCCTCACACGCTGGACACCAACTGTACACCCTATGTTGTTTAAAGGGATTTCATTATAATATAAAATCAATAAAATTAAAATGGAGTGGTTGTTTAAAAAATGGACAGCAAAGGTGAATGAAATGGAAAACAGAATCAAGAGAAAAATCAACAAAATCAAAAGCCGGTTCTTTGAAAAATCAGTGAGACAGATAATCCTCTGGCTAAGCTAACTGAGAGGAAAAATACAGGGCATAAACAACAAATATCAGAAACGGAGAGGGAGGAGACATTGCTATGGATAATCAAGAGATATTACAAGGAGCTCTGTGTCCACGAATTTGACAACCGAGGTGAAGAGACCAATTGCCTAAAAAAAACACAATCTGCCAAAACTCACCCAGGAGGAAACAGAGTCCGAGAAGGTTTATTTGCATTAAGGAAATTGAATCTGCAATGAATACCCTCCCAAACAGAAAGGCCCTGGTCCACGTGGGTTTCCTGGCAAATTCTATCAAACATCTAGAAGAAATTATGCCAATTCTGTCAATTTCTTTCAGAAAAAAAAAGCAGAAGGACACACTCTGCACTCATTCTGTGAAGCTAGCATTCCTCTAAAACCAAAACCAGATGCAAGAAAAGGAAACTACAGGCTGTAGTTCATATCTGTCATGAATATAGGTGAAAAATCTTCAACCAAATATTAGCAGGTCATATCCGAGAACGTATAAAATAATCACACAACAAAGCCAAGTGGTACTTGTCCCAGATAAGAAAAGCTGGTTCAATATTCAAAAATTAATGCAACCCATCATAGCAACAGGCTAAAGCGCAAAAACTGCGTGACCACATCAACAGTGGCAGAAAAAGCATCTGACGAAACCCAACACCTATTCAGGATAAAAACCCTCACGAAGCTAGTGGAAGAGGGGACTTTCCTCGACTCGAGAACATCCAGAGAACACCCACCGCTAACCTCGGACAGCAGAAGCCTCCTGGCGAGACCAGGAGCAGGGCAAGGGTCTCCCCTCTCACGGCAGCTTTTCAACAGCATGTGGGAAAGCCCAGCTGATGCAGTAAGAAAACAAAAGAAAGAGTATACAGACAGATAGAAAGAAAGAAAATTATCTTTGTTTGCAGATAATGCGGGCTATGTAGAAAATCCAAAAGAATTGGCCAAAAAACTCCTGGAACTAATTTACAATTGTAGCGAGGTTGTAGAATAGGAGGTTAATACGCTAAAGTCAGTCATTTTCCCATACACCAGCAGTGAACAACTGGAATTTGAAAAAAGAAATATAGTAATATTTACATTAGGATCCCCTGAATGAAACCCTTGTGTATTAATCAAACAAAACATGTACATGATCTATGAAAAAGTACAGAGCTCTGTGAAAGAAATCAAAGATGGTCCAAATAAATAAAGGGATATCCCACATGCACGAATGGCTATCCCACGTGCACGGACAGATATCCCACGTGCACAGGCAGCTGTCCCACGTGCATGGACAGATATCCCACGTGCACAGGCAGCTGTCCCACCTGCATGGACAGATATCCCACGTGCATGGACGGCTGTCCCACGTGCACGGACAGATATCCCACGTGCACAGACGGCTGTCCCACGTGCACGGACGGCTGTCCCACGTGCACAGATATTCCACGTGCACGGACAGATATCCCACGTGCACGGACGGCTGTCCCACGTGCACGGACGGCTGTCCCACGTGCATGGACGGCTCTCCCACGTGCACGGATGGCTCTCCCACGTGCACGGACGCCTGTCCCACGTGCACGGACAGATATCCCACGTGCACGGACGGCTGTCCCACGTGCACGGACAGATATCCCACGTGCACAGGCAGCTGTCCCACCTGCATGGACAGATATCCCACGTGCATGGACGGCTGTCCCACGTGCACGGACAGATATCCCACGTGCACGGACGGCTGTCCCACGTGCACGGACGGCTGTCCCACGTGCACGGACGGCTGTCCCACGTGCACAGATATCCCACGTGCACGGACAGATATCCCACGTGCACGGACGGCTGTCCCACGTGCACGGACGGCTGTCCCACGTGCATGGACGGCTCTCCCACGTGCACGGATGGCTGTCCCATGTGCACAGATATCCCACGTGCACGGACAGCTGTCCCACGTGCACGGACAGATATCCCACGTGCACGGACGGCTGTCCCACGTGCACGGAGGGCTGTCCCACGTGCACGGAGGGCTGTCCCACCTGCACGATGGCTCTCCCACGTGCACGGATGGCTGTCCCATGTGCACAGATATCCCACGTGCACGGACGGCTGTCCCACGTGCACAGATATCCCCCGTGCACAGACAGATATCCCACGTGCACGGACGGCTGTCTCACGTGCACGGATGGCTGTCCCACATGCACGGATGGCTGTCCCACGTGCACAGATATCCCACATACACGGATGGCTCTCCCACGTGCACGGACAGCTACCCCATGGTTCTGAATGTGGCGGAGATATAGGCTCTGCCCAACTTGATGTGCAGGTTCAACACAATCCTGATGAAAATCCCTGCACATCATTTAATGGATGTCAACGAACTGGCTCTGAAGTTTACACGGTGAGGAAAAGTCCGAAATAGCCAACACATTACTGAAGTTGGAGTGACACCTTCTAACTCCAAAACTCACTATAAATCACAGCTACGGTAATCAAGACAGTGCAGTACTGGCGAAAGAACAGAGAAACAGATCAATGGAAGAGAACCAGGGACCCCGAAACAGATTCAAAACACACAGTCAACGGGCATTGACACCGGGGTGAAGGGAACACAGTGGGACAAAGACAGCCTTTTCAACAAACAGTGCTGGGACAGCTGGAATCCACATGCCAAAAAAAGAAAAGAAAAGATTCAAATCAGATCTTTCACTCTTCACAAAAGTTGATTCAAAGTAGGTCACAAACCAAAATGTAAAACATAAAATGCAAACTTAAGAAACTCCTCGATTATACAGGAGAAAATCTAGATGACCTGGGGCCTCGGATGACTTTAAAATACAGCATTTAGGCGTGACACCCATGGAACCCAGCAGTCAGCCACACCGCACTAAAATGTAAAACTGCTGCCCTGCAAAGACACTGTGAAGAGAAGCAAGAACCGGCCCAGAAGAAACAACAGCTGAGCAGGCATCTGTTAAAGGACTGTCATTCAAAATCCTGAAACGTGGCACACACCCGTAATCCCAGCACTTGGGAGGCTGAGGGAGGAGGATCAGTATGAGTTTGTAGCCTGGGCTACAAAGTGAGTTCAAGGCCAGCCTGAACTACATAATGAGACCTTGCCTCAAAAAAAAAAAAAAAAAAAAAAAAAAAAAAATCCTGAAACAAACACTCTTAAAAACACCTCTCAACAGAAAGAGAATGAGTGAGTCTAAAACAGGCAGAAGATTTCAACACATACCCACCAAAGATGCTCAGGCAGGCAACAAGCACAGGTAAAGTGCTGCTCACCGTGGGCCCTGGGAACTGCCAATCATGACAGCAGTGAGGCACCGACACCCAAACGGCCAAGACCTGGGACACTGCGCCTGGGTGTCCACACACACAAAAGCCTGCAATGGAATTTCTAACAGCTGTACTCAGAATTGGCAAACTTGGAAGCAACCGAGGTGACCTTCAGCAGATGGATGGCTGAACGCTGGGGTATCCAGACGGGGGGCAGTACCAGCACTACAGAGAAACGAGCACCGCGCTGTGGCAGAGCCCGAAATGCATACTACAAAGTGAAAGAAGCCACAAGGGCTGCACACTTTAAAATCACAAGCACAGGACATCCCGGAGAGGGCACTGCGCGGACGGAGAGCGCTCGGAGGCTGTCCGGGAGCGGGGATGAGGACAGGGAGGGAGCTCTTCAGGGCAGCGAGATACTCTGCATCCTGTGGTGGCATGTCCAGGACGCATGCTGCCCAGGGTTGTCGCTGTCAGAGGCACCCTTGGGTGGAGATGCCAGCGAGGAGGCTGGGCGGGGCACACAGGGAATCTGCACCCTCCCCCAGCTGTGGTGTGAAGCTAAAACTTCTCTGTAAGTCAAGTCTATTTAAGACAAAGCCTAACACAAGATAGGATGGCAGGCCTTACAAGACGGGTGCATGCTGCCAGTGGGGACAGGGGTCCTGGAGCCAGGCTGGGGGGCCTCCCGTGGGCCGGCAGATCTCAGGCCTCAGGCCTCTCCTGCGCACACTGAGTCCCTCATTCCCATCACCACACCTGGCCCTGGGGGACCTCGATGTGCAAAGCAGTCCTGTGCCTTCTGTCCTGCAGCTCAGTGCAGTGGGCGGGACAAATGACAAGCTGGTGACGCAGCACGCACGTGCGTCTTTATAGACCGCAGCTCCAAAGCGGGCAGCAGGCCAGGGGCACCTCCTCAGACAGGGCACACAGGGAAGTCTGCTCAGCTGAAGCCAGAGATGCCGGAGGGTCCGGCAGAGCCACACAGGGCTGAGGAGCCTGGGGGGCAGGAGGCATGGGAGGGTAGGGAGAGGCGCCCAGGACGGCCAGGAGTCAAGGTGGAGACACTTGGGCGGGTGGGAAGCAGGTAGGTGAGGGACACCTGGACCAGGTGTGGGGTGGGGAAATTGGGACCAAGGGGTTCAAAGTGGGGAATGGTGGGCAGCTGGGAAACGGTGGGCAGCAGCCTGAAGCCCAGTGCCCATGGGGGAGCAGAGAGGATGCAGGTGTGGGGAATATGGGGTCCAGGGAGGGCTCCGGGAGATGATAAGCCCTGTCCCGAGGCTAGGGCAGAAGGGGTGCTGCAGGCTGACCCATGAGTCAGCCTCGGCGCCTGTAGCCTGACTGTTCTGCTGCACCCCCTGGTGGCGCTATGTGAACCCACAGCCTTTTCATCTGGTGCTGCCGGGGGTCCCCAGGTCCAGGCCCCACTGCCCAGCAGTCATCAGCCCCTTCCATCCACACCAGTGCTGGCCTTCAACTCCCAGCTGCTCCTCTCTTGGCTGGACTCTGTCCCCTTCCCTGACCACCCTGCCCGTGCCTGGCACTGCGCACCCTCCCTCCCAGTTGACCCTGTGTCCACCCCACCCAGCCGGCTCCAGTGCCCAGCAGCCTGTGCTGGTGCCCCGCCCTGGCTCCACGAGGCCAGGCAAGGTGCTGTCCCCACCATGTAAGTCAGCGCCTGGCATGAGCAGGGACTCAGTCGCAGCCAGAGTCAGTGGCTGCTGTCCCGCTTCTGGTCTGCAGCGGCCCTCCCTGGACTCTACTATCTCTAGAGCTCGGGTCTAGTGCCGTCCTGCCTAGATCCAGGCCCCACAGCACCCGGACGGGCGGACACCTCCAGGCCTGGCTGAACCGGCCAGAAGTACAGTCCGGCATCACCATGCTGGGCACAGCAGAAGGCTGGTTAGGGCCGGGGGGGGGCATCTGTTTTTAGACAGACAAGCTGGTTTCTCCCGGGTCCTGCAGTACTGGCCAACAGCAGCCGTTTCTTGGGGATTCCCGAAACATGCACTTCCTGTCTGGTCACCTGCCCTCAGTGACACCCTGGGGGCAAAGGAGAGAGAGGCAAGGGGGTGAAGTCCTGGCAGTGGGTCACTTCCTGTGTCTGGGCACTTTGCACTCCCACAGCATCTGAGGTTGCCTGGGCTGCACTGGGGACCAGGTGACCAGACAGTGGGGCTTCCTTCCCCCAGCACCTATGCTGCCTCTGCACAGGGTCTCTCCCGGGCACCGCCACCTGGCAGTGAGGGTGCACAGGCCACTGCCCGCACTCAGTCGAGCCAGCACTTCCCGGGCCCCTCTGGAAGGCAGATCCCGCAGTGCGGCAGGCTGACCCATGCTGCGCTGCTGGCCTGAACGTGACCAGGGTGTGGGGGGGTGGCTCCAGCGAAGCACAGGACACCACAGTGACCACAGCTGCTCACGCTGTGGGGACAAGGTGCGGCCTGGGAAGATGCACGGGGTCTGGTGATCTGGGGACTTGGGCTCAGCCTGTGTGAGCAACTCTGGCCAGTGATCGTGACACAGGTGGGACAACTGGGACAGGGTCTGCCTTGGGCACTGGTCAAAGGGACAACCAGAAGGGAGAGTGGACAGGCGCGGCCACACTCCGCAGACACAGGCAGGGGCCCGGGAAACCTCAGGCCACGCCACCCACACCCCAGGTCATTCAGAATTCAACAAAGACCCTGACGGCCCCGGGTGCCAACGGGGACCAAGAGCAACCTGAGCGCCTCCGTGCACGGGGCGTACTGCCGAGTGTACACTCAAGACACCGCTTGACGGGAGCCACTGTGAGCCCACAGGCCACTGGCAGTGGAGGCCGAGCACAGCAGACCCCAGGAGACGCCCAGGGATGGCACCAGAGCCCAGCACGCCTGGGTGTCCACACAGCAGGGAAACAGCACCGCAGTATGGAGGGGCAGCTCAGGGACAAGGCTGAGCGAGGTACATGCGAGGGAAAGTGGGGGACTCCCAGCCTGCAGACAGGCATGTGGATTGTGGGCCAGAAGTGCACGCACACGTGTACTTGTGCAGTTTCAACACACGTGCTTGCAAGGATGGAGGCCGGAGCTCGTGCTGACTTCTGGCAGCCCAGGAGGCTCAAGTTGCCTCAGCTAACGGCCATCCAGGCAGCACTGAGGGAGGCCCAGCTCCGGCAGGAACCACAGGCCACCAAGAATTGGGTCCCGTGGAGGAAGAACCAGAAAGCGCCCAGCATGGGAGCATCAGAGCCCCTGCCCCCCAGGCCCAAGGGTGGGCTCCTCTGCCCTCGGGCTGTGTGTGTGTGGGGGACACTGTGCCACTGAGGCTGAGCACCGTCCCTCCCGGGCCGGAAGTCAGCCTGGCCAGCATCTACCATGAGTGGACAGAGCAGAGCTCCTGAGGGCCTGGCCAGCACCAGGCCGCAGCATGCCATCGAGGGCACAGCCCGTCTGTCGAGCAGTACCACCTGGAGGGAGAGAAGGTTCCAGAACGGGCAGTGTGCAGATGCCCGCATTCCCACTGAGATGTTTTTCCCAGACCAAAACCACAAGGAAAGGACACAACACACCCTGGCCTTCGACCCTCCCATGCACCCTGCACTCCTGCCACAGCGGAAGCCACGGCCCAGGGACCACTCAGCGGCCTGGGACCTGGGCTAAGCATCAGCGATTTCCCCTTTCTCAAAATTAGGAGAACTGAGATTAATTGAACAGACCTCATTTATAACCCACTCCCCAGTTTCAGAGGCCTGAAATGGAGATGTCAAAAGTTTCCGATCTGGAAAGGAGTTTATTCTCCAGGGCTAACGGGACTGTTAGCTCCAGAAATTCCCTTGTTTTAATTAGCACATATTTACTTCAGATTATAGAACTTTATTTATGACCATGATACTCCTCATTTCCCGATTATCAGACTCGTAACCTTAAAACATTTCTGCATCTAAACTCTGAACCATCCAACCTGAGAGTGAAGACGGTTATTTCTCTACTTAATTCCCTGTCTGGCTCCAACCTCAGTTTCCAGGACATATCGGTGAGGGAAGTTTCCGCTGCTCCTGTGGCCAAGCAGGGACCACCATCTGGAGCCACCACCCTGTGTCAGGGCTCCCTCCTCCAGGAAGGCGTGCAGGGTCTGAACTGAGCACACTGCTGCCATACACCCAGTGGCACACAGAGGGCGCCACTCGTGCCCGGGGCTGGGTGAGGCCGTCACTTCCCGGCGAGCTCCAGCACGCTCTTCACCATGGCCCCGATCCCGTCGTGGATATGGTGCAGCGCAGTCTCGCACATGAAGGCCGGGGTTGTCACCACCTTGTTCTTCCGGTCCACATGAGCTTCGTGAGCAGGGTTAGGAAAAAACCACTCGCAAGGCCTGAATTTAGGAGGGCCTGGGTCCCCGGAGGCTGCAGCTCCCAGCATGACAGTCCCTCCGGAAGCCACTGCCACGAACTGCCTTCCCGAATCTCAGAGCCCCAAGAAGGAAGCGCGGGCCCCAGTGAGCAGCTCAGCCCACAGGCACACATGCGCCCCAGCACCAGCAGCTGCCATCCCGCTGGGTCTCTGGTGCCAGATGCCCTCCTAGTGCAGGGACTGCGCCCAGGCTGAACCGCGGGTACGGCGGAGTAGCTCAGCAGACGGGTGCAGGACCACAGCCCCTCACCGGCTGGCACAGGCCCAGCCTCACCTGCCCATCAGCCTCAGCCTCACCCTTCCACCAGCAAGGTCAGTGTAGCAGTTCCCAGAAAAGGGCCACCCAACAAGGGTGCCATGAAGGGACACAGGGATGCCCGAGGGCCACCTGCCACCTGGAAAGGATATGGTCACACCCTTCACGCAGTGCTTGGCGCCCAGGGCCTTGATGGCCTCCGCAGTCCCAGCATAAGGCCACTTGCCACCCTCTTCCCGCTCGTGGCCCACGGTGACCTCAACACCTCTGAGCACTTTGGCTGCAAGGACAGGTGCGATACAGCACAAGCTGGGAGGGGAGAGGACGTGTCAGCGCTGGGACATGCACATGGGCAACGCGAGGTGACCTGGAGCCCAGCACTTGCCACCTGCTCCGTCAGGCACCAGGGTGTCACAGCCCCGGGTGGGCCAGGGGCAGAGCGCTTCAGCAGGCAGGTCCTCAGGTGCACGACCACATGCTGGTGAAGGGACCGCTGGAGGGAACTGTGTATGCCCGACACAGAGGATGATGCTAAGTGACTGTGGGGAGGACCTGCAGTCGCAGCTCTGGGGGCCGCAGGAGCTGGGCAGCCTGCACCCCCACTTCCTTTCAGCCACATGTCTGTGCCCACTCTGCTCCAGCAGGGACTCCAGCGCCCTAGGGCAGATTCCAACACAGAGGAGGCTGCACTACCCCTCAGTGCCAGATGACAGGCCAAAAGGGCAAGCATTGTGGCACCAGATGCCACCCCGCAGCTGTGCAGCAACTTCCTGGGCACAAACGAAGCAGCTTGGCCAGCGCGTGGACCGGACCCTTGATGCAGGCAAAGGCTGAATCTGCACAGGCCTCAGACCCAGCCTTGGCTGTCCGGGTGGGGATGGAGGCTGCAGCCAAGAGGGACGGACTGCGGCGGGCACTTCTAGAGGGCGTGAGAATCCTGAGCATCTCCTCTAGGGGCAGGAGCCCCTCGTCCTGTTCCACCCACAGGATAGATGCCCACTGGAGCAGGCCGGCGGCGAGAGCTGAGACCCTCGGTTAAACACAGCAGACAGCAGGGAGTTCCCCGCCCCAGCCTGGCAGCTGCACATACCCAATAGGCTTCCCGGCCGCATGGAACTCCTTCAGGACTCGCACCACGTCCTCGTTGACTCTGCAGTCCTTCCCATCCACAGCGAACGTGCTCCTGCCAGCAGAGAGGGGCCTGCCTCAGCCACTTCGCTTCTGCCTACGGCTCTCCCGCCCCGCCCGCCCCGACGTCCTGGCAACAGCTCCGTGGACTCCCAGGGAACCTGTGTGCATGTGCACGAGCAGCCGTCCCTGTAGCCACGCTGCTACACACGGCTTGCTCTGTTTTCAAACAGACTGCAGGAGGGACGGCGAGAGGCAGGGGAGGCCACGGTGCCCCGCAGAGTCTGGGTACAAGAGCCCTGGAAGACTTCTAGGAAAGGAAACGCTACTGGCCCACCAACAGCAAAAGGTGCTGGCTGTATCGTCAGTGAAAAAGAGACCTTGAGGTTCCCTCTGCTTTGCTCTCGGGACCAGGGAGGGGAGGGCTCCATGCTGCCGTGGGGTACGCAACCTCACAGGACCCTCCGCGGCTGAACGCATTCAAGCTTCCTGCCTGGACACCACTTCCTGCGTGCTCGTCTTGCTCCGGTCCCGTCCCTCTGTCCCAGGACAGTCTCAGCACTTGTGCACGGGCCTAGAAACTCCGGGGTGACACCCAACCGCTCCTGAGGTGGGGATGGGGCCAAGTGCACCAAACACACCGAGCCCTCCCAACCCCTACGTGTGTAGGCCAAGCACACCTCCAAACGCTTCTGAGAACAAGACAACACTGGAAGACAACTAAGCAGCCACCAGAAGGGACCAGCTTGTCCCCCAGCAGTCTGTGAGTGGCTGAGCAGTTCCTCGACCAGCTCCAAACTGGACCTGTCATGAAAACCAGCACAGGAGGAAGTGCCCAGGCTGCTGCCACGTGGTCATGTTCCAGCCACACCCCCACAGGATTGCCACAGAGTGCACGGAGCTTGAGCGTGGCTGGAGAGGGCTGCGGGCAGCTGGACGCCTATGCTAAGCCTCTCCCTACACGCGCTCACACAGGCCCTGTAACTGGCTGCCTGGTGCATGCCCTAAGCCCCAGCTGCTTGTTACTCCCAACTCCCTGGGTCTAACAGTGCGGGCAGCTCAGAGGAACCACTGGCTTGTGAGCCCACGGGCTCAGCTGGGGCCAGGCCTTTGGGGGCTGCCTCTCCCTTGGACAGGTTGGGGAGAATGGGAGCGGCCACCAGGAAGACAGCAGTGTCCCCCAGAGGGGACCACACAGTGACACGTGCCTGTACTGAAACACAGGTCCACCCACCTGCATGTCCAAGCTTCTAAGCAAACTGGACCACCAGCCACATAGGCAACCACAGCCCGATGAGGCCGCCACTGGCCACCTGTCCATCAGGCAAGGCCCTGGGTCAGAGAAGCACTTGAGAGCACAGCCCATCTTTCCAAGGAACCCTGGTCCTGTTGTAAGTAAAAATCTGCCAATGCCCCACCTTACCAAGTCCTGACAGGAGAGCAACAGTGAGAAACAAGGAAAGGGCATGCGCTGTGCCTGACCCTGGACCCCATGTGGATGCAGGGGAGGCGGGGCTCTCAGCTTGCAGGAGACTGGGGTGTGGCTCCACGACAGTGGCCAGAGTCTTGGGAAGGGGTCCTGATGCTGGTGGGCAGGGCACCTGAGGCTTCAGAGCAAGGCAGACGTGACCGGCTATACCTCAGAGAGCAAAGCCACTCTGCCAGGTGCAGGGCAGCAAGAGAACGGTCAACTTATCGCTAACCGCAGGGCAAAGGAATCAAAGCAGCTGGCTGGGACCAGGTCGGGCTGGGACTCAGGGAGTGTGGACAGGGCCCCAGGACCCAGAGGAGTCAGCAGCCAAGGGCAGGGAAGGGGACAAGCCGGAGGACAGGAGGCTGGAGCTCAGGGAAGTCCTGCTTGGGTCCTGACTTAAGGGCACAGGAGAAAAGGGTGCTTCCTGGATTGAGGCCCCACAGGGGCTGGGGGTGACACTGCAGAAGTGGAAAGGGAGGCCGGGAGCCTCCGAAGAGGCCTGGCTGGCAACAGAACCTCCGGCTTCTTTCCTGCGGGGCAGGGCTCATGGCCCTCACCTGCAGTTACCGGACACAGCTCAGGACCTGCAGCTCCAGGTGACGCTTGATGGAGCTGACACTCATGCCATAGCATGGAAAGCACCCATCTTCCCGACCAGTGACAGCAAGGGGGTCAGCGGACCCCCCAAGACCCCAGAGCTCTGAGAGAGGCTCCCACTGGATGGCCAGCCGTGCACAGAGCTCGGGGAAAGGCTCCTACTGGGAACTGGCCATGCCCTGCCTCTCAGGCAGGGATGTGCTGAGGACAGCACCAGGAGAATTTCCACGAATGCCCAAGAAGGGAAAAGGGAACTACAGAGATCCTAAGGACGACTCCAGTCAAGGAGCCTTGCCCTAGGTGCCTGCCAGACCCCACGGCCACGAGCCACTTCCCACGGCAACACACAGCAAGAGAGGCCCTTCCTTCTCAGCCGCCTTCCATGGAAACACCTAACAGAGAGGGCCGTGTCTCCTGCTTCAGATTTTGTACAGGAATGAGCTGCTGCACGGGACGAAGAGAGACTGACTTCCCAAGAGCAGAGACCAGGATGGCTTAGCTGAGAGGGCCCTGCCCACCCCATGGCTGTCAGGTGCCAGGAATGCTCAGAGAGGAGAAAGCAAAGAGCCATCCTTGCCGAGGCTGCCCCTCTGCACATGCACCATCCAAAGCTGGAGCTCACTTACGCACAGGTTTTTGGCAGCTCCGAAGCCTCCAGGGAAGATGGCCGCATCGTGGTCGGCGGCGCTGAGCTGGGCCAGGCTGCTGATCTTGCCTCGGGCAATCCGTGCGGACTCGGTCAAAACGTTCCTGGGAAGAGCACAGATGATGAAAGGATCAGTCACCCGCAGGGACACGTCCGTGCAGAGCTCAGGCCTGGAGGAAGCGTGCTTACACGTGGAGACCTAATGCTTCCCACATGGAACATGTGAGGGAGTCCGGCAACCTTGAGCCTAGGCCGGGCTCCTTCAGCCTGGCCCTCCCGGACCAATGCCAAACCACTCGGAATCAGGGGCCACCAGGAAACAGAGGCACCTGTGTGTCACCGGAGCAGACAGAATCCAGAGCAGCCCATCAGGATTGGGGGACAGCGGATGCCAAGAGGCCGCCACTCAGGATGCACCAAGCCACACCAGGACTGGCCTCAGCAGGGAGCTACTGCAACCCTGCCTGTGGAAGCTTCAGGCCAGTGTCCCAGGAAGAGGAAGGGCAGGCAGGATCCTGAGTGGCAGCAGCAGGGGACAGAGCTGTGGTGCCTCTCCCCACCCCTCCTGTCTGAACTCAGCCGGAAGGCAGCTGGGGACACCCACAGAAGCTGTTGTCCACAGTCAGGGCAGAGGCCAGGGCCATGCACACCTTGGGACAGACACGCTGCTGGAACTAACTGGAATGTGGAGCCGGAAAAGTAACTGAGGGGGACCAGATCGGAAGTACTGCCTTCCGCAGAGACAGCCACTAAGCGTCTCTCTCCACCCGGTGAGTCCTGGGCTCTAAGACACGCGCTGAGAACTGCCACGCGGCCTGAACACGGCTGCAGGGAGGCACACACGAACCCACAGCTGTGGGCTGCAGAGCCGTGCACCGTGGACAGGGCTCCCGTTTCCCTCCCAGCCTGCACCTGCTCTCCTTCTCGGAAGGCTGCCCCTGAGTGTGGTCAATCACGTGCATCTGAGGGATGTTGGGGGCGAAGATCTGGACCTCGGCTCCTCCACGGCTCAGGTGCACCAGGATCCTGTGTGGGAGGAAGCCACGCAGACCGCACTCAGAACACACCTGCCTAGACCGCACGTCGAGAGTTGTTACAAAAAAGGTTTCAGTAAAGCCACAGGCGGAGCAAACACCTCTGCTCAGGACATCACACGCTGACACCTAAACACCTGCACGTCCACCTCACTGCCTGCTGGTGGCCAGGACAGAATCACAAAAGCAGGCTGTGTAGACCACGTGTCCCAACGACTCCCTCACAACGGGGCAGTGACGGAGCTGCTCAGGTTGCCAGGCTGCTGCGGGCCCCCTGCCCTCACGGAGGCCCGCATGACCTCCTGCACAACAGCGGTGCACAACACTCAGACAGGCTGCTCTTACTGTCCCTTACGCAGGTGAGGAAACCGAGGCAGAAGAGCAGTATCCTGCCCGAGATAACAGAGCCTGGCAGTCAGGATCTGGCCCTGGCCACCAAGCGCCCCAGGCTGCCTGCAAGGTGCCCTGGCTCCAAACCCACAGAAGGAAGCACATCCTGGTGCTGGGTTCACCAGTGCAGTCCCCGGAGCTCCGTGTGTCTGGTGCCACCTCCAGGCGCACACTGCAATGCTGCCCCTGTGCTTAGTGGACTGAGCTTCGACGCAGCCAATGAGCCTTCTCTTCTCAACTCTGAGCCAGCTGAAGTGGGATGTGCCAGGGTCAGCTCCACCCCACCGATCCTGCTCAGGACCTTTCTACTGAACCGGACACAAACCCAGCAACACCAACGATGACCTTTCGAGACCCCACAGTACGAGACAACGAAAGTCACGGGGCGGTGGGGGTTAGTTCCCACAGGGAAGAAAGGTTTGCCAAAGGCAGGTAAGCGTGGTCCCAATGTTTGTAACTGTTTGTGCGCACTGAAAAATGCAGAAGTGAGATGTTCGGGGGTTATGCACCAAGCCTGATAGTGTACACCTGTAATCCCAAGTACTTGGGAGCCTGAGGCAGAAGAATTGAATTTGAGGCCAGCTTAAGCAATTTGGGGAGACTGACCCTGTCTCAAAATTAAAAAGGCTAGGGATATACCTCAGCAATATGGGGTTCAATTCCCAGCACGGCAAAAACAAAACAAAATAGTAACTTAGCCGAGCATGGTGAAGCACACTTGTGATCCCAGCACTCTGGGAGGCCAAGGCAGGAGAATTCTAAGTTTGAGCCGAGCGTGGGCAACTAGCAATTTACGGGCTGAACCTGTTTCAAAACTGGGAAGGAAAAAAAGAAAAAAGAAAAAGGGCTGGGCTGTAGCTACTAGCTCGGTGCAAAGGCCCGGGTTCCAATCCCTTGCTCCGCAAAAAGCAGTAACTTAGAAGCTTTCTCTCACTTACGCGGAGGCCTCGTGGATTTCGGTCCCGTCATAGACTCCGCAGCCGGACAGCACCTGCGGGAGGAGGGCGCTAACTGGCGGGGAGCCCGCGGGGAGGGGCAGCGCAGGACTGAGGCGGGGAGGAGACGGCGCGGGGCGCAGCGGGGGAGGGGGAAGGGAGCGGCGGGGGCGGCGCGGGGCGCAGCGGGGGGGGGAAGGGAGCGGCGGGGGCGGCGCGGGGCGCAGCGGGGGGGGGGGGAGGGGGCGGCGGGGGCGGCGCGGGGCGCAGCGGGGGGGCGGCGCGGGGCGCAGCGGGGGGGGAAGGGAGCGGCGGGGGCGGCGCGGGGCGCAGCGGGGGGGGCGGCGCGGGGCGCAGCGGGGGGGGGGGGCGGTGCGCACTCACCAGCGCCACTCGGGCCCCGGGGCGCGGCGCGGAGCCGTGCAGGGCCGCGCGCGGGGTCAGCGCCCGCCGGTGGAGGGGCCTCAGGCGTCCGGGCAGCGGCGCGAACGCGCAGGCCGCCGCCAGCCTCGGCACCGCCAGGGCCCTGACAGCGGCCATGGCGCGCGCGGACAGCGCGGTCGAAGGGTCAGGCGCGCCGTGGGCGGGGTCGCGCCTGCGCACTCTCGAGCACGAGCGCGCTTGCGCAGCGGCCCGAACGCGGATTTGACCCGGAGTGGGCTGGTCCAAAGATGCCTCCAGATAAATTTTAATCCCTCGTGGCGAGCCGCCCCGAATAACTGCCCCACACCAAAGCCGTGCGCACACTGAAGTCCCGAGCGCCTGCTCCTTCCTCAAAGCACGCGTACTTCGAGGCCCAGCCCCGCTCCTTTCCCTGCCCGTGGCTCAGTCCGCCCACTGTTGGGAGCGGTGTCGTCATTTAGGCCCCCAGGGTGGAGAGCACCCTTTCACGTTCAGCAGACAAGATGTGAACGGGCGCGTGTCACCCAGCAGCCGGGGTGCAGGCACCGCGTGGAGAGGAGGGATGGGCGGGAGGCGGGGACGGGGGAATCCGCATCGTTCAAACGGAATCCCCTCGGCAGCTCTAACTGGGGGTTTGAAGCACAGGTTCCGGTGACACTGACTGAGGGGCCACCGTGGCACGTCTCCCCCACCCCCACCCGGGACTCACAGGGAGCAGCTGTGTAAGGCCAGCAGGGCTGGGGAGGCCGCAGAGCTGAAACACACTGCACATGGGCCTTGCTCCTGGCGTGAGGGGCTCAAGCTCACGTTCAGAACACATGAGGGCTGGGCACAGCATTTGCTTGGCACGCCTGAGGCCCTGAGTTCAATCCCCATCACCACAAAAATGTACCATGAAACGAAAGCACCACTGCAGACAAGGCGCTGAACACACTCGTTGGCTTTGGTCTTCGACGCTGGAAAGGCTCTGCTAATCCTCAGCATGGTCCTGCTGGCTGGCCCAGAGGCTGTGCTTCTGTGCACTCCACACCCAGCACGGCCCCCAGACCCCTACTCAGCTGCCGGGTACTAGGCATGTGCGTACTAGGCATGTGCGACACCAAGAGACCTGGGGTTGGAGTGATGTTGCATGTTCTACAGTGTGGGGCAGGTGACTAGCTGGGGACTGTCCCGCCTCAGCTGCAGATACCTCATAGGAGCAAGCACCAGGGACCAAGGCCTGAGCTCTGTGCTCCTCCCCACAACTCTGGTCTGCGGCCTCAAGAGCACAGACCGGGCGGCCAGACTGGCACACACCCGGGCACCTGCAAGTCTCAGTACGCTGTGACAGCTGTGGCTCCAGTGCACCATGTGGCGCATGCACCCTCCCGGGCCTGTGTGGCCTGGGCCAGCCGGGGAGGCAGGTGGGCCGGTATCAGCTCCACTCCCACAAGACCAGGAGTTGGGTCAGGTCCGGAGACCTGTGGGTGAGCAGCAGGGGGGGGGGCGGCAGGGAGACCACACGCACAGGCTGCACTGGCAGGGCTCGAGGCTGTCCCATCTTGGAATAGCCCCCACGTTCCCCCTCCAGGGTCTGAGCCCTGCAGGTGCCCCTGCCCCAACCCTGCTCACCCAGGCCCTGCATGATGCTTAGCTTCTCACACTAGGACGTGTTACAAACTTTTAAACTCAGTTTACACTTAATCCTGCATTCCCTGAGTTCATCCCCAGGACTGTGTTAAAAATATAAATAACTCACAGGGTTTACAAGTCCACAAATGTGAGCCTCACAAAGGCCACACTGACAACTACCTGGGCCCGCTGCGCACAGAGCCTGCCCAGCTGGCTGGCTGGGTTTATGGGCTGTGCAAGTGGCTGTCTCAGCATCTCAGTGCGCCCCCAGCCCTCCTGTGTCCAGGGCACCGACGCCCACCAGTTCCTCTCCTCCATAGGTGCCAGCTAAGCCAGCATTGCGTCTTCCTTGTCCTCGGCTCCTCCGAGCAGGTGAAGACCGTCCTCGTCAGATGTCTCAGCGTCCTCCTCCAGTCCTGGTGCTTCCAAGGTGCGCTTCGTACCCCGCTGCCTGGAGACCGCCAGGGCGTACTGGATGCTGTAGCGGTTCCAGTCGCAGCTGTGGACACACAGTATCAGGTCAGTGCAAGGGTCCACTGCCCTCCACTCACCCCCAAGAGCCTGGCCCAGCACTCACCTAGCAGGAGCTGACACACTTGTGTCCCCTCTTCCCGCCCAGATGATCTGCTTTCTGTCCCTGCCTTTTCCTTCAGCAGCCACCAGCCCATGCTCCCAGCCAGGCCCCTCTACTACACAGGGCGGCTTCCAAATCTGAGACTTCCACACAATAACAGGATGAAGCCCACCACTGTTGCCCACAGAACCACCTGGTGAGGCCCGGCTAGGAAGAGCCATACTCCTGCGTGTGGGGCGAGAGCTGTGTGTGCAAGACCCCTACCACATCCACACACAGCCAGCACACACCTGCATGTCAGCCCAAACTGACAGGCAGGCCCCTTCCCCAGAGCCATGGGAGGCAGGGATGCCTGCACCTGGGAAGGCCTGGCACCCCACGGTCTCCTGGCACAGGTCACACATCAACATCAAGCCCCACCAATGAGCAGGGCACCAGGGAGAAAGGGCATGTGGAGGAAGAGCCTGTTCTAGAGTCAGACTCACTACAAAGACACAAGATTACACCTGTAATTACAGCACTTGGGAGGCTCAAACAGGAAGAGCCCAAGTTCAAGGCCAGTCTAGGCTATGTAACAAGCTCAAGGCCAACCTGACCTATACAGCAAAAAAAAAACAAAAAACAAAAAACAAAAAAAAAACACCAAAAGACAAGCAGAGAATAGGCCTTCAGGAGCCCAGCAGGGACACCCTCAATGGGGCAAGCTATGCAGTCTTCACTGTCCAGGCCCCGCTCGGGGGAGGGGTGTTCTGAGGACCGGAAGCAAAACCATCAGAGAGCCACCTGGTGTGTGTGTGGTGGTGGGGCGTCCTTGCAGAGCACTGACAGTGGCTGGCACTGTCCCCAGCCCCTCACATGCTATCGTCGCCCTGTTCTGCTGGGGACACCAACATAAAGTGGCCACACCCCAGCAGCGGGCTGCCCAGCCACATCAAGTGCTCATGGTATCACCTGAACAAAACTGGTCATCGCCCCTCCCAACACACTGGGACTTTCTGTCAAGTCCAGCGACACAACGAGCAAGCCCCGGCATGGAACGTGGGACAGTGGCACAAGCCCCCGCCTTCCCGCCAGCCCTGCCACACGCACAGCTTGGCCACGTCATCCAGGTGCCGCTGGACGCCCTTCTGCAGGAACTGGACCGTCGGCAGCAGCTGCCCCGCCCTGGAAGGGAGACACGGTCGAGTGTGGCCCGCTGCACACAGCCTCACACCCCAGCCGCCAGGCCGGTGGCAGGGACAGCGGGGCACCGCACCTGGACTTCAGCTTCTGCCCATGCAGCATGAGCAGCTTCTGCGTCCAGATGAGGTAGAACTCGAGGTGCCGAGAGACCTCGAAGGAGGCGGCGAGGAACTCCAGCAACTTCTCCACATACAGCTCGGGCAGACACGCACTGACCACTTCAACTGCAAAGGGGAGAAAAGGTGCGTCTGCTCTGCAGAGAAACCACAGCAGAAGCCGGCGCTGCCCACCCACTTGCCTGGGCACGGGCACTCACTCTCCGCCCAGGGCACGGCCTCCAGTGCCTCCTGCGTCAGCGTCCTCTCGTTGAGCCGGAAGGCCATGAGGATGGCGCAGGTGAACTCCCGCTGCCGCAGTGCCTCACGGACCCGCCCGGGGGTGACGCTGGTGTCCAGCTCATAAGGGTCAAAGAGCATCCGGGTGTCCAAGGAGAAGATGAGGAGCCCCTCTGTGCTCGTGGCCGCCCAGCAGCGCCCTGGGGTGAGCAGTGAAGAGGCACCCTCAAGATCTAAACATGCACCTCCCTTCCATTTTCTGGCAGAGTACCCTCCAACGGTCCAAGCTCAAGAGCAACTGGATGCCCATGCGTCCCTCTGCCAGCACAGGACCCACAACATCCTCAGTTCTACAGGTGCCACGTGGTCCCTGTGGCAGTTCCTCAGGCCACCACACTGCCTGGGACGTGGCCATAAGCAAAGCATGGGAACGAACAAAAGTGGCTGCATCTCAGAAAAACCCGAGCTGCGAGATCAGGTTGTGGAGACGCGGGCCCTGGGTCCTGGGCCTGGCGCGTGGACGCAGGCTCACAGCGCACAGCAACGCACCTGTGAGCTATTCGTATCTCACCTTCCACCCCACCCGGCTGTGGGGCGCTGGCTGACATCCCTGTGCTGCTGATGCTCTCCTGTGGGGACCACGTGCACCAAGGGGCCCTGCAGCCCCACGGGGCAGAACCCGTGTGTGAGTGAGGACACAGGTGGGCAGGAAAGACGACAGCAGCAAGGCGTGGGGCAGCCGCCCTGAGGCTGGCCCTGGGCTCGTGGCCTGTGAGCAGTGGGGCCTGATCCCCCCCAGCTGTCCATCCTCAGGGACAAGGGCAACCATGGAGCCAGTGGGGTTCTGTGTCCCGCTCCTCCCCACAGGGGACAGCACTGTCTAGGGCCTGCCAGCTGCTCTGTGACCAGTCCTGTCCCTGAACCAATGTTACTGATGCCGTCAGGATCAGTGCCGTGACGTAGGGCTCACCGGTGGGAGAGAAGCGCAAGGAAGTCACCCTGATTTCGGGCTTGAAGTGGCGAGAACTCATGTCACCTGGGAAGGAGAACTGGCTGCAGTCTCTGGCGGCTGCTCCCCGCCCAGAGCCGTGGAGAGCAGCAGCCTCTGCCCACGAGGCAGAAAGAGCCCTTCATGCCCCGCTGGCTCCACAGAGCTGTGCGTGGGGACAGGCCTGGGACCTCCCCCACCCCCGGGACCCTGCCTGCAAACACGTGGCCAGAAGGCCCCTGCCAGTCTGGGGCTGCACCTGCTGTTCCCCACGGTGCCCCGGCCCACATAAAGAGGTGCACTGGCCTTCGGCTGATGGCACCCCATCAAGATGGTCAACCTGGGACCCAGGTGGCCTGAGTCTTCCAGAACACAGGTAAGGCACGGGCACCCTAGGCACCTCTACTCCATGCCCCATGCGGTAGAGGAGCACTTGGTCCTGGAGCAAACACATGGAGCCCTCTGGGCACCACCACCACGTCTTCTGCAGGTGCCCAGCATCCAGCCAAATGCCACAGCACGGGAACAGCTACCCACTCCATGAACCACAGCCCAAAGGACAACAGCCACCTCTGGAAGGTGGCAGAGAGAAGAGGCAGAAGGGGCCTCTGCTCACCTTTCCTCACTCCTGGCAGCGGAATGGTGACCCCGTCGTCCTCCTCCCCGGCGTCTTGGTCAATGAGTGCCAGGTTGCCAAACTCTGTCATCTTTCTTCGGTTCAGAAATTCCTAGGACAACAAAGACCATGGGCACGTGGCCCTCATCAACCCACTCCCTCATGCCCCCCACTGGGACAGAGACGGAGACAGGGGTGTTGTGGTGCCGACCTTGGAACCTTCTCAGTGCTTGCAAGTGGGGCAGGGGCCGGCACCGTCAGCGCAGCCACCACCACCACAGGACAGAGCTCTGGCCCCCAGGACATCTGCCCAGCACTCAAGGGCAGCTGCTCCCTCAGGAAATTGCCAAGGGTACTTTGTACCACATCAGCACAGGAGTGGAGAGCTCTGGGCACACACAGAAGGCGACACCCTGTGCCAGAGCTGAGCAGATGGACCCAGCACCCGAACGCCTGCTCAGAGGCTTTGTTTTGGGGAGCAAAGAAGGCAGAGCCTCCAGGCCAGGGCCAGACAGCACAGGTGGAGGGGTGGCTATGCACACTTCCTCCACTCTGTCAGCGCTTGGGCACTCCCTGTCCCAGACCCTGCCCAGGGTGTCCAAGCTGTGGCTGTGGGCCAGGTCCTGGCCTCCTGCTTGGCCACAGCCCTGGCCCATGCACTGAGAGGATAGCTCGCACTTGTCTGCTGGCCAGCACTGCTGCTCACCTCCATGGCGTCCAAAGAGAGGTTGCAGGAGAGCTCAAATCTCTTCACCAGGATCTGCTCACGGACGTGGTAGAGGCACACGAACTTGGACATGCCCCCTGCCAGGATGCTCTGGCCGTCCGCCGAGTAGCACAGCGTGGTGAAGGCCCTGGGGAGGGGACATGGCGCTAAGAGCGGCACCAAGGGCCTCTGCGGTATGGCTCTTTCCGTGCCAGCTCCAGGACGCTCCCCTCAGAGGCTTCCACGGCCCCTGCCCGCTGTCACTGAGGCCCTCACACTGTACCCTCCACAGCGTGCTGCTCCTGAGCAGGGGGCCTGCCCTGCAGCACCTGCATGCAGCGCTCCTGCAGCCTCGCGGTGGGCCTGCAGAAATTGGGCCAGGTCCTCACTGCCCGGTGAGCCAGACTTGAGACAGTGACCTTGGGCCAGCACTGTTCCTCAAATGTGACACCAAGACCATGGAGGACAGAATAAAGGACTAACCAAATGCCCTCCAAACCTAAAACTCATGTCAAGAACACCTCAAGTGGAAAGACTGCTCCCAGCATGAGAGAAAATTTGCAGGTCTCCCCAAAAAAACGTCTCCACAGGCCACAGACACCAGGCCCCACCTGGAAAGGGGCAGGAGGCCCAATAGCATCCTCCCCAGGAAACTCAAACGGCCAGCGAGCAGCAAGGGAGTCAGCATTTAACCACCAGATATACTCAGCCACCAGACGGGCCGAAGAGGAGGAAAGCAAGTGCTGGCGAGGATGACAGGCACAGCTGAGGGACATGAACGGTGCAGCCGGGGGACCCGCAGTGAACACAACCACCACACGCACTGGTGAGGGCAAACATGGTGTCCCCCACTAACCTGCCACGGAGACCCAGTGCTTCCCCACGGAGGTGGCTCTGCTGCTGAACAGGATCCGGGGGCCAGGCCTGGACCCAGTGTCACCACTAGGCACATGCCCAGGCCCAGCCACCTGCTGACACCCCGCTGTGCCCACACCCAGGGCCAGGCCAACTGAGGGGCAGGGTGCGGATGCAGCATCCCCCTCCGTAGGGCAAGGGTGGTCGGGCTGCACTGTGCCTGTTTCCACATCAGGCTGCTCACATCTGCAGTGACCCAGGTCTGGAGCTGGAGACTGGGCACCGGGCTGTGCCCACTTCACCCAGCAAAGCCCAATATGCCCACTGAGCCTCCAGGGCTGGGATCTCAGACACAGCCTGTCTGCGCCCATGGGGGTGATGGACAACACCAGAAAGGAGCAGCCACAAATGCTGGCCGCAGGGTCTTGGGTCTGAAAACAGGAGGGCGAAAAAGCCCATGGTCCACGCGCACCCATGCCCCAACGCCGGCCCCCGCAGCCACTCACTTGCCCTTGGCTGAGTGCTTGGCCGTGATCTTGTCCAGCTCCTTCCGGCCTGTCTTGAGGTCATGCCTGCCCTCAATAGAACCCGTCTGCACAGCATTCTCAGGGTCCCAGAAAGTGATCTGCGAGTTCAGCGTGGCCACAGCCAGCTCCGCACCATCAGGCCGGAAGGTCACAGCCAAGGCTAGGGAAAAGCTACCTCAGACCCAAGGAAGACCCCAGACATCTCACAAGCGAGGAAGTGCCCCCTGCAACAATCCTGGTGGGCAAGGGTGCTGTCCACCCCAGCCAGGAGCTGGGCTCTCCTGGACACCTTGGTGGACGAGGCCTGGAGGGTGTGGCCCATCCACACAGTGCCCCAGGTTAGACACAAAGGCTCACTTGAGGACAAGGTTATCCCAGGGTACGTGGGCAGTGACAGTGCAGAGGGAACAGGCAACAGGGGCCTCAGGGAGCTGATTCCTTGATTGGCTGCAGTGGCTCAAGAAAGGAGGGGGCAGCCAGGACCCCTAGAGCAGCCTCATCTTTCTGGGGGTACAACCTAAGCAGGGCACTGCCACTCAGGGGCAACTCAGGAGAGCCTCAGGAAGCAGCTCAGTGCAATGTGACCACCGCCACACTCGGCCTGGGTAGGGCGCCGTCCCCAACGCCCCACTGGGCTCAGGGCGAGCACACAGCTGAGAACAAAGCAGAGGACGGGGAGGTCAGAGCGGGACCAGGCAGGGGCGTGCGACATCAACTTACCATCAGAACCAAGGGTCAGCGTCTCCTTAGTTCTCCAGCTGTCAAACATGTCCCACAGGCGCACCGTCTTGTCCCAGGAGGCGCTGGCCAGAACAGACTTCATTGGGTTAAAACACAGACCGCTGATGGGGCCCTCGTGACCAGACAAGACCTGCGGCGGCACAGAGGCTGGGAGGTGACGGGGACAAGTAGCTGCTGCTCCCCTGACCAGCCCCCCTGTCATGCTGCTCTATGCCCTGGTCCACCCAGCTTCCTGCTGTCCCCGGGCAGCAGGGCAGCCCGTCCTGGGCACCCAGCCCCACACAGCACGGCTGTGGGATGCTGGCCCTTACGTCGAGGAGCCTGCCTGTCTGCATGGACCACACGAAGATCTCAAAGGAGTCCTGGGCACCCGCAGAGACAATCTCCCCACTGGAGTCGACAGCCACGCAGGAGAACTGGGTGGGGCGGGGAGATGTGAAGGTCCGGAAGTTCCGGTACCTGACGAGAAAGGCGGGCCCAGGTCAGCAGCCCATGTGGGGGTCTCCGCCCTCACCACCAGACCCCTAGGCCTGAGCCCCTGCCTGAGGAGCAAGGCCTCACCTGTGAAGGTCAAAGGCTCGCACAGTGCCGTCCATGGATGAGGTCACAATGACATAGCCGGTGGCAGTAAAAGTCACACCAGTGACCCCACTTGAGTGCTCCGTGAAAGTAATGAAGCAGAAACCACTGAGGGTATTCCACACCTTGACCTGCACAGGGGGGGGCGCAGGAAGTGGGTGGGCACAGCTACCCAGGTGAGCACCCTTGTGGGAGGACGAAGGCACGTGGCAGTGGGTGACGGGAGAAGGGTGAAGGACATCTGCTTGTGCAGAAAGGGTGGCATGTGGACACCAAGCGCTCTCTGCTCAAACCCGCTCAATGGTGAGCCCTCGTCAGGAGCTGGAGATCCAGGCTGAGCCCCACCCACTAGGACCCCTGGCCCTGCCCAGTGCCCACCTTGCCGTCATCCCCACCGGTGACAATGTACTGCCCATCAGGGGAATAGGCCAGCGACACCATGCTGTTGAAGTGGCCCTGCTGCTTGAGCACGTAGGACTCACTCTGCCACTCCCACACCAGCAGCTGGCCCAGGCCTGCAGGCACACGATGGCTGGCACACCTGCCCTGACCCAGCCCAGAGCAGAGTGGGCCCCAAGTCCCTGACCAACCCCGTGACCTGTGTCACCCCCTGCTGAGGCTGAGGAGAAACAGGCACAGGCCAGGTCCAGGACACTGGGAGGGTCCAGAACCTGCTGTGCCATCTAGGGGCTGAGGCCCAGGGGCCATGAAGGGAGCCACCAGTGGGGACTGATATTCCAGCAAGCCCAGGACTCAGAAGCAAACTCCCAGGAACCCCACTGCCCTCCTGCAGCCCCACACTGTTGGGCCCCGAGGTCCCCGGCTCCCCCCCACCGTCCACTGCTATAGCTGGGCCTGAAAACGAACCTGAGCAGCCGAAAGCGATCCAGTCCCCAGAGCTGTTGATGGCGACCGAGGAGACCCTCTGGTCTGAGATGCTAAGGAGAGCGCCGACGGGTAAGCTGGGCGCATCCAGCACGCCCAGCTGCCCCTTCCCTCCCACAGCGCTCAGCACAAGAGCCACGTGTGCAACCAGTACTGTAACTTTCTCTGCATTTCAGATAGAAGGTTGAAGGAAAAGAGGACAACAAAAATTACAAATACCAGTGGGCATAGTGGTGCACGCCTGTAACCTCAGCTACACCAACACTGAGGCAGGAGGATCTCAACGAAGAAGCAAGCCAGGGCAACACAGCAAGACCTTCTCAAAGTAAAAACTTGGAAGGGGCTGTGGGTGTAGCTCAGGCTCCCTGGTTCAACCTCTGAGACCACAATAAGAAAAAAAACACCCCACAATCCAGCTTGGAGACCAAAGCCCATGGCCAGAACGAGGGGCTCACCAGCCTGTGTGGGGCGCAGGGTGCGGGTGAGTGCACCGTGGCGAAGCCCAGAGCTGAGGGCTCACCTCAGGGAGTGGATGAGGTTGAACTCCGGGAGCTCGTGCAGGTGGAAGATGCCAGACGCAAACCCTGTGACCAGAAGGTGCACCTTCTTGTGATAAGCTGCAGCAGTCAGGTTGTTGAAGTCGCCTTCCTTGTTGAAGAAAAACCTGAACGGATGGCTGGAGGCTGTGGGCGGCGGACCCCGGCCACTCTCCCCAGGCCATACCACAGCCCCGCCCTGGAGACCTACTTTGCCAGCCTCGAGTACTTCACTTTCCCCTTCCTCTCCTCCTCAGCCGGTGCCGCCTTCCCTCGGATGGTGGTCTCTCTCTCATCCCCCTCCTCCTGCTCCTCCTCCTCCTGCTCTCGCCGCAGCAGGTCGGCCTTCCAGCCAGTGGGGGCTTTCAGTCTCAGGCCCTCAGGCGGGGTGTCACACTGCCACATGCAAAGGGCTCCGTCCTGGCTGATTGAGTACACCTGCAGGGGCACACAAGGTGGACACAGGTCACCCACACCAACTCCAGGCCAAGAACCCTTTCTCCAGCATGGCCTCCCACCCCAGACCCACTAATGCTCCCCTGAACCGGCTCAGGAGGAAGGGACCTGTGGCTCAGCCACTCAGTTGTCCCTGGGTCACCCTTGGGCTAGGGATCCTGGCAGGGCGTACGTCTAGGCTGTTGGACTCAAAAAAGCAGGCCACAATGGCGTCCTTGTGCCCGCCCAGCGCGTAGTAGATGAGGTTGTCCCAGCGCTCAGCTCCAAACACCCAGGTGGACATGTCCTTGCTTCCAACCACAAAACACCTGCAACAGAAGGACACAGCTGCTACGTGGTGGCCATGGCCACGCAGCCTCATTGGCTGGTCCAACCGAGCTGTGCAGGGTCCACTGCTGTGTCCATCGCAGGCCCTCCCAGGGACAAAGCTGGCTCCTGAGGAGCCCTGGATGCAGCCTGAGATCCTGATCCAAGTGGGCTCTGTGAATGGCACCAACAGTCTCATGTGTGGGACACAGTGTCACGTGCTGGGGCAGCACAGCTCTGGGATGACAGACACACAGCCTGCCTTCTCCCTGGCAGCCTGGGTGGTGCAGGGACAGCACTGGTCCCTTGAGCACCTGTAGCCTCTCCCTGCATGGCCACATGCAGAATGGAGAAAGAAATGCCAACAGCTCCACAGGTGTCTTCAGGGTAGGGACAGTCACAGGTGGTCAAGGATGGTGGCCCTGAAGCAGCACCTGGCAGCTCCCTAGCCCCTGACAGTACACAGGAAAACATGACTCATCTCCTTCGGGGTCTGACTCACATGAGGCTCACAGGATTGAGGAGTCCACTCTCCAGAGAGCCAGCGCCCGGGCCTCACCTGGAGTCATCCGTCCAGTCGATGCACGTGGTCTCGTCATACGGCCCGAAGTAGGTTTTGTCCAGGACAAAAGCGTTGAATTCTCGCTTCTTCCCAGGGGCGTGGTACATCTGAGCAATGTTGCCCTTTGTGACAACAAATTTCCTGCAGCAGGAGGAGGGACACAGGCAACAGGACCAACAGCAGTCCAGACCATGCAGAGCTGCCAGGCCCAGCCCACCCCAGGGCGTGAGGGTGCCCCTCCATTGCAGGACAGAGAGATGGTAGGGAAGAGGCCAGGGCCGGCACAGGGGCTCGCCACATGCCCAGGTGACCACCCGGAGCCCATACGGGAGGCTGTGGAAGTCGGCCTGGCCACTGCTGCTCTCACCTGCCATCCGGGGAGAAGGAGATGCTGTGCACAGAGCCCTTGAAGTGGAAGTGATGCAGCACGGACCTGCAGACCAGGCTGACCAGCAGTGCCGTGCCCCCTGCCAGAGGCCAGCGTGTGACTTTGAGGCCACCCAGGGAGCCCACAACCATGCAAACGGTCATCATAGAGTCCATGTGGTTGAAACACAGAAAGGAGCTGCCTGTGCCTGCTCTGTGACCCTGACATGTGGGCCCGAGGGCCACGAAGCCCAGCTGTGTTCCCAGTGATCCCACTGGCATGCAGGGCAGAGGGACACCCAGCCCACCCAAGCACCCGCATCCGAGCCCCACCGGACCCAGACACAGAGGTGATGGGGAGGACCTGTTCCTGTTCCTCGCCTCCTGCTGCCCCCGCTCCCCATCCTTCCTCTCTCAGCCCTGCCCACACCAAGGATGATGGAGAGTGATCACCTTCATCAACGATGATCGCGAGGCGGCCATCAGGGGATAGCCCCACACACTTCACGTTGAACCTCGTGGCCAGGGGCAGGGTGTCAGATTTGTTGCTGAGAAGAACCACAGTGTGCCTTAGGTTTTATGTCACTAGACCGGGGACAGGGCCTGCCTTGTCTGAGCAGCCCACCCACCCCCACAGTCCCCTTCCTGTGCTATGCCTGTCCCATGCCCTGGATCCTGTGTGCCAGAGTTCATGGGCAGAGGAAGGGGAAACCACAATGTTCCTGGAGAAGAACTGGCAGGACACACTGAAAACCTTAAAGGTGAGAACACCGTGCCCCGTACAAAGTCAGGAAACCAGACACAAGCTACACACCCAGCACACAGCATGCATCGCAACAGCTCACACATGTGAAGCTGGTTTTCAGAGAAGTAGGAAAACACACAGAGCAATGAGGTCCACCTCTCCGTGTTGCCTCCAGTTCTAGCTTTAGTATCATACTGTTTGAATTTCCCGCAGCCAGCACTTTCCCATCCCTCCAGGCAGCCCTTACTAGGTGCCGCTCGAACAAGACAGGAGCAATGGCACGCCCTGTACACGGCCTGTAGACAGAGCAAGCACCGCTGCCGACCCATCTCGCAGACGGGGAAATAGACCAGGGCTACCCCGCTGGAGCTGCAGAGCAAGAGAGAGACACCCAGAAGCCCCCAGAGGGGTGTTGTCCAGGCTGCAGGATTGGCCCATGGCCTCCGCTGCAACTCTGGGAGAAATCAAGAAGAGAGCTATGCGTTTCTTCAGAAAAAACACTGCTAAACCTGAGCAACCAGTTATCAACCTCTGGCTGGGGACTGCCTATCTAACCCAGGAGGCCAGATACCACTGGGGCGCCCAAGCAAGCAGGGGGCCAGCTGGCCTCCATTTCCCCAGGACCGCCTGGCCTCAAGCTGCACCTCTTGCCCACAGGAGAAGCAGGTGACACATGACTTTAGATATCACAAAAACAAGGCATCGGATAGGTAGCTCCACTGCTAACCCGCCACCCTGCCAAATCCTTTAGTCTCTGGGGCTATCTTAATCAATGGGCCTCCATCCCACAAAAAGGCAGACGAGGGGACACCATCAGCCTCCACGTGCAGGCCACGGTTTCTAAAGTCACGAATGCCACGTTTCAGCATACTTACTTCTTAAGATCAAACACAGTGACTCTATTCCCCACGGGGCTGATGACTGAGTTTCCATCGCAGGTGAAATTTAAGTTTCCACGTCGATAAACCGTACCCAGCAAATTTGAGAACTGGAAAAAAATATGCTGTCGTAACACAAAGAAACCAGTCCCCATTCCCTGGGAAGGGCAAAGTGAGGCATCTGGACAAAGATGGCACACAGGGCCCGGTGCCTAGGTCCCTGCTCATCCCTGGGGACATCTCCTGGGGAGGAGAGGAGGAAGATATGAACCCAATTCTCAGAGCCCAGGGCTGCCACAGAAGTGTAAGAAGTGCCCAGGGCATTGGCCAAAGGGAACGAGATCCACGTTCCAGCAATGAAAAGCCGTAGCAGTGAACCGGGGCCCCAGGACAGACCCGTGTGCTAACACCCCGTTTATCCATTCACCACAGAAGAGCACGTTACACAGTAGTACCAGGGGTACAACGGTACCTCCTCTTACTCTACCTCTAGCGGGAAGGGCAAGGAGCACACAGGCAGGTTCTGAAATGCAAACCAGCCAGCTACTTATGGGCGACAAGGAGGGTGTTTAAAGGGCTGCGCGAGCTGGAACCTGGGGGACAAGCAGCAGCCGGGCCAGCGTCTGGAGCTCGAGGTGGACCGCGGGTGAGGTCTCCAAGCCGGAGCCTGGGTTCTGAGCAGAGGGGTCCCACCACCCAAGGCGCATTCGTGCTGCCTTGTGGTTTCGGGATTGAGGCTGGGAGCAGCGCGTTCAGGGTCAATACTAGGCTTAGTCTGGACAAGCGAGTGAGACAGGATGGGCCCAGCGGCAGGGCTGAGGTGCAGCCCTGGAGAACGGCAGGGAAAGAGCTGGGCCCCCAAGGAGGGCGTGCCCAGCGGGTCGGGCGGGCCGGAGCGACCAGCCGAGACCCGCACAAGAAAGCGCGGCCCACAGGGCGACGGGGGAGCAGGCCCTGGCCGCGAGCCACTCCCAGAAAAGCATGTCACGCTCCCCAGGGATGCCCAGGTCGGCTCCGCGCTGTCCGTCCCACCCGCCGCCCCCTCCCTGCACGTCCGCCTCGCAAACCGACAGCACCTCCACGGGCCACCGGGCAAGGGACACGGGTCACAGCGGGCCTACCCCGAGCTGTCCCGGCGGCGCCCTCCCGAGGAGCCGCGGCGTCCCGCCGCGCCGCCGTCCTCCCCACGCCGCCCCCCGCCGCCCCCCGCGCCCGCGCTCACCCGGTACGCGAACTTCATCGCGCAGCCGCACGTGTGCGCCGGGGCCGCAGCGCCTTCCGGGATGGGGACGCCGGCCGGGCCGCACTTCCGGGGCGGGACCTGCCACGGCGCCCGGGGCGGGCCGGAAGTCCCGCCCCCGAGCGGAGCTTTCCTCGCCCCTCCGCGGCCCGTCTCGGCCGGTGACCTCTGACTCCGCGGCTCGATGACGGCCATGGGGCCCAGAAAGAAGGCGGCTCCAGAACTGAGGGAAGAACCGGGGCTTCCCGTGCACCGAAGCGCGTGGGAACGAAAGCCTGGCGCTGGCCCTCTAGTTCTGCAGGTCACTGGGCAGGAAATTCCGGAAAACCCTCCCTGCTTCCGAGAAAGTCAGCAGTCCACGCCGAAGCCTCGGGAACGAGGCTGAACTCACACCGCGCCACCGCGAAAGAATCCGGCTCAAAACAGCAGCTTCTCCTTAAAATGTGTATTTTTAGAATTTTAATGTTTACATTTTAAACAATCTTCATACAGTGGTTTTAGTCTAACATATTACAGAACAGTGTGAAAAATGACTTTCTGTAGTAAACCATGAAAATGGAGTTAACACCTTCAGCGTCAGAGCCAACCGGTCCCCTCCTCAGCCACAGAAGCCCAGCACACTGTATTGTAAGGAGGCTGGCGGGTCTGACAGCCAGATATAGGAGATGAGGAAATTTAAGAGAAAGGGACCTGTTCATGAAAAGTAAAATTTAAAAATCATTTCAGATTTAAAGATCACAGTTGAAAATAAAACACTGACCAGCTTGGTTAATTCTTTCATAAAAAGCAGCATCACTTTTCATCTTACATACAAATCTGGTGTGTTTAGCTCCTTTTAAAATTTAACCTTATTTTAAACGCTAAAGAAAAAGGGAATAGAAGCCTTGTGTGTGTGTTCCCTACTCGTCATGAGACGCCCATGCACCGTGGACACCCGAGACTAACCCACGAATCTGACCGTTAAGGGCTGGGTATGATAGATGGAATTCATTTTCAGACAGCACAATTCCACCTTAGAACCACAAGAGTTATAATCTTTTCCAATCATAGGAGACCCCATGAAATTCACAAAAATTGTAACTGATCTTCTTTTCCATTGCTTATATTTACATGTTCTACAGGCTCCCTGTAAGAGCTGCATATTCTTTGCTTTTGAAACACACATTTCATACCTGGCTTCTCGAATATTCAACATATGTCACACCTGAGTCAACAAAACCAGCCATCTCACATACAGAACCTCACGACAGAAACCCGATGACAGCCTCATTACTCTTATGATTGTTAAGGAACAAAGAGGACTTTTAAGTTTTTAGTGACATTCTTTTGTCTTAAGGAAAAAAAGGCAGAAGCATTTATCTTAGTTGGCAAAAGACAGGTTATTAGGGGGAAGGAACCTGTGATAGTTCTGATTTCACTAAGTTTCCAGATAAGAAACGACCATAGACATTTTTTATTTCCCCCTCATTTTCTTACCCTAAATATATGTAATTAGAAAATTTTAATCCTGGGCTGGGGATATAGCTCAGCGGCACAGCGCCTGCCTGGCAAGCACAAGGTCCTGAGTTTGATTCCTGGTACCAAAAAAAAAAGAAAAAAGAAAATTTTCATCCTGAGAGTTCAGACACCAGAAAACTAAAGACTAGTGAAGTAAACCCTGGGTCCCACACCGTCCCAGAGGTGACAGGGAAACTGCGCTGTGCATCAGGCTCCACGCTGACAACGAGGATGGACGCTTTTCTAACAGCACCAGACGTCAGAGACCTCTTAGTTCACAGGACTCGGCAGCTCTGCAAGGTGAGTGTTAACTCTCACAGCAGAAACCTTAGTTCTGAGACCCTGAAATTTATTGAGTCTCAAGTTCTAATTTGCCTAACCAGTTGGACCACATTTATTAGTTATAAACAACATATGAGGAAGATACATTTCTTAAAAGTTTAAACAGGTGGATATTTTTCTTCCTTACACGTTTCTCCAATTTCCAAAAATGAAAAAGCCATGGGGGAAAATCACACCACCTTTATTTATCAAAAGAGGTGAAGGCCAACACAGAGAATACTGACAGGACTGCTCGGTCGCCTGGGCCAGCACCCCGGCTCACACGCCTGGACTATTTCCCGAGCCCTGCTCCCTGCCGGACCCCACTGCACCTGCCTGCATTCATCTGGTCAGGTTCTATTCCAAGCACACTGTGCCGGTGAATTCGGAGTACTCTACTCATATGTACAAAAATACATTGCTTTGGAGAGCTGGAAAAGGGTTAATACATACAACACTTATTTACAAGCTGCGACTTTCACACCAATAAAAACACGTATTTATTTTGTCCTTGATTTTTGGTGCAACTTAAACATTACATCAGTTAGTCTGTACTTTTAAAAATAATAAATCAACCATATGTACAATTAAATTTACAACCGAAAGTAAATTAGCCTGTTGGAACGGTATGACTGCAACCAAGTGGACCAGCAGAGGTTTCTTCAGGCCAAGTCCTCCCCACGGCCAGCCCAGAACCCACTGCGAGGACCCCTATTCCTCACCTCATGCAGAGCATCAGCTAAGACTTAAGGTGCAAAAGAAAGATGTTGATTATACAGTTACAATTATGTAAACAGACTTTAAAGATGAGAGAAAAGCAAACCACATCTTAACCCCACATATATAATATGACAATTAAAATAAATATATATTTAATTCCAAGTGCATATGATAATCAACACTGGGGAACATGGGGACCAGAAACATTCATACCTTCACTATTTCAACACTGCACTGCTCCTCTCGCCCTGGCCTCCTCCTCAAGTACCTTTAACATGGCTCTGGCCTGCAGCTCTCCCAGTCAGCTGACTCCGGCATCCCAAGACACAGAGGGGTTATGTTCCCTCCCTCTCGACCCACCTGCACCCCACCCGCTGGCCCTAAAAGGCGTTACCAGAGGAAAGCAGGGCTTGGTAATCAGAAGACCCCCAAGTCCACTCAGTCGGCACAGAAGTCGGGCAGCCACCTGACCAGAGGAGACACAGGCATCACAGCAAGCCAGCGAGGCCTGCTGAGCGCTGGCCCGACAAAGGCTTCCATGCAGAGCCAGCAGATGGGGGCCGTGCGGGGAGCCCAGGGTAACAGTCCTGTAGCAGTGAGTGTGTGAATGAAGGAGCAGGGCTCGGAGCAGACGCGGTTGGACACAAGCACAGGGACGGCTAAGAAAAGCACAAGGGTCCGTATCACAGACAAGATGAGGTGACGCTCTACCTCTGCTGACCGGCTGCAGTGCCGTTCCTTTACCTCTGTGGCCAAGCAGGGCCGCCAAGTTGGTTAGAGCTAGCGTGTTACAACAGAGAACAATCCGGTCACAATCCCTAAAGCGCAGTCACAGCAGTCTGTGGTGCCAGACGACCGCAGCACTGCTGTCATGTCACGCTGACTTCTAGGACATGGTCATCTTGGCTGGGGATGACCAGCACCTGCATGCCCATGCTGGAGTTGAAGACCTGGCCAGTGGGGAGCGCCTGCAGCCGGGGCATGGGCAGGCCCTTGTGCTCGCCGCTGGTGGCCGAGTGCACGCTGCCTCTACTCCGCACGCTGCTGCAGTCCAGCTGGTCGTCTGGGTGCTTGTCCACTGACAGACTGTCATTTTCGATCCAGCTGTCTGAGAACACACAGGAAGTGAGAACAAGCCCTGGCACATTAATAAAAGGGACACGTCATTCCTGTTAGCCCCAGTGGACCTCTGGAAGGACGTCACCCCAGACGCTGCCTGTACAGGGCACCTCACATAGAGATGCAGCCCTCAGACTGTGTGCTGAGATGGCGACAACCGGCTAGGCTTCGGGTGACTCTCTATCAGCAGGTGAGTAATTCTCACGTCCGCCCTGCACAGCACGAGCCTGTCCTGTCCACATGCAGCTACCACCTACTGCACTGATTCACTCTCCGTCCCTGACTCAGGGTGCTTCTGCCTTAGGAGCGGAGCTAAAGCAATACATGTGTGGTAAACTGTCCTTGGGACTTGAATTCTGATCTCCTGGGCTGGCAACCTGCAGTCTGATTCTTGGTCCCTCAGCCCCACTGCATGGGGAGTGACCAGCACGACTGTGCCCTCTGCTACTCGCATTCTGTGGACATCGTGATTTGTGTTTCCGAATCCCAACATGCCTAGCTCTGTGTGCCTGTGGCACAGTGAGCTCTTTATCATTAACGGGCATGGGTGAGAGGACTCTGCCCAGCCAAAGACCAAGAAAAGTGCCTGGCCACATTCTGGGAGGCGTGGCCGGTAAGCACAACTGCCAAGTTGGGCTTAGTAAACATCTGGCCCAAGATGCCTTCAGCCTGGGATGGGTCAGTCTCCTACAGGGTCCTTACCAGCATCCAGCTGGGAGGAGTGCGCAGAGTGGTGTGGGAGGTACTTAAACAGCCGGACGTCGGGCAGAGGGAGGTAGCCCGCGAAGAGAGGCATCACCTCCATGTGCACTCTGTGAGTGGCCTGGGCAGCCACGGGCATGGAGATAACACCACAGCTCTTCCCACACACTGCCCAGTTGCTGCTGTTGTCGACCACTGAAAGGAGGAGCAGAGGCTTTCAGTATTCAACCAGAAAGAGTAGCATCATGTGCCAACCATCGCCCACCAGGAGACCCCAGGCTGGGGAACACGTCTGTCCAGGTGTGACTGTGCCTTCACATGAAACACGCATGCCTTACTAAGTGGGTGTGCTGTCAGTCAGCACGCAGTTAGCTCTAGTTTACACTGGACCACACTGGAGAAAGACAGAAAACCATTTTTTCCTTTGCAGTAAATAAAGTGTGGTTAAGTTAGGCAGTCAGCAGCACAGGGCAGCGGTTCTGTTGGGGCTGGGGCAGCACCAATGCTCTGCACCCTGACCAGACCTTCGGGGCAACCACCTGTGGGTGAGGAGGGCACCACAAGCCTGACTCTGGGGTTCTCACACCCCACCAAGCACTTACCAGGAGCAGCCGGGGACAGGAATGAGCAGAAGGGGCCTGGGGACAGGGAGGTGAGCAGGACCACCTGCCTCAAGCAGCAGACAAACACTAAGGCAACACCAGTGGCAGCCCCGGGAGGATGTGAGCAGAGCCAAGAGCAGCTCAGAGCAGGCGCAGGGGTGTGAGGACAGGGCTGCCTCAGGCCAGGCAGAGGCCCAGTGGCATGGGGAGGGGCGCTGCATAGCAGGAGGTGAGTGGGTTGCAGGGACTCGAGCTCACGGTGACCCCTCTATGCTCTCACATCAAAGAGACTGCCAGCAACCCAGGAATGTCCTTCACAAAGCAGTCACAGTGGCCAACGCCACCCAGCTCAGTGCTGGTGAGTATCCTGTTGCATGTGTGACGAGTCTGGATGCCAAGGCAACACACATGCAGGGGAAGGGGCCACGTACCCCAGCCCAGCCCCTGGCTGTCCCACACATGAGACCGGGACCCCAGCCTGGCACAGCAGGGGTAACTGACCACTGCCCAGGGCCCTGGCCTCTGTGGGCATCGTGGCTTGGGGCAGGGCTCTGTCACCTGTGTGGACTCATGGATCCAGTAGTACCACAAGCCCAGTCCAGAGCTATCTGTCACCACAGACACTGGCTCTCCTGCTGCCACCATCATCTGGACCCTTCCTTATCCACCACTGATGTCGTCCCTCTTGGTGATGGGGTCATTTTGAGAAAGTCACGTGTAAATGGCATCACATAGCACCCAACCTCTTCAGACAAGGTAGAACGCCTTGTGTTCCTTCCATGACTGCATGTGTTTCCTTGCAGCGGGACCCCCAAGGTGGATATCAGTTAAACAGCACCCCGGGGCTGAAGGGTGCAGGCCATCTCCAGTCCCGGGCACAGATGTCTGCTGTTCTCATGGCAGCACTACCCCCGCTGCAGAAGCAGGGCATCTCAGCATGTGCAGGAGTGCCGGGCCATGGCAGGGATGGACGAACCGGCCACCGTGTCTGCAGGACACTCTTTTTGCTTGGAAAAATGCCTGACAAATTATGGATCATGGATCTTGGTTACCTGATAGATATTTTCTTCAAATGAAAGTGAGGCTGTTATTTCAAAGAAAACAGCATTTATTGCCAAGGATACACTTTAGACTTTAAGCAAAAATTAGAATTTTGGAAAACTTGCATTTGTAGCTGCAAGCTTGACAGAGCCCCAGCACTCACAGACCCTGCAGGGGGCTCCAGCAGTGTGACTTTCGGACACTGTAAAATGACACATCAGCATCAGGGAGATCCACCAACTCGGGAAATCGTATTTTCCAAATGAACAATGCACAGTCTTACACAATAGTGCCTAGACAAAGATCCACTCGGAGCATAGGACAGACAGAGGATTTAATGAAGAAATGCGGCAAGACTGTCCAGGGGATACAGACTCCACCCTGCAACCCGTCAGTCAGACACGCCGGCTTCGCAGGCCCTGGGGCAGTGTCCCAGAGAACACACAGCTACGGGAAAGGCTGTTAAAATGTCGCCCCTTTTCCGGCTACAGTCTGCTCAAGGCCAGAGTTTCTTCATGGACTTCAGCCAAGGGAATAATACATCCTCGAGCTACAGAGTGGGTGCAGACAGGATGACGTCCACCTACCTTCTGCTGGCTGACTTCAGAGAGACCGGAAGAATGCAAAACACCATTCTTCCCACTGCGCTTTCTTTTGTTTTGTGAAATAGTTTTCATGAGTGATCTCACGTAATGGGTTTACTGTTGTGGTTGTAAGTAAACAGTTTGCTTATGAACCACATTCACGGCCATTTTGAGAACCACTGGACTGAAGCAGCCAGGGAGGAAGAGGATAGGGAAGGCCCTGGCAGAGTGCACACCTGGACGGGAGGACAGTGCAGGCGAGGTGGCGGGCGGCAGTGGGCAGTGGTGGGGCAGAGCCTGGCCCTGCCTCAGGAGCAACAGCCAGGTCCTGGACCATGTGGAGAAGAGGCCCAGACAGCACTGGACATAAGCCTGCTAGAACACTCCATGAAAATGGAGGTCACCCTGCAGTAAGCCTATCAAACAAGTGCTGGTCACTTTGGAACATCCTCCTGGGACTGTGCTCGGAAAGACAGCGCCTCCGCAAGTCAGGAAAAGGAGCCTCCGGACCCACCTTCATACATAAGCTTCGTGCAGAAATACTCATCGGACCCTGTCAGCGCCTCGTCCTTGTCCACCTCCAGGAGATCAGTGAGCCGGGTGATGGACACCTCCAAGGAGCAGAGCGAGCCGGTCCTACAGTATTCCACGCCCGGGGGCGGCAGGACCTCTGCCTTCACGTTGTACAGGGTCTGCGCAGGGAGGGACAGACACACTCACACACCCACGGGACTCAGAGGGCCGCGCCAGGATGCCGCTGCGGCCATCCGCCCCACACGACCCCTGCTGCAGACGCCACGTTCTCAGGGAATCCTCGCCCCAGGGCCTTCGGATCTTCTAAGTCAGTGACATTTTCAAGCACAAGAAATGGCTGGGCCGGTGACATAGATCAGTGGCATAAGCACCTGCCTGGCAAGCACAAGGTCCTGAGTTCGACTCCCAGTACACACATATTTTAAAAAAAAGAAGAAGAAATGGCTACGCAATAACCCTCTATGCCAGTGATAGCGAACCTTTCAGAGCTTTCGATGACACCAGTGGCCCGCTGCTCATCAACACTGTGCTTCCTTTGCTCCCTCTACTCATCCACATCTCTGAATCTGCCTGAGGTATTTTACAGCACATGCCAGCCAGCCTGGCACTTCACCCCACTTGTTTGGTACTCACTACTGAGACACACACATTTCTTACCGATGCACAACCCTATTAACGCAACTTCGCAAAATTAACACAAATCCCCCATACCCTCCAGGCAGTCCGCAGCCAGCACTCCAAGGTCAGCCTCTCGGTGGCTCTCCTGCGCCCTGCTCTGAGGAGCTGCGGTGGGGTGCTTGAGACCTGGACTGTGTCCAAGCGCAGCCCAGGACACATTTGTCTCAGGGCCCAGGAGACCCCAAGGAGAGAGCGGTGACTGTGGCTTGCTCTGAAGTCCGACCCTAGCTCAAATGCTGTTGCTCAGGCCCAGAGCGGCTGAAGGAGGAACCAGCTCCTTCGGGGGCTGCAGGTCGACAACTAGAAACGAACCTCTGCCAAACAAGCGCCCACAGCTATGGCTGCCTGCAACGGTGTCGCACTGCCGGGGCTGAGGGTCTGCGCAGCCTGTGGTGTAAGGACAGCTGATAAGCTACACGGGAAGAGGGACCGTGACACCCCACACACACACTAACTCACAGAGCCCAGATGCAAATGCTAAGACTACAAAAACTCTTAGAAGAAACTCTTAGGAGGAAACCTTTATCACCTTGCACTAGGCATTGACTGTTCAGATCTGAAACCAAAAGCCAAGTAACAAAAGGGGAAATAATTCGATTTTTACCAAAAACTATAAACCTCTGTGCTTCAAAGGACACCATTAAGAAAGTGAAAAGACAACTCACAGAATGGCAGAAAATATTTCCAATTATTTATATTGTTAGGAACTGATTCCTGGGATGTATAAAGAACTTCAGAGTGCATTTATAAAAAAACAAATTGCCCCATTTAAAAATGGGTGGAGGACTTGACTAGCATGTTTTCTTTTCTTTTTTTTTTTTTTGTGGGTACTGGGGGTCAAGCTCAGGACCTCACGCGCCAGCAGGCGCCCGTGCCACTGAGCAATATCACCGGCCCTTTTTTCATATGTGGGTACCGGGACTCGAACTCAGGACCTTGCGCTTGCCAGGCAGACGCTTATGCCACTGAGCTATCTCACCGGCCCTAGCATCTTTTCAAAGAGGACACACACCTGGCTGTGAGCCACGACAAGATGCCACCGTCACTGCCCACCATGGAAGGGGATGCGTAAGCCAGGAGGCAGCACTCTGCAGCTGCCAGGTCGGCGGTCGCAGAGACCACAGGGACCCATGCAGTGAACACAGGGCCGGTGCCTTTGGCTTACACACATCCTACAGAAATTCTCTCTCTCTTTTTTTTTTTTTTTTTTAATGTGGGTTCCAGGAGTCGACCTCAGGACCTCGCGCTTGCCGGGCAAGCGCTTGTGCTGCTGAGTGATATCACTGGCCCTTTTTTCCCTTTATGTGGATTCCGGGAGTCGAACTCAGGACCTCGCGCTTGCCGGGCAGGCGCTTATGCCGCTGAGCCATCTCACCAGCCCCCAGAAATTCCTCCTACATTCTTAACCTGACAAGGAAAAAATTGCCAGAAAAGTGACAGTGACGCGTGCCGACTGTCTACAGCGAACAACCAGGTTACCATTCACAGAGGCTAACCACCTCCAGAATCCCTGCTGTCCACGTACCAGGAAGGGTCAGTCCACACCACAGGACACACCCTGATGCTGACGATGTTAGTGAGAAGACTGAGGTGAGAGCTAACTAAAGCTGAGGTTCAAAAGGAGGCGTCCATCTGGTGAGAAGGAGATAGAGGAAAGGCTGCAAGTGCAAACCCTTCTCAGGTAAGATGCCCAAGGGTTTCAAGGAAGGAAAAGCCACAAACCCCAGCACAGTCGGGTAACCTGAGACCGCAGTCACCCAGTTTACTCCCTGCTCAGTGGCTCGCTGAGCTCCCTCAAACCAGCTCCTCCCAGCACAGCACTATCTCCACGCTCCACAGTATTGTTGGTGCTTTGTTTAGAAAACTAGACACCCTCAGAAAACCACGGCCCTGCCTGCATGGGAGCTGGTGACTGAGATGAAAGAGCATCGAGTGGCTTCCCGGGAGCTGCTCAGTCAAGGTGAGGACCAGCACCTCGTCTTCCACACTCGCCCTGGGGCAGCACCCGAGCACGGCCCCACGGGGTGCCACTCAAGAAGGACCCAACGACTGCACTCCTGAGCTCTGGCTTCATTATACTGAGTGTGTCCATTTGAAATTTGAGAATATTAAAGACTATGACGCCACCTTTTGCGTTCGCAACCCACACACCACTCCCCAAATGATACATTACGTACAAAGAAGCTCTCCACTTGGAATTCATACATGTAGGGCTTCAGGGAGATGGACAGCTGCTCTTCAGAGGCCGGGGAGAAGCCCACGGAAAACCGGCAGTGCAGGGCGGGGGGAGGCTCCTGCGTCCACTTCAACTCCCAGATGAAAAACACCGACTGCTTGCTGTGGATGCGCTGCGAAGAGAGCCGCGGTCACCTCCACACACCAAGAGCCCAGACAGGAACAGATATACCCCCTCCTGCCAAGGGAAGGCGTGCGCCACTGTGTGTGCCCCTGCAGTCCTACAGCATCAGCCACTGCCCAGCACCACCGCCCCACCTGGTCCAGCCGCAGATAGCACATGACCCAGAAACAGCACTGGTATCCTATGATTCTAAGAGCCTCACAGCACTGGGACCATAAAAAGAGCCTTGGGAATACTTACGAGTCCACAATATACGTGCCTCCAAAATAGGGACGTAATGGACATCTTTACATTCACGCCCATCATTCTGTATTTAACATCAACTTGATTTAGAACTAGCACTGCCAGACACGTAACCTGAACCTGACGATTGCACAGAGTCCACACCAAGAGGATGGCGACAGGCTCAGCTAAGAAGTGCAAACAGTCAAGTACCAGCGAGAAAGCCTTTTGAAGATGCTGCAGGCAGACATCATCAGGAAGCCTCAGTTTGTGTGAACATCTGGCATTTATTTGCAAAAGCACACGTGGAAAAGGGACAGGAGAGGCCAGGACAGGACCCAGAGGTGGCCTGGTGATTCTCTGTTGTGGAGGCTGCCCCTACAACAAAGGATGGGCAATGACCCGCAGAGCCGCCCTGCAACCCAGGACTGCTCCTTCCTGTAACAGGCAGAAAGGGGCCAGCACTCATTCCTGGGGTCCACAAGCAAGCCCTGCACGAGCCTGTGTCTGGATAAATCACGTGCAGAGTAGGCTGTCGGAGTGGCTGAGCTAGTGACCGTTCCCACGTGCCACGCTGAGCACCAAGTGCCCAAGGAACGCCCTAAGGGCGCGGAGCGTCCCAGGGGAACAGGTGTTCCAGCCCCGAGAACATGGGGCATAAGAGGCGAGCTAGTTAAGCAAAGGGGTGTCACATGACAAATGTATAATAAACGCACTGCGGTGGTTGAGCAGTTCCTTTCCTCCCATCCAGAGAAAGGGCGCCACCTGACCTCTGCTCTCTATACACTGTCTCTTATCTTTATTTCTCCATCCTCTCACCATCCTTCCCCCTGGGAACTTTGAGAGCTGCACTAGACGTGGCAGTAGGCCACGTGTGAGATTAAATTCTCCTAAAAACACAAGATCAATCTGTTTTCTAACACACCTGCTTCACCCTTCAGCCAACCACAAGCCCACTTAGTACATCAGTGACATACAGCATGCACCACACTGGCTCAGGCCTGCTCAGTGCACACAAGCTCTTCCGGGTCAACAGTGAGACTGCTCTCCACACTTCCAGCGCAATCTCAAAGCTCTCCACCTCTCACTCCACGGCCGTGGCCAGCCACACCTGGCCCTAGAGGGCGCTTACCTGCGGGGACGGCGCATTCAGCGGTATCAACTGCAGGTCAGCGGTGCCTCTGGTATCTACAAGATTACTCTCTGCCAGCTGGAAGTCAAGTTCTGACAAGTTCTGGACACAAACTTGAATGTATTTCCTAAACCAGAAAAGCAAAATGACTTTGACATGGAAGAATCTTATTAAACGTATCTCAACTTTGTTAAGAAGACCCTCACTGAGGAGGGAACCATGAAAGTGACAAAGCAAAATCCTTTCTGCTTTTGATTTCAAATGTAAAAGTGCCCAAGAACCGCCCATCTTTTTAAAATAAGCTATTCCGGTGGGGAAGGGGATGAAAGGACACCCGCTTCTGATGCAGTGACATCACAGCACGATGTGTGGGCCTTCCAGCCAGGCAGTGGACTGCAGTGTCCTCTGGGGAAGGACAATGGCCACTCGTCCTCACTGCAAGTCCGGACTGGCCACTGAGAAACCAAGCATCTCTGATACCTGCAGAGCTGTGAAAATGAGTCCTTAAGGAAAGACGCCTCAGGTTCTGGGACAGATGATAGAGGTTTTTAATCACTAATTACCATAGTTCCCCTGCTATGATTTGAAGAAAAAAGCCATTGTTGGTATAATGCTCTATTCTGCATGTGGTTTTAACATTTTTGCTTCCAGTTTTCCTAGACACCACTAGTGAAGCAGGGAAGGTCACAGTGGAGACCAGGCTGGGCCAGGAGTGCTGAGTGTCAGTGGTGTCACTCAGTGCAGTGCTCCCCTGCGCGCTGCACTGGGTCACCTCCACACGTGGCTGTCAACGGCGCAGTGGGGCTGACTGAGCCTCCGGGGCAGGGTCCTCAGCTGGGCGATGCAGCCCCTCCTGGGGGACCATGGACAGGCTGGCGACATCCCTGGGCATCACACTGGAGGGTGGGCTCGTGAAACAGGCATCAGGGGGAGCCCAGAGGTGCCACTAAACCACCTCCACAGTAGAGGACAGCCCCACAGTAAGCAATCACCAGGCCCCTAATGGCAATGTCTAGGAGGACCCTTCTCTGGAGGGGACCCTGCTGATGGCAAGAGACCCGAGCAGGGGAGGCAGCGGCAGAGTCCACGAGACTGTGCAGAGGTCAGACGGCAGCCTGCCAACACGGCAGCAACCTAACACGCCCAGGAGGGGTAAACACAGACAAGTAACCACAGAGGGACCTGCCTGGACCCAGGTCAACCACGAAGTATCACTGGTGAGGCAGAACTGAGCATGGACCAGGTGCTACAGGACACCAGGAAACCACCGCGGACTTTACCAGGGCCAACGGCACGGCAGTTATGTAAGAAATCGCCCTGATTATCACGAAGACCAGCAGCTCAGCAGGGGAGAGACAGGTTCTGATACCTGGTTCCGGCAGAGAGCAGGGAGTGCGTGGTCCTGAAGGGCACGCTGAACGTCAGCGCGATGACAGTGGAGTAGATTGACCACGGGCAATCAATCGACACCTGTGGGGAACAGAGAGCGGGACTCACGCTCAGCCCACCGGCTGCGGTGGCTGTTGGTGTCTGGACCTTTCATTAGGGCTCCTCCATCCACTGTTCGTAAAGTACAATTCTACTAACCACGCACGAACAAGCGAGAAACGCGAAGCTACGTACACAGACGAAGAACAGAGACAGAATGGGCAGGGAGACATGTGTCACCAAACTGGCCCGATGGCTCCAGAGCACGCAGGGCCAAAACGGAACACATGTGAAGGCACTGAAGGTGGGACACTTCCACACCCGAGGGGCATGGCCTTCTAAGCATTCCCACTCTCTGACGCCGAGCACGTCATGGAGAAGAGGCCATGTGGGGGCATCGTGTGGACAAGGTGGGGATTCCCTGAAGGGTGGAAAGGGCACCAGGACTTGGCTTCCCTTCCCCCTGGAATGACCGAATACCCCGGTATAGAGCATCTGCTCAGGACGGAGGAGCCTCCTGCTGCAGTCGGTGCCGCCAGCGGCTCCCAAGGCTCTGTGTGCGAGCAGGGCGAGGAATTTCCTCCCTCACTCGGGCCTGGAACCTCAACCCTCACCACAGGCGCTGGCCTGTCTGACACTCCATGCCTCTCTGTGGAAGGCCTGGGCCCTACTGCTCTCCGCATGTGCATGAAGAGGTCAGCCACGCACAAGGGCCAGGATCTTGCCACAGAGGATGTGGACACTCTGGCAACACAACCGAAGCCTGCGTGCCAGGGCTTCTCCGGGTGACACCCCTCACCCCGTGAAGCACCCGACTGGGCTCCTCCAGTCCCATCCCAGAACTCCCAAGGAACGCTGTGGCTCTCACGGTGGACCTTGTCCCGAGCTGGGGGACAGGAGTCTAGGCTTACTGTCCTTCCAAGGTGGAGCTTCACAGATAGGAATGCCCAGCACTGGGCCAGAAGCCACCTCTCGCCAAACAGGCGGACGGGTGAAAGCTGCTGCCACAGCTCCTCGGCCCGCTGCCCCCCCTACCTTGTGGTCCATGGTGACCATGCAGGGGCCCCCCCTCTGTCTGTCCTTTTGCTTCCGGGGGGGCTCTGGAGTCCCCGGCATGTTGCTCTCCCCGCTAGATGCTGGAGCTGACGGCAGAGATAGAACCTCCAGCTCGAACTCGATCACATGGTATGCGGGCGTGGCAGGCAGCCCGATGCTTGTGACCTTGTCGGAAGACTGGACCCGGAGCGCCGAGGTGTGGGGCTCCTCTACAGAGACAGAAAGCACGAGTCAGACACGTCCTTTCCTTCTCAACGGCAGGCTCCCGCGGCCCTGCACCCATGGGAGGGCGAGGCGAGGTGAAAGGCAGGCCAGGCCAGGGAAAGTCAGAGGCAGCACAGCAGGTGAGCCGGCAGGCCAGGAGCCACCTGAGGGCTGCGGCCTCAGGGCCCAGTCCCATGTGCCTCCACCACCACCCAGAGGAAGACAAGGGGTTGTCCCTCTCGCCTGCGTAGGGACCCGGAGGCTGGGGTCTTGCAGGGCTTCTGATGGCACCTAGAAAGGGTGACCTGCTCCTGCTTTTCAGAGGGGATGGGTGGGGTGGGCGAGGCTGGCAGGTGGCCTATGGCGCGCAGGCCGGCTGCACCATGTGTCGCCATGGAGGTGAGCACCACCCAACCCAGTGTCATGCTGTAGTCAGTCTGCTCCCCGCAAAACTAATGCCCGGCCCAGTGCCAGGTAAGTGCATCTATGAGCACTGACCTCAGATGCCACCTCCCGATGTGGACACAGGAAGTGTCAGGACAGGCTGAGCCGGTGGCAGGGGTGCCGAGTCACTGCCACAGCCTCCCAGTATGTGGCCACACCCTGACCCAATCTGTACCGCCTCCGCCTGCACCATACCTCTTGAGTTAGAGTAGATCACGGCTCTATTCTCCCCCCGACACAGGACCAGCATGGCCTCCACATTGCTGAGCTGCAGGCTGTCCCCATTCTTCACTGTGTAGTGGCCGGTGGTGACAGTGAACTTGACCTTCTGAGGAATACCAGCCAAAAGGCTATCTAAAGGGTACAAGATGGCAGTCAGGGCCTGGATGAAGGCAAGAGGGGACCCCATCTTCTGCTGCACGAGATCTGCTCCTCTGGGCACTCCAGGACCCGCCTCAGTCTCCACCCCCTCTGCCCTAACTGCTCATGTGTGTGTGCAGCTGTGCAGAAGTTCCCTGCCTGGGTCAGGGATGGCACTGCTCGCCGAACCGGAAATGAGGGCAGCGAGTGCTGAAGTCTCTGTGAATCCTGGCCTGGGGAGGTAGAAGCAGCAGGCCCGAGACAGGAACAGGAAGGGAGCAGAGACAAGGCAGGCAGGCGAAGGCCAGAGGAGGACAGGGAGCGAGGGGACTGGGGTGTGGCCCAGCAGGAGCAGAGCTCAGCCCTGCCACAGAGCACCCTGCATGGTAGATCACTCCAGAGGCGGCCTGCTCTGCCTGCAGCTGTTATCCTGGCGCAAGTTGATGCAGAAAGACAGGGAGAATGGGGGGACTCATAGGAAAAACACCAGTAAGTGTGCCGTTCCCAGCCTAAACGGCAGTGACTCTCACTCGCCAGTGCTCAGTCAGGGGCCGAGTGGTCTTCAACAGACTGAACACCAGCTCCTAATTCTGGAACTGATCAAAACTGAAGAAGCTCTGAACTCTCAAGTGTGATGCCGTAGGGCCAGGCTTACTCGGCACACTGGAGGGGGAGCCTGTGCCCGGAGCAGGAGGCGAACCCAGCCCCGACTGGAGCCTCTGACACAGCTCTGGAGGAAACTGAAACCTCGATGCCTGTAGCAGACCCTTGCTGATGCTAACTTTCCTACGTTCTTCTCAGACTCATCAGTTATTAAACACCAGAGCCAGCATTACAGGCACAGAAGAGCAACAGGCAGCTCCATCCTGCTAGCCAGGGAGCCTCAAAGGCCAACGGGCAGCGAAGACTGTGTCCCGGTCCTTCTCCCTGCGCTGGCTGCAGTGGCTTCCTGCGTGGCCCCGGGCACCACTCACCAGCCAGTGGCTCCACATGCAGCTGGGGCTCCTGAGAATACACGTCGTACTGCACGATGGGGTAGATGTGTGGAAGCACGAACCACACGGGGCCCACCGAGGCGCACAGCTGCCGCAGCGTGTACGTTCCTGGCTCCTTGACCTAGGGTCAGAAGCAGGCACTTGGGAAGATGGCAACTACTTTGTAGCCACAAGCAGCCCATAGCAGCACCTGTCTGCTTCCTGCACAGTCTTCTGCCCCGCGCACCCACGTCTGCTCCTGAGAGGCTGGGCCAGAAGCCCTCAATCTCAGAGTCACTGATGCCTCTGTTCAGCCTTATGCTGCGAAGGAGGTGGTTCCAGGGAAAGGAGCTGTGGCGGCACCTGCTGTGAGGGCACGCAGGAGACTCAGGGATAAACAGCCTGTTCTGGGGCAACACTGGCTCCGTGACAGAGCTGCTCGCCAGAAGTGAGCATACGGGGCACGCTGCACCAGAGGAAGGCACGCTGGAGTGGCCCAGAGGCAACGGGGTTGTTCAGACCCAGGACCTTCACACTGAGATACATCCCCAGTCCCTTTTTTACTTTATTTACTTATCCTTTTTTTTTTTAAACAGGGTCTAAGTTACCCAAGCTGGGTTTGAACTTGCAATCCTCCTGCCTCAGCATCCCAGAGTACTGGGCACCATGTTCAGACAGAGGCATGCAGCCAAAAAAGGAAAATAGAGTTCAAAGTGACTGTGCCATCTGCTCATGTTAGCAAATGAAGATGACGACTGGTACACAAGGGAAACTGCTACTGAATCCAGTCACTTAAAAAGCCAACTGAGGGCCGGTGAGATAGCTCAGCGGCTGCCTGGCAAGCGCGAGGTCCTGAGTTCGACCCCCAGTACCCACAAAAAAAAAAAAAAAAAAGCTAACTGAATCCCCAAACAAGCATCTACATAAAGAACTCCAGTCAAAATTGATCAATACCCAAAAAATGATAAATAAAAATGACTTCGGAAATTTTCAGTGTATTTTTCCTTAAGAATAAAGACAAAAATACAGTGAGGCAGACAAGGGGCCCCACCTGAGCCTTCTCCACCAACCTGAGCTGCCCTCCAGAGCCGACTTACCTGAGTCCTGAATGCTACCCTGTTGGCCCCAGGCTCCAGGGTCACGGTGCTGCACCTCAGCACGTGGGCCCCGTCCTCCAGGGCCAACCCCGAGGGTGCTTCTAGAGAAGAGCCGCTCTCCTGCCTCCGCAGCAGCATGTGGACATTTCTGCAGATGATGCCCGTGGTGTTCAAGGAGTTATCGGAAGGGCTGCGCTCAAACATCTCTGACAGCTCCAGCGCAGGCAAGCTGCTCTGGGAAGCGGGGAGTGGGGAGACCTCAGCAGGGAAGTGGATGATCCCATTGGGCGTCTTGTGCTTAGTCAGCCACTCAGCAGTCTTCCGGTAGCTGTTCTTCTCGATGCTGAAGTGGACGTTGACAGCGATCTGGTCTACACATACAGGGACCGGCATCTGGCTGCACACAGTCATCTCCAGGGACAAGGTGCCACCCGCATGGACCACAGCGTTGGGAGGGTCAAAGTGCAGGTCCCGCAGCTGTGCGAAGGAGTGCATGGGCAGCACCACCTTGTGACCTGGGAACACAGACCACATGTCCTGCCCAGGCCACCGGCAGCTGGCATTGTGGTGCCCTGGCCCTGCCCTTGGGACCAGCAAGGCCTCCTGTCACCATCACAACCCAAGAAGGACTTTGTCAACAGAAAAATATAAACGAATGCATAGAAAACTCAGGGAAATTACGAAAATAACAGAAACTAACTGGCATGGCAAACTTACATAGAAACACACGTCAACTAACTCCTCAGGTTCAAAATAAAGCTTGTCAACAGCACACTTCCTGGAGTTGTCTGGGGGTCTCCACACTTTCCTGCCTACTTAAAAGTCTCAAAAACAATGCCAGGAGCCCCACAGACCATGAAGCCAGCCAGTAAGGATCCAACCCAGGACCAGGAAGCATCGAGCTCTGTGGTCGCTGTGTGTGTGGAGGGGAGAAGCCACTGTGCTCCTGGCCTTCTGACCTCCTTTCGACAAGCACCTTGGTCAGGGGGAAAGCAAACTGCAAAACTGACTGGTGAGCGTTTCTTAGCCATTCACTGACTAAAGGAGAGGCTGGAGACACAGCTCAGCAGCAGAGCACGTGCCTAGCACTCATAAAGCCCTGGCTCCATCCCCAGCACCGCAAAAAAGGAAAAAGAAAGCAGTTGGTGATGAACTACAGGAGACTGACCGAGGGACACTGCAAGGTCAAACCACATGGTCCACACAGAGACGCCATGGAACGCTGCGAGAACCGGAACCCAAGCCATCTGCCACACGAGCAAGCCACGGACATGGCCGTGGTGCCGGCAGTCCTTTCAGGCACATAGCAGGGCCAAAGAACCACACCGCTGCCGTGGTGCTCCTGAGAAACCCGTCCAGCAGGCCCTCTTCAAGGGAACCCACCAAAGCCAAGGACCGTGTAAACCTGGAGCCAAAGTCTCTGGAAAATTCGCTTTCACGCGGTCAGTCACTGCCACGGACTGGACCCACGTCCCCCAGGTGCGTGCAATGAAGCCTTGACCCCCAACTCCTGAGATGTTGTACGGAGATGGGCTGGGAAGTGACAACTCAGGATAAGGCCAAGGGGCCTCATGAGGGGATCGGTGTCTTTACAAGGACAGCCGCCAGGCAGCTTGTTCTCTTCTCCTCAGCACAGGGACACAGGAGGCCAGAGAGCGGCCTCACCTAAGCCTCCACACCTGACCTCCGACACCAGTCTCTAGAGCTCAGGAGAGAAAGCCCTGGCCATGGTATCTCATTACAACAGCCACAGCGGAGTGACACGCAGTTACCACAGGAACTGCTCCTGGTGCGAGGAGCTACGCTGTGCGATAGTTTAATTTTGCCACAATGCACTGTTATCAAGTGTGTATGTCAAAATGCGGAGCCTGGGCCGGGGAGATCGCTCAGCGGCATAAGCGCCTGCCTGGCAAGCGTGAGGGCCTGAGTTCGACTCCCGGTACCCGCATATTAAAAAAAAGAAAAATGCTGAGTCTGAATCTAAGCCTTCCTGAGCTCACTTCTGTTTGGATGCTCCCCTGAGGAAACACTGCAATAGATTCCAGAAGGGGCCGGGCTGCAAGATGACCAGCTCAACCTGATACGCTCCTCCACGACGGAAGCAAACACTGCCGCACGCCCACCGTGGCAAACCTTGGAAACCCACCAGGACGGGCCGCGCGTCCCCAAACCTACAGGTCAGGTGTCCCAGAGAAACAGGCAGCTGGCGGTCAGTGGAGCTGGGGCTAAGGGAACACAGGTTTTCTGTCTGGGGTGATGGCAGCGTTCTAAATGGGGTGGGGGTGAGTGCACACAACTATGAATACACTAAAAGCCACTGAATGTACACTTCAGATGGGGGACCATGCTAGGTGGGCTCTACCTCGGTAAAGTCAGTGCTGCAACAAACAAACAAACAAACAAAAACCTGAGAATAGCTGTTCTGAACTAAATGGAATTGACATACAACAACCAAATGCAGTATGAAGTCCCTTGTTGGCCTCTATTAAAAAAATTTCTAGAAACTTTTTTTTGACTATTAGGGAAATTTGAATATGGACCTCTTAGTGGGTAATATTAGAACACTGTGAACCCCTTAGGAGTGGTTAGGAGACCACCCATTCTTATTTTTAGAAGATGTATGTTAAGCTCTTTGGGGGAGTGGCATTCCCTTGAAGTTCAGCAAAAAGAAAAAGGTAAAAGAGAGACACATGCTTGCTACACATCAAACTAATCAAAGTGTTAAACACTGACTCCAGATAGCTGGTACATTTTGTAGTATTATTTTTATTTTTGTGTAATTTGTGAAAATGTCCACAATTAAGTTTTTTAGTTTTTTGTGGGGTTTCTTGAGACAGGGTCTCACTAGGTAGCCCAGGCTGGCCTCAAACCTGTGGCGATCTTCCCGGCTCAGCCTCCACAGTGCTCACAATAAAGTGGGAAGCACGAGACTCACCTGGACTATCTGCAGGCCACCCAGCAAAGCTGAGTATCTCCTGGCAGAAGTACTTCCGCTCCTCCTCGGTCAGGTGGTGATCGCTGGCCAAAAGGCTGCTGGTCTGCAGGTAGCTGGACCGGAGTTAAGGGGCCTGGAGGAGGACCTGGCACCGAGGACACTGGGACAAAAGGCTAAATTCCCCCAGCCTTCAAAGGGTGGACAAAGGGCTTTTATTTTTAGCCATTAGAAAGTCAAAATGAGATTTACAAAGTATTTATGAGGCATTTTCATATTCTATGTGTTACGTGTAACGTAGAATTTTCTCCTCAATATTAGCGTTATTAAATATTCCGTGGTGAACAGTGCTGTTATAGAAACGGCATGTACAGGTACAAATCCCCTACGATGAATGTGATCACTATGTATATCTAAATTGTACCAATAAACTTAATTAAAAAAAAAAAAAAACAGAAAGCAATTTTCCTACTTGGTGAAAATGTGGGCCGTAAAGGATACTTCTCAATCTGCCCAAGGTGTTTCTGGCATTCGGCAAGCTGTTTCCGGGTGTACGTGACAGGCAGGGCCCAGCCCTCGGCCAGGTAGTTTTTCAGAGCTCCCTGAAGGTAGCTCTCAGCCTTCTGCGGAGACCTTTTCCTCCTGGGAACGGCAACGACAAAGAGAAGCTCTCCTTAGGACTGGGGACCTGTGCTCACCCTCCCATGGCACTTGAGACTGGTGACGCTCCAGGTCTCCTCAGCCCTCCTGCCATACCCACGAGAGAACTAGGCCGTCCCTAGGCCATCTGGGAATTCTTCCCAGAAATCCACGTCCCCTCAAACAGATTTTTCTTTCTAGTTCCATCTACCTAAATTACTTTATTATAGTTTTTAAGATTTCATTTCAAACACACATCTTTGAGAAAATGTGAACAAATATGAAACAGCAAGCACACTGCCAGCTAGGATTTCTTGTCAATGGACTGATTTTATCAAAAACTGAAATTAAGCTAAATTTTAAGTCTCTTTCTCTGTATCAAACTCCAATGAAGTCTGCACACTACTTGGACACACATTACAGCAATCTCTAGAGCATTCCTTCACCCCCCACACCCCACCCCTCACACCGCCACTCCCCCACACACCACCCCTCACACCGCCACTCCCCCACACAACACCCCTCACACCGCCACTCCCCCCCACACAACACCCCTCACACCGCCACTCCCCCGCACACCACCCCTCACACCGCCACTCCCCCGCACACCACCCCTCACACCGCCACTCCCCCGCACACCACCCCTCACACCGCCACTCCCCCGCACACCACCCCTCACACCGCCACTCCCCCGCACACCACCCCTCACACCGCCACTCCCCCGCACACCACCCCTCACACCGCCACTCCCCCGCACACCACCCCTCACACCGCCACTCCCCCGCACACCACCCCTCACACCGCCACTCCCCCGCACACCACCCCTCACACCGCCACTCCCCCGCACACCACCCCTCACACCGCCACTCCCCCCCGCACACCACCCCTCACACCGCCACTCCCCCGCACACCACCCCTCACACCGCCACTCCCCCCCACACAACACCCCTCACACCGCCACTCCCCCCCACACCACCCCTCACACCGCCACTCCCCCACACACCACCCCTCACACCGCCACTCCCCCACACACCACCCCTCACACCGCCACTCCCCCACACAACACCCCTCACACCGCCACTCCCCCCCACACAACACCCCTCACACCGCCACTCCCCCCCACAACACCCCTCACACCGCCACTCCCCCCCACACAACACCCCTCACACCGCCACTCCCCCACACACCACCCCTCACACCGCCACTCCCCCCCACACCACCCCTCACACCGCCACTCCCCCACACAACACCCCTCACACCGCCACTCCCCCCCACACAACACCCCTCACACCGCCACTCCCCCCCCACAACACCCCTCACACCGCCACTCCCCCCCACACAACACCCCTCACACCGCCACTCCCCCACACACCACCCCTCACACCGCCACTCCCCCCCACACCACCCCTCACACCGCCACTCCCCCACACAACACCCCTCACACCGCCACTCCCCCCCACACAACACCCCTCACACCGCCACTCCCGCACACACCACCCCTCACACCGCCACTCCCCCCCACACAACACCCCTCACACCGCCACTCCCCCACACACCACCCCCTCACACCGCCACTCCCCCACACACCACCCCTCACACCGCCACTCCCCCCCACACAACACCCCTCACACCGCCACTCCCCCACACACCACCCCCTCACACCGCCACTCCCCCACACACCACCCCTCACACCGCCACTCCCCCCCACACACCACCCCTCACACCGCCACTCCCCCGCACACCACCCCTCACACCGCCACTCCCCCGCACACCACCCCTCACACCGCCACTCCCCCGCACACCACCCCTCACACCGCCACTCCCCCGCACACCACCCCTCACACCGCCACTCCCCCGCACAACACCCCTCACACCGCCACTCCCCCGCACAACACCCCTCACACCGCCACTCCCCCGCACACCACCCCTCACACCGCCACTCCCCCGCACAACACCCCTCACACCGCCACTCCCCCGCACACCACCCCTCACACCGCCACTCCCCCGCACAACACCCCTCACACCGCCACTCCCCCCCACACCACCCCTCACACCGCCACTCCCCCGCACACCACCCCTCACACCGCCACTCCCCCGCACAACACCCCTCACACCGCCACTCCCCCGCACACCACCCCTCACACCGCCACTCCCCCGCACAACACCCCTCACACCGCCACTCCCCCCCACACCACCCCTCACACCGCCACTCCCCCACACCACCCCTCACACCGCCACTCCCGCACACACCACCCCTCACACCGCCACCTCCTCGTAACCCCTCACAGCCCACTCTTGGCCACCCCCTCACACCGCCACCACCACCCACCCCCTTCACAGGAATCCAACATACACAGCTGTTTCCCATCCCTGGCCTTGATGGTCACAACCCTGCTAAGAATTCTCATCAACTAGAGAAACACTACACACACTCAGCTGAACTTGCCCTAGACTCTCAAAGCCTTCCTCTTGATGGAGTTACAATATTTTATGTGTGTGTATAAAATTAAACTTAATTAAATATGAAAACTTCAAAGAGCAGTATCAGTTATTAAAGGTAACAACTGAAAACTCTCCATTTGGATTTCAGAAAAAATGAAAAAGATCATGACTAGTTCAGATTCTACATTTTTCAATACACAAATTTATGTATACTTTACATTAACTCCATACACATCCATCTTCTCTTGCTACATGTGTGAAATGTTTAAAACTCAAAGAAAAGTTCAAGATCAGTTACATGTAAAATTCTGCCAGATCTTTTCCAACAAACTTGGCAGACCGGATCCTCCCAATACTCGTATACATTTCAATGGTAGCATGGGACAAATCCTGTGAAAAAGGGGGGGAAAAGGCAGAATTATGTACTTGAATTTTTAATAGTAAATCTTAATTTATTTACCCAAAAATGAAGCAGAAGATGTCATTAGCATAACATTCTTTACTTGACATCTATTTTTGTGTTGTTTTTCTATAGTATATAATGTTCTCAAAGCCAGTGATCTGTGCATATATCATGAAGCACATTAGTAAGAGAAATCCCTGAACTCACCCAGCACAGAATACGTAACTCTTCAAAGCACCTCTGCACGTGGGTGCTCTGACATCTTCCCCGCTGGCTGTGTGACAGGGACCCCCACTTCTCAGGTGCTGTCAGGGGGCTGTGGCCTGGCAGCCGAGCTAACTCTCCACGATTCTACCCATGCTGCTGTTTGGAATCTCCCTAATCTGAAGCTTTTAATGTCGAGCACCACAGCTCTGCATGAGTCCACATGGTCCCCTTTTTATAAATTAAAGTACTCATGTTCCTCTCTCACAATTCCTAGTTCTTGAAATTACAAGTATTCAAACATGCATTTATGCTTAACTGTGGCATGGGGTACTAATAAAGTATTTGATGAACAACTGCCCCATCTTTGTCCACAGCTCCCTAGCATATGTGAGGACCTAGCAAGGGCCTGGGAAGGGGTCTCAAGCGCCAGCACACCGGAGTCAAAGGTCCTGCCGAATAGCAAAGCCTCCTAGAGGCGGAGCTGCGCCCCGGGCCAAAGGACAGGGCTCACAACACTTACTAAGTAGTGCTTCTCAAAAGCTTCCACCGATGACAGCGCTTCCTTGAGTTTCTTGTAAGGACTCTGAGCTGTGTTGGCTTTAAGAGAAAGAGAAAAGAGGGCTGGTGATATAGCTCAGTGGCATAAGCACCTGCCTGGAAAGTGCGAGGTCCTGAGTTCAACTCCCAGTACCCACATATAAAAAAAAGAGAGAGAGAGAGGAGTCCTTATTCACCTGCGTCATGCACAGCCACGGGTTTATACTCACAACACTTTTTTTTTTAGTGCAGTATTAGGGATTGAACCCAGGGCTTTTGTACTGAACTACATCCCAGTCCTTTTTAAATTTTTTTTGATCTTGAGACACAGTTACTCAGGCTGGGCTCAAACTTGTGAGCCTCCTAGGGTACTGGGACTATAGACGTGTGCACCACAACTGGCTCTCATCTCAATCTTGTTGAAATTTCAAACAAAGCCACACCAACAGAAATTACATTATTATGTCTATTACTTTCCAATTAATGTATTCGTGAAATACTCTAAATCCTTCATAAAAACCTTTGCTCTGACCACTGAGACCAGACTTTTCAGAAATCCATTATTACATATACTCCAACGGACTGGATTACTCCCATGATCTTCCGCAATGGCTCAAGTCCAAGCAGTGCCACGAAGACGAATTCCCCGAAGTCCACGGGGCAGGAGGGCTTTCATCCACCTGCACTCCTTATGTACTTCAGCGACAGCAGTACCTGTTTCAGGTCGTTCGGCTCCCAGGCCTGCCAAAAGGTCAACTGTCCTGTTCAGGTCTTCAGAGTTAGGTCCTTTTTCTGACACAAGTCCACACAGGTAGCCCAAAGACTTTAGCTGTTGAGGTAAACCTAAATTTCAATTACTTTGCCGTAAGAGTCAGCAGAGAATTCATGAATTTAAATACAAAAATTCAAATCCAGCCCTGCAGCCCCCTGCTATATGTGCCCATGAGCATAGCTGGCCCTGCTGACCCGCCCGGCCTGGCGTGGAGCCCTTGCACAATGAACAGTAAGCAACAGGAGCCATGACCTCCATGGCCGCATCCAGACATGCTGCAAGGTCTCAGGAGCCACGTCACCTGTCACGTGGGCACCCGTGAGGATGACATGAGCACTGGGCAAGGCAGCGGGTACCTTTTCTGTGGCATAGCTCCACAGCCCCACCGTGTGCGCGATGTTGGAGTCTATCTGCGCCCGGTCACAGCAACCTTCTATCCTCTGCAGCACCTCCAGACAGCTCAGAAACACCCAGCAGTCCAGTGCGCCCAGCGGGACGGAGACCTGTGCGGCACAAGCGCAGGCAGTGAGGACGGACCCCGAGCTCCGGCAGGAACTCTCAATGCTCGGCCCTCAGTGGCCTGCATCCTAATAGGGCCCAGTCTGCACAGCTGCAGGGAAGAGCTGCCACTACCCGGCTCGCACGGAGAGAAAAGGGGTGGCCTATGCCCAGATGCATCTTCGACATTCAGTATTTAATGAGAAGAGTGACTCAGCAGAGACAGCTTACAGTTGCATAATCTGAACCTGATTAAGAAAAAGCAGCCAACAAAAAGGCCAGCTCTCAACTATGCCAAGCACAAGAGCTGCTAACATCTCTGTTTGTACAGAGAGAGGGAGGGGTAACTGCGCAGGCGCATTTAAGGCAGACCATGTCCAACTGCAGGAAGGAAGGCGAGTGGCCGTTCCGCAGCACTGAGGAACGATAGTTGATCTAGATGTGGCCAGGTGTGCGTGCTTGTCCACAGGAACCCTTGTTCAGGTGCATGCTGGAGTATTCACAGACAAATGCAACACAACATCTGGGATTTGTCTGGGGATTCATCAAGGGGGGTGGACAGGGGAACAGGAAGCTGGCCATGCACCATTAAGTGTCCCAGCTGCTGATGGACACTGAGAGGTTCATATGAATACCCTCTATAGCTCTGTATATATCCCAGCTTTCCATTTAAAAGACAAAAAAGTTACATTATCAGAAATGCAAAAGCATCTACTGACCTGACTGCTTTAATGGAATTTGCTCACGTTCTACCACCTTTGAAGCAGGCACATGTCTCGCCATCAACAGCAGCTTACTCCTATAGTAAGTGTCAATGCCAGCTTTTCCCTGGTGGCACTGATTGCATGATGTACTCAAGACCGGCATCTTGGTTTTGGTGAACTACACTACTTGATACCAGTCAAGGTGGGGATGTGAGCGGGGCTCCACATTGGTGGACAAGTGAAGGTGCCTTGCGCTGACAATGGACTCTCAGGAGGCCTCCCTCAAGACACCCCAAACACCAATAAAAGTGAAGGATCAGAGTCCACTGGAGAGAACCAGAGTGCCCTCAATTGTCCTGTGACAGCGAAACTGCCCAACTTTTGAAAGACATGATAAATGGCTTATGTACGTTGAAAAACTATCAGCATAGGAAAAAATGCAGAGAGCATGGCAATCTAGCCAGCAGTACCCTCGTCCATCAAACTAAGACGGGTAGAGACTCTTCTAAGACATCTTGATCCCATGAGGCCTTTGTGAACACGCCACTCCCTTGCACGCAGGCTGGAGACAAAAAGACCTCCTGAGACAACAGGAGGCTCGTACAGAGCTGGACTCTACACAGCACCCTGGGTTAACAGTCATCTGACTCAGACAAACCCAGGGAGGGCAAGACAGTGCAGAGGCAGAGTGGAGGCCAGTGGCCAAGGGGGGATGTGCAGGCATGACCAGCAAAGTGCCTGGTGGCGTCCCCATCAGAGCCTGCACAGCAGAGGCATACTCCAAGCCCACAGTCCACCCGGGCCGGCACGGATGTTTCCGTGGAGCAAGCAACACTCGGGAAGTGGAACGACATGCAGCAGTGGCCTTTTTGGGGCTCAAAACTACCAAATTAGCAGCAGCCACTGGCCGATGAGGCTCCAACTTCCACCTCCAGCTCGGAGCTGGCTCATCCCCGAGCCAACACACACAAGGAATAGACTCAGGCTTTATCTTATTAGCTGAAAGCCAGAGCCTCCCAGAAAGCCCCGCCTCTGGGAACACTTGGCTCAGTACCCATCGCAAGCCGGCACCGCCCTGGCTTCCTCGAGTTCCTCTCAGGGGACTGTTTTCAGAAAGCCCTGCAGCTTCCTTCACTTCCTAGGACACCATTCTATACTTGAGCTTTTGCTGAACAAAAGGACACACATGCGGATTGGCACCAGAGGTGTCTATGGCACCTTGGGGGCCATTTACCTCTCATCTTACGTTACTATGAACTGTGTGGCAGCCTGGCCCCCAAACAGACCCCAAGGGAACTCACCAGGGGTTGAGGGACCCTGCCCCTTCTCCCCACATTCCAGGGCCCGATGAGTGGGCTGCAGGGCAGTGGGTCACCTAAGACTCCAGGTATTTTAATGGAACAAATTTAGTGAAAGCATAATTATAGCAATACTTTTGCACTGCTTTGAAAAATAAGTTACATATTGAGGGACTTAAAGAGCATAAATCCTAAATTCAGCGCTTGATAAATTCTTACTTGTGTAATCACTACCTAAGGAATAAAATGCTTGCCTTTCCTTGAAGGTGCTCTTGCACCTCTCAACAAGGTGACCAACCAGCTCCTCTCCTGACCCTGCCTGACCCTGAGCATCACACACATGGCTCCTCTCCTGGCTCAGCAGCATCCACAACCCCTTTCTGTGAACAGGCCGCTACCCAGCCCTGTCGAGTGCTTGCCTACTCTGAGTGTGTCTGTTTGCATGGCTGCTGCAGCTCCAGGGAAGCCTTCATAGACCCAGAAGCATGCCCATCCACCCCAGAGGCCGCAGCAGCCTCCGCACTTACCCCTCACCCAGGACACGCAGACAGGAAGGAGCTGTCCATAGGAGGTTCACTACTCCCTCTAACAGCCACTCCCCACACAAGCCAGTGCTATGGGCCTGAACACAGAGAGGGGGACATGACCCACATGGCCCCCCCAAGAGCCTCTGCTCCGCCTGGGGCCAGCCTGTGTCGCTCGGGAAGGGCACCACCCCAGAACCCACACACTCCCAAGCAAAGCAGGCAAGATGCTGCTCTGCCCCCAAAGCTCACACCGCCTAGCAGAGATCACAGCTCTTGGGGTCTCACCGTCTCTTCATGATTCCCACTGCCCTAACAAGACAGGATGCCGAGCACCTCCATACTCTTCTTGGCCATTTTGAGTCCCATCATTTGCAAATGACAGACTGTTCAACCAATTTTTCCATATATATTCTGTAATTTTTGTTAAAGTCTTTGTCTCCTGCGCTCCATGATATTGGTAATGCCAGGAGCCATCTGCCATTTTAAAGAATAAAATTAACTATATCTTTTTACCCTTTCCTGTTTCTACACCCCCATACCGGGTGCTCCAGAGCCCCAAGCCAGCGCCATCCCTCCGAAGTTCACTGCTGACAACTCGCCACAGAGCCGTTTGCCTAGCACGGACCTTCCAGAGAGGAGCTACCGTGTGAATTCTTTGCGTCTGGCTTCTTCGGCGGGGCTCAACCTTGGTAAGGCACACCTCACACCCTACAGTCCACTCACTTTGGTAATGAAGCAGGGTAACAGCATCCCTTGAGTGTGCTGGACACGGGAGCTCCTCCCACGCCGAGTGACAAGGCAGGCACCTGTGCACACTCCTGCACCTGCTGCCATGGGTGTGAACATGCTTCTGTGTGCACCGGGGTGGGACTACCCTCATGGAGCACATGCATGTTTTGCCATAGCAGAGCTCGCCAGGCACCTTTCTGAAGTAGGGTCAGCATTCACACTATCACCGTCATCAGCGGGTAAGCTCTGGTCCCCCCTCACTAACGCCTGCCCAGCCTGCTCACTGCGGCCACCTGGCAGTGAGCACTGGTGTTTTGAGGAGCTTCTGGCTTGGATTTGTCTGTGGCCGGGGAGACTGAACACCTACACGTGTGCTCAATGGAGACCCAGGCAGCCCACTGGCCTATCCGTCCATCTGTTCGTGTGCATACAGAAGCTCTCCCACACCCAGGGCAAGAGTACCCCACTGGCTACACACTGCCTCTCTCTTCCCACTCTGCGGCCTGCCTTCACGGGTGTCTGTTGGTGACAGATACAGGACTGCTGTGCCCTAAGAAACGTGTTCACTGTATGATCACAAAGATACTCTCCTGTGCTGCCTTCCAGAGCTCCCTCTTTATTGTAATTTCGTGTTTCAGATCAAAACCCCAGCTGGAACTACTGTCTGTGGTGGAGAATTAGGATTTTTTATATAGGTAACCAGCAGGCTCAGCAGCACTTACTGAAGGAATTCTCGAGTCCATTCACTTAAAAAATCTACTCAGTACTGGTCAGCTTTCCCATCACTGGGACCAAATAGCTGACGCCCACAACGTAAGGAAGGAGATGGTTTATTTCCTCGTGGTTTCAGGGGTTTCAGACCAAAATTAGCTGGCTCCAAGGCAGGGACATCACGGTGGAGGGGCTTTACAAAGGAATGCTGCTCACCTCATGGTGGCCAGGAAGCAGAGCAGAGGAACAGTGCCAGAGAGGAAGGGGCCAGGGCCCAGATATAGCACCCAAGGTCATGTCCCCATGACCCACTCAGACACACCAGAAGTGTGCTTTATTAATCCCCTCAGTAGCTCGCAAGCCAATCAAGTTGACAATCCAGCTTAACTGTCACATTCTACCTTTTGTTAACTGGACACATCTCCCTGAATGCTGCTTCATCTCCAAATACACAAGATCATATTTCTACTAACATGGATAACTACCCTGCATAAAACCAAAACAATAATCCCTTCCTGAACATCTGAACAGCCCCAGCACAGCTAAAAAGTCCAAGTCCAAGTCTCCTCTGAGACTCAAGACAAACTCTTAGCTGTGAACCCCTGTAAAAATAAAAAACAAGTTACATAATCTCAAGGTACAATGGCACAGAGTAAATACTCCCATTCCAAAAGGAATAGGGGGATGGAAAAGAATAGGACCAAAGCAAGGCTGAAACATTAAGTCCTGTAGGTCCGTATCCGGCATCCAGGGCGCATGGCGGTAAAGTGAGTTCCTGAGGGCCTGGGAGGCCCCGCCCCATGGTCTTGCTGGTTGCTGCCCACATGCTTCTCTCTTGGGTGGCTCTACTCACTGCCCGTGGCTTTTCCTGGCAGACATTCCATATTCTAGGCAACTCTGACTCCCTAAGGTCTCTACTATACCTCTGGCTTCATTACCACGGCTTTTTTTTTTTTTTTTTTTTTTTTTGTGGGTACCGGGGGGTCGACCTCAGGACCTCGCACGCCAGCAGGCACCCGTGCCACTGAGCGATATCACCGGCCCCTTTTTCGTATGTGGGTTCCAGGAGTCGAACTCGGGCCCTCGCGCTTGCCGGGCAGGCACTTAAGCCGCTGAGCCATCTCACCGGCCCCATACCACAGCTTCATCTACCCATCTCTTGAGAACATAGGGTCTAACCTTCCAGCCCTTCCTCTGAAATCTGAGTAGAAGCCTCCCTGACCCCACAGCTCTTGCGTCCTGCATGCCTGAACCACCAGTATCATGTGGACAACACCAACGTCTGCCACCAGCTCAAGCAGTAGCCCAGCCCCCTTGGACCATGGCTGCCATGGCCTCTGAGTACAGTGAAATGAATCTCAGGTAACAATTCCCTAAGACACCCTTCTGGAGCAGGGGACCCCGGGACTCTTTTCAAATAAAAGCTTTATACTTTTGCACTCTAGAACCAGCAGTGGGAGGGGTCTTGCTGATTCCTGAGATGCCCTCAAGGCATCTTTCTTTTTGTCCCTGTACACTGTATTTGGCTTCTTTATAATGGTACTAATTTCTTCAATAAATACTATTTTTGGCCCCAACTTTACACATGGCTCTTTTTGGGCCAAAATTTTAGTTTTTCAAATACTTCTGCTCTGCTTTTTAATCCCAATTCTCAGTATAAATCTGGCTGAAAGCAGCCAGCAGTAACTAAGCCACAATTTGAACACTGCAGTGCTTTTGAAATTTCCTCCACCAGATCAATTAGTTCACTACTCTTAAACTCAGCTTCTGATAAAGTGGCAAGACATGGCCAAAATGTAGAAAAAAATTTTTTGCCAGAGTATAAAATACTTACAGTGGTACCTTGGTTCACAAATTTAATTTGTTCTACAATTCTGGAGAAGATGGCCATGTTTGTGTGGGAAAGAAGGCCGCAATTGTGTTTGTCACACAATACAGTTTGCAACAAAAACAAAATTTTGCCAAACACTTGTTTGCAAACCAAATTGTTTGCAAACAAAAGTGTTTGTGAACCAAGGTACCACTATACTCTAGTCCAATTCCCAACAAAGTCCTCAGTCCAAGCTGAAACCTTATGAGCCTGCCCTTTACTGTCCACATTCCTATGAGTATTCTTGTCTTCTGAGCTCCAACAGAATCACCCATCAGGCTCTGCTTACAGTATTCTAGGGCTTCTCTAACCAGCATCTCCAAACTTTTAAAAACCAGTTCCAAAGGCTTCTGAGCCACTTGGTCAGGCATAGTCACAGCAGCCACGACCCTACCTCTCCAGTATTAATTTTCTGTGTTAAGTCAGCTTTCCTATTGCTGTCACCAAATACCTGATACCCACAACTTACAGGAGAAAATAGCTTATTTGGCTCATGATTTCAGGAAATTCAGTCCACAGTCCAAGGCAGGAATATCATGGCAGAGGGACAGAGGAATGCTGCTCATCTCATGGTGGCTGGGAAGTAGAGCAGGGGAATGGTGCCAGAGAGAAGCCAGGGACCAGATATAGTGCCCAAGGTTGCACCTCCATAACACACACACAAGTATGCTTTATTAATCCCCTAGGCAGCATGCAAGCAAAGTAAGTTGACAGTCAGGCTGTTACATACCCAACAGCCTCATCAGAGCCCCTCACACGTACACACACACCACGTACACACACACACCACACACACACACATCACACACACACCACAGTCCCAGGCTCTTCTCCTCACTGACATCTAACACTTTGCTTCTTTCTACCTCAGCCTCATGGCGCTCTTAACATTTCTTGTGACAGGTCAGCCTCAGCCTCTCAAGGGTTCCTACCAACTGCAGGACAAAATGCAACCTTCACACTCTGCCTGCCAGTGCCTCACAGCCTGGCCTGCCTACATGGCTCTGAGAAGCCACCTGCCCTACCTGAATGCACTCCCCCACTGTCACCTCTGACTACATCTACCTGGGCAGCTCTCCTCACCTGCTCCCTCAATGAAGAGCAATCTTCATGCGGGCAGGGATGCTTCTCTGCTCTGCTGAAAAGCACACACTCAGCACAAAACAGACACTCAGCAACTATCTGCTGAAGGACACCAACCCTCTAAAACTGAGCTCACAAAGACTTCTAAAACCTTCCCAAGCACCCAGTGGATACTCTGTGAATGTCCACTGGCCTGGCCTGGTGCGCTACAGAGCTGCCTTCCCTCCTTCAAGCCAGGATCCACTCTGTCATGGCCTGGCACACTGTGCTCTAGCAGCCTGCATGGAGCACTGACCATAATCCCATGCAGATGTTGAGGCTGTTCCTCTTCCTTCCTGTACCCTCTCCCTGCTCATGTTCACCGCAGGGCCTGGCAGGGAGCAAAGGTCTCCTGGATGATTCCTGACAGTCTCTTTCCTCCAGCTTGTTCTCTCTTTCCCAGGGAGCCATGAAATCTCATCAATTCCTCTTCAGCCTCATCTCTGTACTTACCTGCCACCTTCCAGTGTAGGTCTGGATCACATGGTGACCCCCACCTCCCCACTGAGGAACCCAGTGGTGTGTCCTCGTGCTTAGCACATCCTCCTGCCTCGCCTCTGCTGGTCCAGGACCAGTGGCCAGCTATGGCTGCATGTCTCATTCTGTTCTCTGGTTTAACCCAAAGCTGACCACACAGCCTCCAGCCACAAGCTGTCCAGCTAACCATGATGGCATCTCCTGCACAATCCTGGCTGACTCCTCCAGGACAGTGAGGAGCTGCTCCCTTGGCCACACTGTCTGCTCTGCACCAGAACCTAAGCCAATAAAGGTGAATGCTGCAGGAGAGAACATGGTTCAAAATAAGGAGGATTTCAGTCATGTGGGCAGTCACTGTGACACACACGGTGGCTTTCTAGAAAATGTCTGCCTCACTTTATTCTCATGCACCCCTCTGGTAGCACTTCGCACATATGCACACTGTCCTCCTCTCTTGCTGAAAGCATGGGAAAGCAGATCTGCTAATGTGGCCAAAAATGAGGAAGCCCCCTGGAAGCAAACTGATAGTGCTCAATGAAAGCTCCAAAGGGATGCATCCTGGACTGGCAACACCCCTGGCACACACTTCCTCATGAGATCCATGGATAAGGATGCACTGCTGTGATGGCAAAGGCTCCTAAACAACACAAATGCTTGAGACAAGGACACAGCTGTGGCTCCACTCTACTTTAAAAGGCCACAGACTAAAAAGGGACCCTGAAGGAGCTGTGCTGGAGGTGCTGACAGTCAGATAGCACAGAGCTAGTCACCAGGCCTTGGGCCAAGCTGCCCTTCACATGCATCACTTCACTGGGTCCTCACCACCCAAATGACAGCTGGTGCTGGCCTCCCTCAAGGATGAGGAAAAGGGAGCTGAAAGGGCAAAGCAAGTGGCTCACAGTCCCCAGGTATAAACAACAGAGCAGGGTCTGAACATAACAATCTGGGGCAGAGGTCACCTGTCCTCCTGAGCCTGAGTCTCACATAAGAGCCCAGCAATCAGACAGGACTGGGCAGTTTGTGCAGAGAGGAAACTCCTCTGTAAACAGCACTCATGTAGTGCTGATCACACAGGGGCAGAGAGGGTCAGAGGGACTGTGGAGGCCTTGGTACAAGGGACCCAGAGAGTACCCAACTGTGTGGCACCGGGGACAGAGAACAGGCCATGGGCTGTGAGAAGGAAAGAGACTGTGGAAGTGGACCATGGATGATGCGATCTCACCTGGACCTCAGCATGCAACTTTGTTCAGCTAGACAGTGCAAAGCAGTGCGCTAACCATGACTCAAGCAGGGGACAGCCTCTGCCCAAGGAAAGGTCAAGACAACAGTGACAAAAGGGACAAGAAGCCGCTGATACAAAGTGGAAATGGGCCCAGGACAGCAACAGACACCATGTGCTCAAAGTGAGCCCAGACACTCCGGAGGAATGAAATGACTTCCGCCGCTCTCCTCTGTTCACAGGCAATAACCGGCCTTCTGCTTGACAATGCCAGAGGCATCACGGAATGCAGGGAGGAGCTCAGCAGGCTGCATGCAAGAAGATGGTGCTGCCAAGGAAAGTGAGACAGCAGGAGCACTCCCACCACCCTTCTACCACCCACACATGGCCTGCAAACCCCAAGACCCAGCACTCTGTGCACAAAATCACCTAGCTGGGCCACAGCACTTTTGAGTAAGGCCCTGGGCTTAGCCTGGAGCAAATGTCACATCTGAACTACCTGGACTCTCATATACACCCTGATATTTTTTTGCAGTCAAGTAACAGGATGGAAGTCTCTAACTCAGGTGAACTCTCCAGGCACGCACGACCTCAGAGCCCTATTAATGCACGGCCGTCTCACAGCCCCACCCAAGGGTCAGCAGCCAAAGCAGATTCTCTGCATCATGTTGTTCTATGTGTCCAAAGGAATCTTGTTTCCAGGTGAAAAGTGGTATCGTCCTCATCTGCTTGATTAGATTTCCAAGGCAAGAAAATTAATTTGATAAAAATTCTTAAAACTCCTGACTTTGTGCCTCAACTATGCTAGACTTGGAAATAAAAATTTCTCCTTTAGAGATAAATTAAAATAATTTTACTTCATTTAGGTTAAAAAAAAAGTTTACATCTTCTAACATGTTCATGACGGAACTGTAATTTGTATGTCTTGCTGCCAAGTGGCTTGAACCATCGATGGTACACACGTGCCTCGCCCATCAGGCGGCTTTATTAATTTTACTGGTAAAGTGATGAGATCTGTTTGTACCACCAGTGGTACAAGCCACCCAGTGGGACAGTCACATGTGCACTACCAGAGTTCAAGCCAGCAGGAACATGTTACAGAGTGTATCTCAAACTATCAGCCAGTTATTTAGCACTCTGGGGTACACAAAAAATAAGCTGCTACGTTATAAATCACCACCCTACCATGTTTTATGAAGGCCTGTTATAAAGGGGCCCAACAATGACCGTGCCCCGGGGGAGCACTGGTGTGGACAAGGACGGAGTTGGGACAGTCTGCTTCTGTGCCCGGGGTCTGGGCATCATGCAGCCCGCTCAGAGGTCTGCCTGGACGGCGGGTCGGACGTGCATGCGTCCTCTGAATTATACAGAACGTCCTGCACATGCCTGTGTGAGGCTTTCTGGGTAAAGAGGCCACTGAAACCCTTTCCCCACTAACACGTTCATGAGTCTGTAGACAGCAAATGGGTTCAGTAGACCTTTTTTTTAGACTAGGGTTTCCAAGTAGCTGGGATTACTGGCATGCACCACCATAACTGGCTGGGAACGAATCTCTAAAGGCAACAAACTTCACTCCAGACAAAACAACTCAGCACCTCACTCTCACTTGCTGGCTTCTTTCACACCCGTGTGTGCCACTAAGCTCCGTGCCCCTCACAGCCAGGGCACGGCTTGCCGGTGTCATCCATGCTGCTGCCTGTGTCCAAGCACAGATGAGCTATCAGAGAAGCTGCCCTGAAACCACACCTGCGTCACACCGGACTAGTAGAGTATCCTTTGCTGCCTGCCTCCAGCAGGGAAGGCCTCCCTGTGTAAAACAGCATCACCCTTAAAAGACCCACAACAAAACTGACCTACGAGGCCACTGAGCCTCATCCCATCGAGAGCAGACACTGAACAGCTGGTCAACGTAAGACATAGCCAGGCAAACAACAAACTAGCGGCCAGGGACACTCAGAAGAGGCAGCCTTCTTCCTGCCCAGTCTGCCAGATGAGGGGCTGGGGCGCTGTCAGGAGTGGGGCCCACTCACCTCCAGGAGCCGCAGCTCCTGCACGCAGCTGTGCAGCAGCTCCAGGGCACGCTGCGCCACCTCCCACGGCCGCTGCAGGAACAGGAGCAGAGTACACTGGCGCGAGAACAGGTAGCTGCGCAGGTCCAGCAGGGTGGCCTCCCGCCTCTGGATCAGCTCCCGCTTCTCCATGTCTATGGGCTTGCGGAGCACCAGACCATTCCAGCTCTTCACCGGCTGGCAGAAAAAAGTCAGCCAATTGGCACCATCTAAACAAACACACACATGAAAGGCGCTGGCACAGGCACCCCATCCACTGAGGCTCCTGCTCGGGTCCTGGGCACCGGGGGACAGCAGGCAGCGTCTCTGCCCACGCCCAAGCCCTCAGCTTGCAGTCTGGCCTCTAGCTCACAATTCTCCTGCCTCAGCCTCCTGAGTGCTGAGATTAGGAGTATGCCATTTGTGCTTGCCTAAGATCATATTTGAGTCTCAGAGCTATATGCTCTATTGGGAGCCCTGGATATGAGGGCTCCCACAAGGACAGAGCCTCAGGTCCAGCAGCGGACGGCTGACCCAGGCAGCAGCACACATTGTCTTACCATGCCCAGGAGGCGCTGAAATGGAGAGACCGAGTCAGGCAGCTACCCAGGGATGGTGGGCCATGGAGCTGGGGACACCTCAGGCCCCGGTCAGTCAGGCCGAGGAGGCCCTGGGCCAGAGCGTGGCTGACTACCTTATCGGCCCCTGAGGCTGCAGTCCACCTGCTCCCCGACCATCGGGGCAGGCGCACGTGTCCTCCTGAGTCTCTGGACTGTCCATCCGCATTTCCCTAACTCCACCACATCACCTGCCCGAGTGCAGCACCAGAGGACCGGCCAGCAAGAGGAGGGGAAATCCTCACTAGTCAAAGCTTCAACAAGGCTCTCGACAGAACATACAGCTCTGAGACCCAGATATGATCTTAGACAAGCACAAATGGCACACATCTCATCCTAGCACTCGGGAAGCTGAGACAGGAGGATTGTGAGCTGGAGGCCAGACCGGGCGGGCAACTTAGCAAGACTCTGTCTCAAAAGAAAGGGGCTGGGATGCAGATCAGTGCTCCCAGTACCACAAAAAAATTCTGAATGACTTAAAGAATCTATAGGGGCCAGTGATATTGCTCAGTGGCATAAGCGCCTGCCCAGCAAGTACGAGGTCCTGAGTTCGGCTCCCGGAACCCACCTAAAGGAAAAAAAAAAGGGCCGGTGATATCGCTCAGTGGCACACAAGCGCTTGCTGGCAAGCACGAGGTCCTGAGGTCAACCCCCAGTACCCACATAAAAAAAAAAAAGAATCTATAATAGCAAGTTATTCAATCTTTATGAAATCAATTGTTAAATCTATTTTTCCCACTCCTAAGGAAAAGTGCTGCAGCCAGTCTACTCCTGCTGCAGTTGGGAAGTGGCTCGATGCCAGCGTGCAGATGTCAGAGACCGACCGTAGCACTTGGCATCCTAGCCGCCAAGCATCTCGCCTGGGAACGCTCAGGTACACCTGGGCAAGCCCTGCAGGGACGGTCCCTCAGCCGCTCCTGGACACCATCTCCGTGCCCATGTACCATGCCAACGGGCCACCCTGGCTGCCGTAATTTTCCTGCCTCAACCTCCAGAGTAGCTGGGATCTCACGTGTGAGCCACCCCATGGAGCTGCTGTCTGAATGCATGCCTGCCCCATTTCCATCAGCGTGGCCGTGTATTTATTCCGCTCACCTACGCTCCACAGACGAAGGGGATTGCTCCCACTGTTCTAGAGCCTCACCAAGCCTGCGGCTGGTAGGGTTGGTGGCCCAACAAGCACACGGTGAAGCAATTTTACCCCTCAGCCGCAATCCTTGGTCCAGGCTCACTTTTGGATTTTAAATAGCCCTGGATTTATTTTTAAATTAAGAAAAAACAATGTGAAATCTAAGAAATACATGATATTTAAAAGGTGCATCCTTATGGTATGGCTCTGCACTATGTAACCTAATTTCTAAAGCCTGGTGAACATGGCTTTGGCTGTACGTTTCTGTTTGCGTCTTAGCGCAGTGAGATGTCCAAGCGGAAGGCCCTAAAGAGCAGCCTGGAGCGGGGTCAAACGCCTCCCGACCTCCCTCAGCACACGCAGCATGGGGCGAGCCACTGCCCTGCAGCTCGTGGTCCCACAGGCTCTTGGGACCACTCCTCCCTCCATACACTGTGACTCGGTGCTCCAAGACACAGCTGCCACAGCCCTGTGCGTGGAGGTCAGGAGTGGAAAGCCACCCCGCTGTCCAACTCCAGGGGACAGCTGGATAAACTCATATCTGCTACCTTGGAGCTGACCTGGTGACTTGGAGAGAATCCAGGGCGGCTGGGCTAACAAAAGAAGCCAGAAAGTATGATTGCATTTCTATCAAAATAAACATCTTGGGCCGGTGAGATGGCTCAGCGGCGTAAGCGCCTGCCTTGCAAGCGCGAGGGCCCGAGTTCGACTCCCGGATCCCACATACGAAAAAGGGGCCGGTGATATCGCTCAGCGGCACGTGTGCCTGTTGGCGCACGAGGTCCTGAGGTCGACCCCCCGGTACCCACAAAAAAAAAAAAAAAATAAAAAAAAAATAAACATCTTTCCTGGTACCAAAAAAAAATAAAAATAAACATCTACGAAAAACAGTGAGCAATTATTTTCTTTGTATATGGTTTCACTTGCTGATTTTGTAATTTTAAAAGAAAAAGAAAAACAAGATACCGTTTAAAACTTTACAAGACTGATGAACACCCACTGCAACGGATCACACAAAACTCACCAACAAGCTCTGTGGACCACAGACATCTTAACGGGGCACGGGGTTAGAAACCGCCCACCAGAAGGCTGCTACGCCACTGTGGAGCAGGAAGTGACTTCCTGCCTGAAAATGGCTGTGCATGTGTGTGCGCGCACATGTGTGTGGCACTGGGGACTGAACACATGAGCTGCAGCCCTGGCTCCTTTCTTATTTTGAGACAGCATCTCACTAAGTCAGTTTGTTGCTCAGGATGTGAAAACAGCTTTTTAAGGGCTTCTACTCCTTGAAATTCTTCTAAAGTGAAAGTGACCAACTTTTAACCCTCATTTTATTTCATACAGGAGTCTTAAGAGCTCATCCTCCAGAGCGTGTATGCAACAACACCAAGGGGAAGACTGTCACCGGAGCAGCTACTCACCCCCAGCCCCAAAGTTGACGACGTACTGCGAGAACAGGGCGTCCAGCTCATCGTACTGCACCAGGGCATCTTCGAACTGCTGCAGCATCTCAAAGACGAAGGCGAGCTCCTCCTGTTCACCGAGAACATGGGTCAGCTCTCTGAAGCTGACGCAGCCACAGGGTGTGAGAGCACGCGGCACTGGGAGGAGGCTCATGCCGCCTACATGCAGACCCATCTGATGACCCCACAGCACGACACTCACAGAGGAATGGGCCCCCAGAAAGAAGCGGGGAAAGACCCAGAGGACGTGCGAGCCACCAGCAGCATGGGACACAGTGGCCGTGTCTCGCCTGGGCCTTTCCTGCCAGCCCCTCGAGCGGCACAGCTGCTTCTCCATCGGCTTGCTGGTCTCTGCTTGCCATTCCCTGTTGTGACCCTACCCTAGGCACAGCTTCACACACCGCCTGTGCGGGAAAACTACTGAGTTCAGCACTCAGGCCCGAACTGTGGCTCCATAGGTGGGGTCCCATCCTCACCAGCATGACAGGCAGACTCCCGAGCCTGTACCCCACCCTGGCTCCCGGCTCCCGGACTGCTCTACTCAGTCTCCATCCCTGAGAAAGCTGAACCCCAAGCACTCTCTAGGAAGCCAGGTCCTCCAGGCCCTCCAGGCCCTCCAGGCCTGCCTCCCCACATTCCTCTGTCCACACTCACTCAACCACCACCAAGGCCCCACCCTCCTCACGCCGGCCGTGCCACCCTCCCCCTGGCCAGCGATGCCTCTTTACTCTTCCTCCTCCTCAGGCCACTGCCGTCAGCGGCTGAGCAGGCCTCCCTCAGCACCTGTGCCAGCACGGTTCGCTCCTGCCACCCTCGCCTAGCACTCCACACCAGCCATGCCCGTGGCCTGTCAATTCTCCATATAGGCTCACCTAGTCATTGCAGACATCGCCCCAGTACCCAGCAGTTCCTGGCACACATAGATACTCAACATTTGTTGAGTGAGATGGTCGTGGTGACTTTTCTTTTCGTATCTCCATCATTGCACTAAAACCAGTATGCCACACATGTGTGCAAAGTCTACACACTGCCATCTGCAGACACTGGAACCTGTGTCTACCTGATGCATGTGCCGACAGCTCGAGACTCTGAAGGCCTAGGTGGCACTTGCTGTCCAAACCGGGACACCCACACTTCCGGCTGCAGCTGGGCTCACGGACAGCCTGCACCTCAGCTCCTCGGCCACCTCTTTATCTGGACAAGAGTTCCCCAGCATGAGGTCCTGTCTGTCTGTGCAGAGGTCAGTGGGCTGTGCACAGCAGCTGCGCCCTCCCCACCAGCCGTGCCCAGGGAACCACACTGTCTGTCCTCTCACTAAGCACAATGTCCTCAAGGCTCATCCACACTGTAGAATGGGTCAGAAGTGAACTAATTTAGACTTAGAGAGATGCTGCCCCAAAATATTCCAGGATTTCCATCTAGCCCCTGCTCAGCTTCCTGTACCATTAACGTCTCACGTAACTGTATACCACGATCAGAACCGGAAATTAACATCAGTACACCACGGCTTGTTAAACAATCCTTACTTGAATTTGATGAGTTTTCCCACTAACTGCTGTTTTCTTTTCCATGACCCACATGGACCCAACTGCTGCCCCAAGCTCCTGCCATCTGTGACAGTTCCTTCATCTTCCCCTTCCTTCAGGACCATGGCACCTTTGTGGACTGCCAGTGCTGTCTTGCCCAGTGGCCCTCCTTTGGGCTCACTTGGTGCTCTCCTGTACACTTTTCAGACATGCCTCTCTCAGCACACCCGACTGCCTCGTCACATGGACACTGTTCACAGCCATCCCGGGGGACGGAGGGCTGGGGAGTCTGCAGAGCACCACCTCAGACCTCTGCCCACTGCTCTAGCACTCGTCAGTGTCCTGCCTCCGAGGCTCTCACCATGCCCTTACCTGAAGGGCACTTGGTGTTTCTCTCCCACATTTACTTGCTGGAATGTAGATGGGAGAGCTGACCTTTTTTAAACTACCTGTTTCCACCACACAGAAGCATGGACGCTAGCTTTACCCATTCTGTCCTTACCCATTTGGCCCCTGGCCCTCAGCAGACTCCCTAGGGTGGAGCTTGCGTCCTCAGACGCCTGATCTCTGTGACTCTCCTCACTTCCGGGTCCTGTAAGATATTCCGAGCCCACCCTGCATATCAGCTATGCCAGCCCTGTCATCAAGCGTCCTCCGAGGAGCTCTGGTCGCTGTTAGTGGAGGACGGAGTCTAGAAACCAAGATCTCAGCACTGGGCACACCCCTTGCCACCAGAATGCCCTTGCTCCTGGCCGGCGGAGGACAGAGAGGGGAACACACTGACCCACGCACGCATCCACACTCCTGTCCATCCTGAGCCCAGCCTGAACCTGCCTGCCCGTCCATCCGTCTCTCCACGGCCACACTGACGCCTCTTCCAAGCCCGCACCCTGGCTTCCTTCAGCCTCTGCCTTTGTCTGTAGCTCCCGCAGACTAAGCCTGACGACTTACAGGGTGAAGAGACAGGGCCATCAGAAAGGTTTACCACATACCAACCGCACGGCAAATTAACACACTGCAATGTGAGGACATGCACCAAATAATCCAAGTACCCCAGAGAGAGCCTCAGGGTAGGAAATCAAAAGTTCCAGTCAGAATGGTTGTTTCGTTGATTCAAAGTGTATTAGTTCTTCAGGAATTAACACACAACTGCTATCTGGGTGTGAAATTGTGCCTTCTCTGTCAAAAAGATGGAGAATAAGGACAAGGGACCCTGAGAGCAGCACTCCTGTCTGAGTATTCAGGGGAGTCCACAACCCCTGGTGACCACTGCCCATCCCTCTGTTCATTTAAGGGCTTTTCATCTTAGAAGGAAAAGAGCTGATTAAAATTACATTATTTTAAAGACTTAACATTTTGGTGAATTACAGTAAAGAACCAGCTTAACACAATCTTGTTCTGGAATCCAGGTCAAGACACAGAACCATGGAGGCTATGTCCCCAGAAACCGTCCTTCAGTCCCACAGCATGGCAGCTGTGAACACACACCTGTGTCCCGGGTGCGGCCCCCTCTGCTGAATTCACAGTGGACAGATACCCAGAGTTGTCCACCACCCTCTAGGCTGCATCAGCTGCAGAAGAGAAAGGCCTGCTCTGGCTACTGCGCACTGTCCTAAAAACTGGGCCGTGAGAGTCCCCCAGAGAGCTACCTTCTCAGATAGTGAGGAGGTGCAGCCGGCCAAGTACCTGGACCATGAAATAGTCGCAGAAGCTCCAGCCTGGCTCCGTCCTCTTCTCCCTCAAGGTGCGCATGTCATCCTCAAACTTGCCTAGGTTTTTGGTAAAAGACATAAGAAGCAACGTCCTGAGTTTGGTCAGGAAGGCATTCCAGGATTCCTGAGTTCGGGAAGAGTCCTTCAAGGGGTCGGAGAGCACGACACACCTGCAAAGACACGAAGGCCTGTCTGAAGCCCCCACACACGGTGCCGCCTTCTGCTACTGCCAAGAGCCCAGGCGGGGCCAAGCAGTTCACTGCTGGGGCAGCAAGCACTGCAGGGGTCCCAGTGGGTCTGCTGTAGAGCAGCCTAGAGAGGGGCCAGGAGTTCGGGGCCCCGCGGGCTCAGGCCTGCCTCACAATCTCTGCCAGCTCCTCCCACAGGCCCGATGAAATGTACATTTCTCAACCTGGCACAGGAGGACCACGGTCCAAGCTGGGCATGTGGCTTTGACCCCTCCTGCCCCAGCCAGGCCACTGACGCCTTGAGCGCTCCCACAGCCTTGGGCACACACTCCTGCTCACTCAGCTGTCACCTGTCAGGGAGCCCCTGCTCACTCTGGAACCACACTGCTGCCCGGGGGATCCTGGAGCACCCCTCCTTCCCTCCCAGCAGATCGGCCACTTCGCCAGACTTGAGCTCTTCAGAGGCAGCGTCACTAACCACGCAGCCTAAAGCTCCACGGACAGGCCTAACCACACAGAGGGTTAGCAAGGTGTAAAGGCACCAGTCATCGCGCTATGAGAAAGCTCCCGTGGCTTGGAAAGGTGCTGTATTTGCCCCCTGGGAAGAAATGGTGCCTTTCTTTAGCTTTGGAGATAGTAATTGAGAAGGAAGATGAATAAACCTGAACTCAGAAACGGTTTTGAAATCTTGATACTATGAGCTTCGATACCTCTCCTTAGTGATATTTTACCTGCACTACCAAGAAACAGAAAAATGAGTTCCATGTCCTCTGCCCCAGCATGCCCCCTATAGAGAGTCAGCTAAATCCAAGCCATCACAATAGCAGACAAAAAGTGGCACAGGCTGTAATCCCTGTGCTCAGAAGGCTGAGGCAGGAGATTCACAAGTTCAAGGCCAGCCCGGGCTACATAGTGAGTTCAAGGGCAGCCTGGCCTACACAGTGAGACTCTGTCTTAAAAAAAAAAAAAAGGGACACAGCACCATCTACACAGCCCACCATGCGGGGCATCAGAACCAGAGGAAAGCTGAGAACATCCACCCCAGGCGCTCCATCCCGGACACAGACCCTTCCCTGACAGGCGGGCCCACGACGGAAGGGACACATTCGTCCTCCGAGCTGCTGGAGCCTACAGGCTCAGGAGTTTGTCCCTACAGCATTCCCAAGGGTTATAATCAGCAGCACCACTGCTAAGCAGACATGAACTCGCTGCATGCCATGGAGACGAAGGAGGAAACTGCCGTGCCAACCAGCGAGACCGCAGCTTCCTGCAGTGACCCGGTGCTTATCAATCAGACACGACATGCTCACTACACTCCGCCCTTTACCAGGCCCTTCAAACTCCGCCTCTGGGTCATCATCATTTTCTACTAAAGAAAGTCATGCTTCAGAACTCACAGCCATGGTCACCATGACGGTTAACAAAGAAAGCGAGGCCAGAGCCACCCACAACATCAGTGTCCCCCAGCCACAGGCCTCGGCCCCCGAGCCGCTGCTCACAGGTGCATGGGGAGGAGCAATGGGCTGGGGCTTCAGCAAGGCACTCACTGCCCCTGCCACTGGTACAGTCAATCAACAAGCCAAATCGACTCAGCAGCACTGCCGGAAGCCTGACGACACACAAATCCTAGTACCGAGCAACTTCCTTTAAGGAGTTTATCTAAGGAAGTGTTCAGGATGTTCATGACATGTGAGCTGCAAAGATGTTCAGAATATTGTTGCTTATGACAAGAAGTACCCTATCGGCCCTAAAGAGGACTGCAGGAAGAAGTTGTGGTACGTTAATGCATTGGAATATTATGCACTCACTAACAGTGATAGCACGAAATCACTTACTATTCAGAGATCTTTACCATGTAGTAAGTGAAAACAGCAGGGATAACATCACGTACAGCACGCTATCTGTTTAACACACATGTGCCTATGTATGCATAGCGAGAGAAAGAGCTGAAAGACAACCCGATACTTAGGTAGCACACATTTCCTCTCTGCTCATTATTTACCTTTCTTTAAAAATTCTATGAAGAACATGTAACACAATCGAAAATTAAACACAAAGCTCAGAAAAACAGCAAGTACTTCAGGGCTGTGTGTTCCAATCTTTTCAAAGGCCAGAAATTATATTATGTAATGAAACAAGTGTTCTAACCAAGTATACTAAATTCAAATTTATTAGAACCTGACCTAGTCTTTTATGTTAAAAAAAAAAAAAAAGGGCTGGTGAGATAGCTCAGCGGCATAAGCGCCTGCCTGGCAAGCGCAAGGTCCTGAGTTCAACTCCTGCAACCCACATTAAAAAAAAAAAAAAAAAGAAGCTTTACAAATTAATGAAGACCAAAATGGTACAAGGCATGTTTAACCTTCAGAGAACGAAATGCTAAAAATTTTAGTATGTTGAATTTAAGCACAAAGAACAGCATTAAAAGCCAAGTTAGTTTCAACAGGCTCAATAGAAACATACCTCTGTCAATTAGATAAAAACTAATCAGGGCCGGTGAGATGGCTCAGCGGTGTACGCGCCTGCCTGGCAAGCGCGAGGGCCCGAGTTCGACTCCCAGAACTCACATACCATAAAAGGGCCATGGCTCAGTGGCATGGGCGCCTGCTGGCGCATGAGGTCCTGAGGTCGACCCCCGGTACTCACAAAAAAAAAAAAAAAAAAAAAAACTAATCAGACTTAAAAGGAAGCGCTATGCACTTTGAAAGACACCACTGCCCACCTGGAAAGTTCCCCGAGTGCAGACTAATACACCTCAGGACCACCACTCACTGAACACAGCCCTGCCCAGCACTGCTTTCGCTTCTGCCACATCCCAGAACCTCCAGTGCTGCCTCCTAGGTTTGCAGCCCTGCTGTGCCCATCCGTGCTCCCTCCATGCTCAGCTCAGAGCAGAACCGTGAGCACACCTGAGCCCTGGGAAGGACACTCAGTTTTATGCAGACCTGATTAACATGTCATGCTGATCTCTTTGGTTAGCTAATTTATGAAGCACCACGTTAGGAAAAATTGCCACAAGTCCAGACTGCAAGAAATTTCCCTAAAATACGCCGGGATCCATGAAGCTGTTTTGAACAGTGCCATGTGCCCAGGACTGTGTGGAGCAGGAAAAGGACCCGTCCCAGGCTCTGCCTGAAGACCTGTTGGTCCTATGGGGTGACAAGGACACAGGAATCCCCATGCAATGAGATAGTTGGGGGGCCCTGGCTGTGGCACTCCAGGCTGGCTCCTCCTACAGCCTCTCACAGAACTGGAGCCCCTGCTGCATGGTAGCCACCAGAAGGGGGACCGGGGCCCTGGGTGAGGGCAGGCAGCAGCCTGCAGGCCTGGGCCTCAGCAATGCGGCTGTCTGGGGACAGCAGAAAGGAAAGGAGCAGGTACAGCAGGAGAGCAGGGCCTGGGTCAGCACACAGGCACTCCCACGCAGTGCTACGCTAGCAATGCAGCAGAGTCCCCTTCAACAGCAGAATCTAAGGAACTCGCTCCCTGCCAGCACTGCAGGGTTCCCAGAGCCAGGTTTCAGAGCCAGGCCATCGTGTGGTCCCCCCAGGTCACTGGGCCCAAGATCCTCCCCTGCCTGTCATGCTCGCCAACCAGACCAGAACTCAGGCAACCAGGCCCCACCCCTCCACAGGCCCAGGAAGTGAGCAACCTGTGTCAGCCTGACAGCAACCAAAGGAGGTGAGAGAAAGATGTACTTACCTGTCGCTCTGCTTATTACAAAAGTCATTTCTTATTTTGTCCACAATGGAAGTTCGGGGAAGGATGTTAGTTTTGTTTTTCTTCTTGGCACCATTTTCAACTACCACTATTAACCAGTCCACAGAGCTGTGAGCTTTCAGAACATTCTGCCACTTGGTGAGGTCGTCTTTTACGGTAGCTTTGTACACTTCTGTATCCTAAAAATAAATAAATCAATGTGAACACGAGTCCCTCAGCGCCCTGCAGATTACACGGCACAATGCGTCTGATGACGGCCGATGGCCACAGCATGCAGCTCTCCCCAAAGGCAGCACCCTGGGGCTCTAAGCACTGGGAAGCTCTCCACAGCTGCACTGTCCGTGCAGCAGGGCAAGGCAGGGCAGCCCAGGTCTGCTGCAATAAAGACTCTGTGCTTGAGCGCCGCGGGACAGCCACAATGCCTCTGGCGGCCATGCACTGGAACCCCAGGCCAGCTCTTGGTTGTTGCCCACAGGCCTTGGCTTTCTGAGAGCACTGGGACCTGCTGTGAGCCTGAGGCCCTCGCAGGCCACAACAGAGGCACCGCAGCTTCCAGGGGGAAGCTGAGGGACGGCCACCTGCAGCTCAGCTCCCTCAACACCTCCCAGCTCACACAGTCATCAGGGCTAGACCGCCCCTCCAGTCAGTCCCCCCTTCTCCCGTCCCCAAAGCAAGCCTGCTGGAGAAAGTGTCCCTCTGCATTAAAACAAAGGGCCAGCTCAGGTCTCCTGCAGTGAGGCCCAGGGAAACACGTATTCTCCTTATTAACTGTAACTTTATCTTTTCTTTTTCTTTTTTGGTGCTGGGAATTGAACACAGGGCCTTTTGCTTGCTGGGCAGGCACTGCACTGCTGAGCTATATCCCCAGCCCTGTAACTTTATAACTGTCCTCATGCACCATAAATCCACTCTGTAGGCTCTAATTCCAATTATTCAAACAGTCATTGCAATGTAGCACATCATACAAGCTCAAGAACGCCGAGGACTGGAGCTGAGCAGAGGAAGCAAAGGACCCACATGGCACTCCTGGAGATTAAAACTACAACACCTATAATGAAAAACACACTGGGTAAAACTAGAGAGATCTAAACCATGCAAAAGAAAAGACCAGTCAATATTAAGAACAGCGCCGGAAATCATCCAAACGCAGCAGAGAGAAAAAGCCTCGGAAAACAGCTGAACAGCAGAGAGCTATGGGGCTGTAAGGGGCGGCAGATTGATCGACTGATAGGTCAACTGATCAGTCTCCATCTCCGTATCTGAAAAGACAGAAAAACATATTTGAAGAAATGATGACAAAAATTTTTCCAAATTTGATCAAAATTTTAGTCCAATAAGCTCCAAAACCCCAAGCACAAAAAACATTAAGAAATCTTCCAAATCAAATCAGTCAAACTGTTAAAAACCAGTGATAATGAAGAAAAAATCTTAAAATCAAAGGGGAAAAGATATTTATATACAAAGTAACAAAGACAAAAATAAAAAGTTTTCAGTCCAAATGATGGAAACCAAAGCATGGGCGCAACACCTTTAAAGTTCTGGGAGGGAAATCAAACTAGAATTCCCTATCTTGTGAAAATATTCTTCAAAAATGAAGGCAAAATAAAGACCAGCTCATATACACAAAAGCTGAGAGAACTGACCACCAACAGACCTGCAGTACAAAACCCTGACCCTTCGGTGGAAGGAAACCCACACCAAACAGAAGCCCACAGCTGCACCAGCGGGAGATCAAACAGTAGCCAGGTGAAGCAGGCAGGCGCCGGCCTCGCTCTGCATCTCTGCCTGAAGAAGCAGCAGTATCCACACACTGTGTGGTCCAGAGCGCAGAGCAACAGGAAGCCCCAGGCAGGACACGCTGTGCCACTGTGCCACCGTGGACCACCCATGAGCCATTCCCGCAAGAAAGACTGTGCCGAGCAGCTGAGCCAGAGATGCAGTCTCTCCACCCTCAGGCAACCGCTAAGGAACTTGGCAGTGCTACTTTCGCTATAGCCCTAAACACTATCAGGTTACTGCAGGTACTTTTGAAATAAGCAGTAATCAAGACTTATTTTTATTTTTTTATTTATTTTTTTTTTTGTGGGTACCGGGGGGACGACCTCAGGACCTCACGCGCCAATAGGCACCCGTGCCGCTGAGCGATATCACCGGCCCCTTTTTCATATGTGGGTTCCGGGAGTCGAACTCAGGCCTTCGCGCTTGCAAGGCAGGCGCTTAAGCCGCTGAGCCATCTCACCGGCCCCAAGACTTATTTTTAAAGAGACTCCCTATTAGAATGTCATTTCAAGGTAAGAAAAAAAAATCTCATTTATAATGGCCACAAAAACTAAACCGGAGAACCAAAAAGGCAAGACTTCTAAAGGCTAAAAAAGGCATACAGAATGGAGATCACACCATGTCAGGAGTCAGGATTCACGACTGTTAAAATTCCTCTCCAATGAACTGAATCAAGGCATCTTCTCGCCCTCTCCCTCTGCCATTCTGGCCACTGTTGGTATACAGCCAACCACTCACACTGCAGTGGCTTCCAGGACTTCCTTAGCTTGGGGATCTACAACCAGGGAACAGCAGGGACAGGTGGCTCTGCACCCACAGTGGCAGCTGCAGTACTTTCAGGCTGGGAGGAGAACACACAGGGCAGACTCTGCAGGAGCTGGGTGGGTTCTGGGCCTCTGGGCACCCTGGCTGGGGCGGCCTTCCCCTAGGATGTCTGGCGGCACACAGCAGGAGGTTGGGGTGCAAAGTCAAGCATCCCAAGAGGACCCAACAGAAGGCATGGTACTGCCTTTTCCTTTTTTTTCTTTCTTTTTTTGGTTTTTTGAGATGGCGTCTCATTATGTAGTCCAGGCTGGCCTTGAACTCACTATGTAACCCATTTGGCCTCGAACTCATGGTGATCCTCCTGCCTCAGCCTCCTGAGTACTGGGATTACAGATGTGCACCACCACGCCTGGCAGTACTACCTTTTCTGACTGAGCTTGAAAATCGGTATCACTTCTGCAAACCAGAGGCCACCCAAGTGCAATTGGAGGGAGCACAGACCTGGCCTCTCAACGGAAGCAGTCACCAGTATGCACAGAGGAGCAGGCAGGACCGGATGGGTTGGTCCAAGCCAGGATCAGAAAACACAATCTGCACCCTTAACCTCAGAAGAGAAGAGAATACGTGGATTAGCAAAGGGTTTACTCTAAAGGAACAAATATCTACACGTATTATAAAATGTAATAATTAAAAATATGAGTCAGGCCGGGAATAGATAATGATCAATAGAGTTGAGTGTAGATTGTATATAGACAGGATGCTGGCTTCAAATAAAGATGGCATTTCTGATAAGGAGGGAAAACCAGACTTCGGACTACGGGAAATGGTGCTGAGCTAATGTGCTGCCCACTTAGACGTGAAAATTAGATCCTCCATACCCTCAACCCCACAGCTCCTCCCCAGAGAAAAGGAACTTGACACTACCAGATTAAGTAAGTCACAAACAATAAAATAATTACAAGAATACACAGGAGAAAAACTAGTCACTGTCCTCACATAGACAAGAACTCCCTAGGCAAGATACAATATCTAGCAACCATGTTCGTAAACGACAGATTTCAGCACATTAAAATTTTGCTAGTTAAGAATATCTGCATGCCAGATGACTACACCTACACTTCTATGAAGATGCTAGAGAAAAGGAAATACCACCAACAAAAGACTACCACACCACTGTCCGCTAAAGACAGGCCAGGTGGGCGAGAGCTAAGCTGCACAAGACCCCAGCAACAGTCAGGGAGATCTTATGGACATACATTTTCCACTACAGTCTAAACAGAGAAAACACGTTCTTGAGCACACACGGCAGAGCCACAGAACTGATCCGTTACTACGTCACAGAGAACATACATAAAGCAGAGGTGCTATAACCAAAGCCTGCTGATCACAAAGCAAGAAAATGTGAAAAATTTTAATGAAAATTTTTTTAAATTTCTCTTCCTGGAAACCAACAAATGGTTAAACAACTACTGGGTAGAAAGAGAAATACAAACGGAAAATAGATAATTTCTGAAAAATAATGATAAAACACTGGGACATATTTAAAGTAGTACTCAGAGGAAAATTCATAACTTTAAAGGCCTGTTATCAATAAAAATTTAAGACTGAAAATGCATCCCCCCCAAAAAAAATAAAAAACAGAAAAAGAACAAAGCAAACCATGAACAACAAAAATAAAGTAATAATAAAAATGAAAACAAATTAATGAAGCAGAGAACAGGCTAACAGACAAATAAAAATCCTGGCTCTTTGAAAACAAACAAAAGAAATCAATAAACTACCACTAATTTAATGAAGGAAAAAGAGAGAACAAATACACAAAATAAGAAATAATCACAGGAAAACTTAGACCACATTTTCGAAGTCAAAAAAGACCACACTTCAATGAAAATAAATTTTAGAACTTAATTGAAATGCATAATTTCTCCTAAAAATATAGCATATTAAAATTAATGAATGGCTGGAAGAGACCAATTTTCAGAAAGCTGTCACAGAAGTACCCTACAAGAAGGTATCTGCCCAGCTGGTTTCACAGAATTCCAGCAGACCTGAAAGGCCACACAGCTACAAGGAGACAGAAAGTAAGTGAAAACTCCCGAAGTCCTCTTATGAAGCCAATACAACACTGATACCTTAACCTCATAAAGACAGCACAAAAGTTACAGACCAACCACTTGTGAATACAGATGCAGAAAATCCTAACGGGACAAGACTCCAATATGAACCTAAGAAAATAAGACTCACCAGGTGGGACTAGACAGTGGGAACGCAGGTCTAGTTCTATTTAAGAAACTCAAGAACGCAACCCAATGTACTAGTAGACACAAGGGGGAAATTGCAGTTATCTCTCTGAAAATACCTTTGATAAAACTCACCTCATATTCCTAGTAAACACACTTGAGAAAATGGGAAAGGATGGAGCACACACCTCAGTCCAACAGCCCGTATCCTGCAGCACTCCTAGGAGGTCAGCCACAAGGCAGAAATGCCCACCACCTTGAGGCTCTGCTGTCTGACGGTGTCTCAGACCAGGGAAGACAATTCTAGCTGCTAGAACTGAAGACGAGGCTGAGGCAGTGCATGCCTGTAATCCCAGCACTTTGGGAGGTTGAGGCAGGAGGACTGCAAGTACAAGTCCTCAAGCTTAGTGAGACCCTCTCTCAAAATTCAAAAAAGGAGGGAGGCAGAGATGTAGCTCAGTGGCAGGGCGCGCCTGGGTATGACCCCCAGTAACACACACACAAAAAAAAAAAACAGGAAGGAAGGAAGGGAGGAAAAAGAAACAAAGCCTCTCTTTGCAGAAGACATGATGGATATCTGGAAAACCCTAGACTTTGGAGCTTAGAGAATCAACAATAAAACTAACACAATCAAAGTATTCAGTAAGGTTAATATGAGAATAAATCAATAGTCTTCATAAATATACTTAGAATATACAATGGACCAGCATGGTGGTGCACGCCTGTAATCCGAGCACTCGGGAGGCTGGGGCAGGAGGATTGCTGTGAGTTCGAGGCCAGCCTGGCCTACATAGCGAGACCCTGTCTCAAAGAAAGAAAGAACGAAAGAACAAAAGAACGAAAGAAGGAAAGAAAGAACAATGGGAGCAAAAGTTCCATTTACAATAGCAGCAACAGAGTAACAAATTTAAAAAGAAATGTTTAAATTTATGGAAATATAGTAAATCCCACTAATTTGTACTACTAACATTTGTTTATAACTATAATAAAAAATAAACCATGATAAAGCGAAAGAAAAAGAGGAAAAATGAAAGATAAAAAGGAAGGAATGGGGGGCCAGTGAGATGGCTCAGCGGCGTAAGTGCCTGCCTGGCAAGTGCGAGAGCCCGAGTTCGACTCCCGGAACCCACATACGAAAAAGGGGCCGGTGATATCGCTCAGCGGCACAGGTGCCTGCTGGTGCACAAGGTCCTGAGTTCGACCCCCAGTACCCACAAAAAAAAAAAAAAAAAAAGAAAAAAAGGAAGGAAGGGAAGTAGGAAGGGCGAGTGGGAGAGTGTAATGAAAAAAGTATAACGCGCAAAGGGAAGACACCCTGTTCAGGGCTGGGGTGTCTTAACCCCACCCCGAGCAGCTTCTGCATACCGTCATCTATAAACATAACTCAATCCCCACAGAAATAGTAAAATGAACCAACAAAAGTAGCTAGGAAAACTGTGGAGGGGACGTGCCCAAGGGAGGACTCACCAAGCCGACACCAGTACCTCTCCAGAAACTCGCACGGCACTCACAGCCTGAGCTCCCCTTAGGTGTGTTCCAGTCCTGGCGTGTGTAGCGGTTTGCATACCGTAGGAAGAGGCACATGAGTACATGTCATGCCGTTGAGCGTAGACGCAAACAAGGAAAGCACAGCAAATGCGAGCCCATGGGGGCTGGCCACAACCGCAGGCACCGGTACCAGCTCAAAGTCTGCTACAGAGAGGCCGGGGAAGCAGCCACACTCTCACAGCAAAAAGCACACCACTGCCCGAGGGTCAGCGCTCCCTGAGACACGGCTGACTCCAGCACAAGGGCAGCAGCTCCAGGACCTGGAGTATCCTGCCAAGTCAAAAAGTCAGAAAGCGCCCACAGCATACAGGAGCCAGCTGCAGGGGCCCTCACTGGCCTGACCCGGGTGGCCTGGGCATCAGAGCAAGAACCGTAAGTGTGGGGAACACGGCTCTTTCTCAGGGAGAAGACAACACAGTTAGCAAAGACTGGTTCTAAAGAAAGAATCCTCACTGTGGGTTGGGGACGGCGTACTCACAAGGTCTTGGGGTGGCTCCCTAGACACAGCACACTGGTCACCCAGGGAAAACAGGAAGCTGACCATGAAGAAACAGGACAGCTCCTGACCAAGCACCTGAATGCCTGGATGAGGGGGTCACGGAGAGAAGACAACTTGGAGCAGCAGGCCCGGGACAGCCATTCAGCCCACTGCAGGGGCAGGGCCAGGAGGAGACCTGCTGTGTGAAAACGAAACTGAAAGTAAGGGTTTCAGGCAGGGCAGACTGTATACCTGGTGGCCACCAGGGCACAGTGAGACGGCTCCTAAGACTTGAGACGCAGGACAGGGATCTCTCCCGGTGCTGCGCACTGGACAGGAGCAGGAACACACAAGGACAATGTCATGTGCTGGGGGTGAAGACAAGAGCGCCCCCGAGAGAGAGCACAGCCCAAAGCCAACCTGAAAACCACACTGTGTCATCCATCCTGCACGCACGACGTGCAGCCCTGCCCCAACACTCTTCTCCTGGAATACTCACGCAGCACTCCGTCCAGTAAATGTGAAGGAAGGGGAAGGTGAGCAGAGCTTTGTTTCCTTCTTTGGGCAGCAGCTCCTCTTTGAACTGAACAAAGTTTGACTCGAGGTGGATCATCTTGGGGGCCCGGCCATAGGACCTGCAGACAGTGTAAGAGTCATGAGACGACAGCCAGATGCTCGGCAGGGCGAGGGTGGACAGTACATATTCCACGTGAGAGCTCGGAAGCTCAGGTTCTAAGCGTGCGTTACAACCGTAAGCATTCTGTCCGAAAGCACTGCGTGAATCACGTGCACGTTTCTGGGCACACAGACGGAGCCCGGCCAGGCGCCTGAACACCCAGGGAAAACAGAGGCTACCTAAGAGCTGTGCGGCTGACGAGACGTCTCTGTTACAGCGTTACTTGTTAGATCCTACAAACTTACGCATTTTCTCTTTGCAAGTTCTCTATTTTTTCCTGTCATTTCTGAGATATAATCAAGTTTTCTTTTTCCACCCTTTTGATCTGCAGGCTTGAAAGCTTAACCATCTATTTCTATTCTTCTATTAAAGTTTTACTTTAAATATCCTGCAAGCTACAAGCTACATTTTATCTAAGATTAATCTTGAGTTTTTCACATAAAGACTAAAGTCAAGCCAGATGTGGTGGTGTATGCCTGTAATCCCAGCACTGTGGAAGGCTGAGGCAGGAGGATCATAAGCTTAAGGCTGGCCTGGGCAATGCAGTAATTTAACAAAACCCTGTCTCAAAAATAAAAAGTAAAAAATGGGGCTGGGGATGTAATTCAGCATGAAGACCCTAGGTTCAATCCCCAGTACCCACCCCCCAAAAAAGACTGAAGTCGATGTTCTCTGCAGGATGTACCCTTAGTTATTCCAGAGAGGCATGGCTTGTGATCCGGGGAAAGTCTGAAGACATCCCCACCTACTGCAGTGCTCCCCAAGTGCAAGCAGCAGGCCCATGCAGCTGTCCCACAGCCAGGAGCCTGGGTCCCTCAGCCTTCCCAGTGAGGCTCGGGAGAGGCTGCAACCCAGTCCTCCCCACAGTGGGGTCAGTGCTGAAGAATTCCAGGGCAGAGGGATCTTCCCTCAGTGCATTGCAAAGACCACTCTCGGTGCCAAGTCGAAACGCTGTTAAACTGTGCACCTGGCTCTCCCGCCCCTCCCTGACCTCCTGGCCCAGTGTGTGATTTCTCATCTGTGCGCCACCCAGCAGGATCCTCGGCATCCTGGCCCACCTCTGGGAACCTCTGGGTCTGCTCTGCGAGTCCCTCCCCTGCCCTGACCACCCCTGAGGGCAGTGGGCTTTGGCCTGCATCCTCAGCTTCCGGCTCCTGTCACCATCTCCACTCTCAGCAGCAACCTCCAAGCTCTGAGACCAGGCTTCCGAAGTGCTTGTCTGCTCTTCAGCTATACAGCTGTTCTGCTGCATTTTCCTTCATTTCCAAGATCTAATCATTTTTACTTTTTATCAGAGTAGTAAGTCCTACTTTAAAACACAATATGGCATTAGGAAGCTTTTGGCCTGTGTATGCACACACACCCTCCAGCCGACCTCTTCTGCCTCCCTCCTGTCTCTCTCCGAGGGCTGCCTGAAACAACATGAGCTCCCTCGCTCACACTTCTGCACACAACACTTCACAAGGTGCTGGCAGGGTCAGCTGGTTCTGGAAGCTCTGTGGGAGGTTTCTTGCCCCTGCCCAACCTCCAGTGGCTGCTGGCAGTCTCTGGCATTCCCTGGCCCGTGGCTGAATCCCTCTAACTATGCCTCCATCACTCCTGTGTGTCTGTCTTCTCCTTGTCTGTCTCTTATAAGGACACTAGCAGATTTGTGATCTCCCTTGACCTAGAATACTCTCACAGTAAGCGCCTTACCTTATTAACAAGGCAATTGCAAAAAAAGGTCCCATTTCAAGATTTTAGGAGGACACCTCTCTTCTAAAATGCACATTCCCTTTCCTAAGCTAGATGGGCACCTCCTTCATCATCTTTTGTGGAAGAGAAGATGGCAGGCTTTCCCTGGGGCCACCAGCTTTCCTGAAATGAGTACTCCTGCGTGGGCACATGGGCCTGGCTGCAGACCTACTGGACTGAGCTGTCCCTGCTCGGAACTTAGACTTGCTGGACTTGGCATGATCCTCCTCCCCACCTCCTGCAGTGCTTGGACCCTTGGGTCTGGAGCTTGTGTGTCCACACAAGGACAGGTGGGCGAGAGCTGCCACTTCACTGCATAGACAGGGCAGGACTCTGAGCTAACTGCTCCTTGTCCACACCTCTGCCACCCCCTTTCCCAGCCCTGGTCTCATCCCTGCCTTCCAGGCCTAGCATGTTGTTACATGTCACCAACTCGCCTCTGCTCATGAAACCTAGCCTGGGGTTTGACTTTCTTGGTACTTCTTTCCCAACTTCTGCATCTGTCTTCCTTCTCCCAAAACTGTGTCCCCAGCCCTCAGCTGCTGTCGCCTCTCCCCACTCTTGTGGTTTGAATGTGTCCCCTGGAGCTCAGGCTGGAAACTTAATCCCCAATGCAACAGGAGCAGATCCCTTCTGCAGGTGTGGGCTCAGCCCCCTGTCCCACCCCCATGTGATGTCTTCTTCCATGAATTGCACAGGAGAAGGTCCTCGCTGGGCGCTGCCCCTCGATCTTGGACTTCCCAGCCTCTGGAACCATGAACGAAACGAATTTCTGTTCATAAAAACACTCCAGGCTGTGGTGTCCCTCTACGGCAGTACAGCACGGGCCAAGGCGCTGTCCTCACACACGCCTGCCATTTAACCCTTTACTTTCACTCCATGGGCTTCAGCACAGTGAGAGAATTAATATACATACTAAGTCTGTGCAGTTTCTCTATTTTGTTTTCTCTCCTCCTGCTTCAGGAACAAACTTTATTCTTGCATCTTTCTAAATGTTTAACAATACACGCTTATTTGAAACCCTTTAAAGATTACTCCATTTCTTCAGGTATTAAATTCTTCCACTGGTTGAACTGTGTTCTCTGCCAACAGCATTGGGCCTCCCTGCACGTGGAACAATTCCTCTCCCAAAGCATTCTCTCACATTCTGTACGCCTTATGTTAAACAGGAGTGACTAAGTGCATACCTTGGCAATGCTATAATCAGGCACAGAAATCAGATTACCTTCACCGGAGAGCCACACTAATTCTCCATGTTAGCAGGACAAAACTAGTGACCAGAAAGGAATAATACAGAATCAAAACTCCCCGGACATGGGTGACAACAGGAAACTGTGTACGTACTGGTAAAACCTGATTACCAATACTGACAAGTCAAAATACAAACATCTTCCACAAATAACATCTTTCCATAAACAACTCCTATGATTTCCTCTGGCCAACACACCAGATGACTGTGACACACACAGCAGGGGAACCAAAGGGATGGCCAAACTTCTCCTCCATTTCCTTTTATCTCTAAGGAGCATCTTTCTGCAGTGGGACCTGGGTGGACAGCCAGCTGGAATGCAAAGCCTGTCTCTTCAGCTTGCAGGCAGATGCTACGGGCTGGAGGTCTCCTCTGCAAACCGCCCATGCCTTATGACACTGCAAGTAACCGGGAAGAATCAGAAGTCATTCCTACAAAAGTGGGTCATTTTGGGGGTTGTTTTTTGTTTGTTTGTTTTTGAGACAGGGTCTCACTATGTAGTGCAGGCTGGACTTGAACTCGCTTATGTAGAAAAGTAGGTCTTTAACATTTCATTAAGAATGTCATCCTGGGGCCGGTGAGATAGCTCAGCAGCATAAGCACCTGCGTGGCAAATGCAAGGTCCTGAGTTCAACTCCCAGTACCCACATAAAGCAAAAAAAGGGCCGGTGATATCACTCAGCAGCACAAGTGCCTGCTGGCAAGTGCGAGGTCCTGAGTTCAACTCCCCGTACCCACATGGGAAAAAAAAAAAAAAAGAATGTCATCCTGTAAAAAAGACGTGGTATTTTTATACAATGGAGTACTACTCAGCCATAAAGAAAGATAAACTGGAGACTTTTATAGGTAAATGGATGCAACTCGAGAAAACACTCGTAAGTGAAATAAACCGGACACACATGTGTAAACATCGTATAGTCTCCCTAGTATGAGAAACTGAAAGAGTAAATAAGATCCAAAATGTACAATAGATATGGTAAAACAGGAAGAAACTGTTCAAAAGGAAAGAGAAACTGGGATGGGGGAGTGGAGAAAAGAAAGAAGGGAAAAGAAAAAAATTATATATACATATAAGATAGTTAAGATAGATACACTACTAATTTCGCTTAGTTCATTGAAAAGAAAGGTTTGTGCTAATATTGTTTGGACAATTGAATGCTGATATCTTGTACCCTGAGTAATTTAAAGATAACAATATGTAATGTATTAACCATTGTTACCCTCCTGTTATGTTGTTTTGAAATTCTGTTCTTTTTTTTTTTTTTTTCTCTTTTAAAAAAAAAAAAAGAATGTCATCCTGGGCTCAGTGCTAGGCACTTGTCTAGTATGTACGAGGCCCCTGGTCCAATCGCCAGCACCAAAAAAATGAAAAGAAAATCATCCTACACCTTAAAGAGTAAGAGCCATGGGCTACGTGATGCCACCCAAAATACACTTTTGTTTTGTTTTGTTTTCTAGACAGTGGCTCACTATGTAGTTCAGACTGGCCAGGGCTGGCCTAAAACTCATGGTGATCCTCCTGCCCCAGCCTCCCGAATGCTGGGTTTACAGGTGTGCATCACTATGCCCGGCTCAAAATACACTTTAGAATGAGGCTTTTAACTTGTACTACGTCACTTATGCCCTTGAATGCCTAAAAACTGAAGAGGGAGAAACAGCCAAACATCAGACCCCATACCTCCTCCATTCCATCGGTTCTCTTGGAAGCTGCTGGGAAAGCGTTGGATAAATAGAGGTAAATAAATTCTGCTCTCCAGCACCTGCAACATGAACACAGAGAGATCCACTTATGGCATTTTTAGGCAAATACAGGCACACAGGCTTCAAAGCTTATAAAACTGGTAGTCTTAGTTTAATATTCAGTAAAATGACATCACAAAATAAGACTGTTTTGTTCCTTTAATGATTAGTCTCAAAAAAACCCAGCACTTGACAAATGCAGCTAAAGGCCGCCCTCCCAACACCCGAGTGGTGGCCACAGCTTTCCCAGGAGGAAAAGGCAGGCCTGAAGGGGAGAGACCCCCCCCAGCCCAGGCTGGGACAAGATGGGCTGACGGCCCCCAAAGCTATACCACCACTGCTTTCTCAAACTGAAGGTTGGCCAGAAAGTGCCACTCGGAAAAAGCAACCTGGAGAGGTGAGCATGAGCCCCTCCCTGATGCAAACCCATGTTCACGCGACGCCGGCAGGAGCCAGCATGCCGCACACTCGCCGTGGGCAGGTGGAAAAGCACCGCCAGGCATCCTCCGTCCGGTCCTTGCCATTACCGTGGGAGGAAACTACCAAAAGGACCCAATCCACAGACAGGAAAGCAAGGCTGGGAGGAACGTGCACCACGCCACAAGCAGATCCCGGCCCAACTCAGGCGTGTCTGACGTCGCACCACTCAGCAGCTCCATCCTAGCCTGGACAGAACGCAAAGGCCCACTCTGTCCCCACAAAGTGATTACAAGTCTGTACTACCCTTATGCTAGAAAGGAACTTTTAATACAGATGACTAAAACTGTTACACTCAGGGTCCTCTTCAAGCAAAACCATTTTCCTAATTGTTTTTATACTCATCTTAATCAAGTCTTTGGGAACTGATGTGGACCCATTAACACATCTGCTTCCTTTGCTATAACGAATCTAGAGGGGGAAAAGGCCTCCCAGAAATCGCACAGCAATGTCAAGTCACTGCGGAGAGAATGACAGTTACTTCTGGGCAGATGGGAGGTGGGGCTGGGAAGGTACTGGGAGCCTGAGAGCCTGTGCCTATCCAGTCCTCGTCCAGCTCCGCCACTGAGCAGCTGACTGCACTTGGGGGACTCGAGTGGCAGGGAGCTGGGGCGTGGTGAGGGCAGCTCAGCACATATACGTACCTTCCAACAAGGCCTGGTGAGGAGAGGTGAGAGGGCTGCAATTACCACATTTTTGTTAAAATAAAAACAATTTTTAGAATTTATCATTTTCTACCTTGCTCATTTATTTGGTAGTTGTCTTAGAAATCAATAAAGTAAGAAAATCTTCAGGACTCGGGCTGCTCAGTGGTAGAGCACATGCCAGGTGCCAGGTGACCCCTAAGGTCCTGGGTTCAATCCCCAGCATGGCAAAAACAAAAAAATCTTTTGGTAGTTTCAAGTTTCTGATTTTTTTTTTTTTTGTGGGTACCGGGGGTCGACCTCAGGACCTCGCGTGCCAGCAGGTACCCGTGCCACTGAGCGATATCACCGGCCCCTTTTTCGTATGTGGGTTCTGGGAGTCGAACTCAGGCCCTCGCGCTTGCCAGGCAGGCGCTCACGCTGCTGAGCCATCTCACTGGCCCAAGTTTCTGATCTTTGATTGCCAATTTCTGTTGCTTCATTAAATGCTTTCAAGATTAATATGTAAAATCAATATTCGTCACTAAATGGAAACTAAGCCAACCACATGGATGCTTTCTCATCTTCCACTGGGTTTTATACATACAACCACACACACACACACACACAAGACCTGTGCGGCCTCACACACATGCACAAGAGACACGGTGGAGAATGAAAAGCCTCTGTGTGACACCCTCCCAGGCTGATCTCCCACAGGAAGCTCTCTGCGTACAGGAAGGCCTGTCTATGAGCAGACTAGGATGGGGCAACTTCTCTTACATTCTATCACGGACGACCATTTAGCCTGTTTTCACTCAAAAGGCCATAGGTCAACCAGTACATCTGCCAAGGGAGATGTCAGCTGACCTCACTGGGAATTTAACCTGTGACCCTGAACCTCAGTTTCTGTTAGGGGCTAAATTGTGCCCCACCGCTCTTATGCTGAAGTCCTGACCCCCACCTTAGAATATAACTGCATTAAAAGATAAGGTCTTTGAGGTTGATACAATGCTTAAGTTAAAATGGGGTCCAGAGAGGGGCCCTAAGCCAGCCTGCCAGGTGCCTCGATAAGGATAGAAAAGGGGTGCAAGCAAGGATTGCAAATGCTCAAGCCAAGGAAAAAAACTCATGAGCTGACGCTCTGGCCTTGCACTTGCAGGCCCCAGAGCTGCACGAGAACAGGTTTCTGCCGAGCTGCCCCAGTGACCCTGACTAATGAACAAGAATATGGAGAAAGGGCCGGTGATATAGCTCAGCAGCATAAGTGCCTGCCTGGCAAGCTCGAGGTCCTGAGTTCAACTCCCAGTACCCACATATAAAAACAAACAAACAAACAAAAAGAATATGGAGAGAAACCGCCCTGATTTTCTCAGCATACACGGCTATTATTTTACTCTTAAATGTTTTTATCAAGTACTATGACCATGAGGAGTGTTTTTAAAAGGGGGTGTTGGCACCAGTGCATGAAGAACTGGAAAGAGCTCTAAAGAACTCCATCTCAGCTCCCAGGCCAGTCACTCAACTACAGCCCTAGCTTGGTTCACGAACTCAATTCTTTCCATGATTCTGCTTGCAAACCAAATCGGACTACAACCAAATCAAATTCAATGGTTAGGTTCAATGTTGACCTTACGGGGAAATTTGATTCCGTTCTCATCCAATTTGTGTTGTGACCAGCATCGTGGAAAGAACTGAGTTCATGAACCAAGGTACCACTGCACCAGGGCCTGAACAAAGCCTGCCTGCAGGTGCAACCTCCCTGGGTGGCAGAAGCAACCTCCCCAGGGCAGGCGCGGGTGCCTGCGGAACCCAGATGCTCTCGAGACACTGCTAAAAACACAGAGGAGCCAAGGGCAGGCCACCCGGGCACAGGGAACCCTGCTGGAAACCCTGCAGCTCTGCTCTTCTGACCCGAGAGGCTATTAAGATGGCCAACCCAGACCATTTATTTCCACAGCTAAGATTTCCCTTTTGGTGAGGGAGCAGAGACTTCTCAAGGCAGTTTATAAGAGTAAATCAAAACTACCCCACAAACACAAATCTCTCCCCATGTGCACCTCCACCTATGCCACCAGTCCTTGTGGCCAACTAGGCCAACACGGAGACAAGAGTACACAGCAGCCAGGCTGAGGGAGTGTGCCACACAGGTATCTGCAGGGGGGCAGGGACACCTTGCCCGGCACACCCAACTAAGAGGCAGGCACACAAGCCTGCGTGTGATGGGGCAGTAAGGGAAGCACCAGGAGGCAGCTGGGCTCTGCAGAGCAGGGGCGCTCCCTCTCGGTGTCCTGCCCAGACCCCCCAGGGCGCCTGGACTCAGGAAATCTCAGACAGACAGGCAGAGTCCTGGGTCCGACCCACAAACCACTCAGCTTTCTCCTTACTAGGTCGGTGCAACTGCACTTCCTGGTTCAGCGGCCAGAGGAAGACACGGACTTCCCTGTTTCCCGAGGAAGTGCGCATTCTCGGGCTGTTGCGAGCTCACACTCAGGCCCTGATCGTGTCATTTAACTCTATGTTCAAAGCAGATTGCATGTAGCAGGGAGGATAACACAACACAGTGACTGGCACACAGCAGGTGACATCCCAACACACTCGGGCTGCTGTTCAAACAGCACAAACTGGGCGACTCAAAAGCAACATTTATTTCTCCCAGTTCTGCAGGCTGCAAGTCCAAGGGTCAAGGTGCCTCTCTGCTTCCAGTTCAGTCTGCCTCGTTCTCACTGTGTCCTCACGTGACGGAAGGAGTGAGGAGTTCTGGGGGCCTCTGTCAAAAGAACACCAATCTCTTTCGTGGGTGCTCCATCCCCACGGCCCAGTCCTCTCCGTAAGGCCACAGCCCCTAACCTCCACACCGGAGTGACAGCACAGAGGACAACCACTGGGTCATGCACCTCGAGAGAAGGCCCCACTCGCTGTCGTGTGTGAACAGTGCGGTGGCCTGGCGCACCCTGCAGTCGTCACACAAGCCCAAGGAGAGGGCCACGCCACATCCGGAGACTGAGGCACCTGGCACCTCCCAAGTGGCCCAAGGTCAGGCAGCTAATGACTGCCAGAGCTGGGGTTCAAACCCGGCGGCCTGACTTTCGGCGCAGTATGCTGCCACTGCTCAGCACTGCTTCTCAATTTTGTGACTTTACTGAGCACACTAATTAACCTGCTGAAGCTGTCTTGACAGTGATTGGTTCCCAAAGCCTGCCAACAGAGTGAACATTTCTGACATCTGCTTCTCCCTGTATCAGCCTTAGACATGCAAAGCTGTAAAGTCCCTAACCGAGAAGTACAAAAGAATCAGGAAACTGTAACATGGGAAAGGGGCAAAGGAAAACACAGTGTCCAGCCAAGTCATCGCTGCAGTATGGCTTTCCTGAATAAACACTGGACACCACTATTCTCAAGACGAGTGTTCGCATTTGGAGATGGACACTGGGTAAAGATCTCATATAAAAATTTAAAATGTTTGTCATTACTGTGATGCATTATAATTTTTCTTGGGCTTCCTTGCTCTTAGTATCCTCTTAGTAAAGGGAAATACCAGTAGTAACTAAGACATGGGAGTGTTTCAGCCTGTTAATGAGACAGATGGGCGTCCTCAGCATCTGATGGGCCGTGTCTTATTTTGAAGGTCCCATGTGCTCAGCAGGCCTCAGGCTCCACAGCACTAGTGGGTGCAAAGACAGGGACGGACTTCAGCTCTGGTCCTAGACAGGACTTGTGTGGGGGTAGGACAGCAAGCCTCCCACGCTGGGAGGATCTCCGCCAGGGCCTGAAGGTACTCCTGGCTGGGACTCAGAAACTTTAAAGACAGTGGGGCAGCTGGGCTATGACTAAGGATGACCTAATATTAAGGCTCCTCCAAGATTCTAGAATCTAATTTTGATCAAAACATTCAAAAGAAATACAACGTGAGGGCCTGCAGTACAGAAGGTGGGTGGACTGAAAATGATAGCGATCATCCTGTAATCAGGAACCCTGCCTACTCCACCTCAGGGCCTTTGCCTAGCCATTTCCTCTCTCTGAAGCACTCTTCCTTCTTGCCTTCTGGCTCATTCTTTCTTTCTTCTGAGTTTCATATTAAAAATCATCCCTGTTTGGAGGCTTTACCTAGATCTTAGGTATCTTCTATGTATCTCTTGATGGTCTAAATCTTTTAGATCAAGTCTATCTAAAAGGAATATAATAAACTGCATATGTAATTAAAAAAAAAAGAAAGAAAGAAATACAACACTTAGATAACATTTGCTATATAGAAAGCTTTGCAGAAATAGCACGCAGAAGCCAGGCACGGTGACACACGCCTGTAATCCCAGCACTCGGGAGGCCTTGAGACAGGAGGAGCACCATGAGTTCAAGGCCAGCCTGGGCGACGCAGTGAGTTTAAGGCAGCCTGAACTGCACACCAAGACCCTGTCTCAAAAAAAAAAAAAAAAAGAAAAAAGAAAGCAAGAAAGCAAGCAGGGGCATGCAGAAAGCGTTTGGAAGCGTTCTCACGGAGGGCTCCTCTGAGCCCAGCTCTGAGGCACGCGCTCCCCCAGAGACCACACATTCATTCACCCTCCTCAACAGCCCTTAGTAAGACAAACGCTCCTCAAACGGACAATAAAACATCCAAGGCCACACACCGGCAAGTCACCTCAGCCTGTTCAACAACGTACAGATTTGCTATAATTCATGTACGATGTCAATACAGTAATGAAAATTAATCATGCTTCAAACTGGGAGCGCTTTCACGGGGACGAGGAACGTTCAGAGGCACCATCACGGAGCGGGGAACGCCCCAGCAGGGGTCCTCCGAAAGATCTGTATGAAAGGCCTTCACATTTAGGAGTAGGGCAGGGAAAGAAGGTCAAAGAGAAAGGGAAATAGTAAGTGGAAAGAGGACCCAGATTCCGTGGGCAGACAGCGAGGCTTAGTGTACCCCTAAGGTGGCAAGGCAGCTGAAACCCCTCCTGGGAAGGCAGGCTGTGTGGGAAGCAAGTGAGGGGCCCTCCACAGCTCTGCTCCCAAAGGCCACGCTCAGGGGTGACAAGGACCTTCTTCCTTTGGTGGCCAGCTGTCACCGATTCTGGCTTTGGCTCTGCCAAGATGCTGTGAGGCTGAGTCACAACTCCATGAAGTTGCCTTTACGGCCCTTGCACTACTGACTGTGACAACACCCACGCCATCTGGCCATCCTCCTCGATCTCACTGTGGCCTCTGCTCTTCCTCCTCCAAATCCTGCTCACACACCCTCCTCCTCCCTGCTTTTCCCTCCCTGCACCTGCCCTGCCCTCAGCAGGGGTGATCAGAGGAGGGCCACAGCACCACGGGTGGTACAGCACACAGGGTCCCTGTGCTCACCCTGTGCAAATTCTCGAGAGAAGGAGCTGCACCTGCGCCTGGAGACTGGGCACGACAGAGCACCCCTTCTTCTCGCTTTAACTCAGAAGACAACTGAACGCACACGGTAAGGACTTCTCACCCTGGAGAAATCACCTTCTCCAACCTCAGAGACCAGACTCAACGTAAAACTGAATTTAAAAAGAGAAGGGTGGGGTACATCCATCTGCAGATAAAAGTATGGCAGAACAGGTATCGACCAGTACATGCATGTTAAGAAAACAGGAGTGTGGTAGCAGTCTAGATAAGAGCTGAGGAAGGTGGGCCCCGCTCCCGGCGTGCCCCGCCAGGGCGCTGTGAACAAAAGCGACCCCATGGTGCTTTCCCAGGACCGCTGCACCTCCCTGAAGCCTCTGTTTGAGGTAAGCCTTCTTAATGAGACCCAAAAGCAGTTTCCAAGCAGTTTAGCCAATAAACAAGCCTCGCAAACTTACATAAAAAGTGCCACAGCCCCACGTGCCTTCCTGTGAGGATCTAACCCAGCAGATAGAAGACAGTCGCACTGCTCAACACAGAGCTACTTGAAACTGGGAAAGACGAAACAGCCCCTATTCCAGGCACCCGCGGGATGAACCACAGGACACACACACAGGGAGCACTATGCTGCCGGGAAAGGCAGCGAGGAAGCGCTCTGCGTGCTGCCCATGGGCAGTGCGCCTGAGACAGGCTGGGCAAGAACGCGAGGTGAGAAGGAGCTGGCAGTCTCTCGTCCAGGATAGGGCCACGCAAATATACCTGCCTGTGTTTATACTTCCACAATGGAAGAATGAACCACAAAAAAGTGTCATGGAGTACTCAGGTAAGGAGGTGTTAGGGTGGAAAGGACAGAAAACAGCCGTTCCGGGGTACCACGAGAGACTGGTTCTAGGATCTAGCAGGCACCCCAATCCCAGCGTATTCAGGTCCTCTACACAGAAGGGCATAGCATTTGCACAGAACCCATGCACACCCTCCCCTGCACCTTAAGTCCCCTCCGGATTACACACAACACCTAATGCAGTGTAAATGCCGTGTATCTCACTGTTACCATGCACTGTTTTGGGAATAATGATCATAAAAACTGTGCACGTTCAGTACAGACACAGCTTTGTTCAACAGTCGGTTAAATTCAGAGAGACAGGGCCGGTGAGATGGCTCAGCGGCGTAAGCGCCTGCCTTGCAAGCGCGAGGGCCCGAGTTCGACTCCCGGATCCCACATACGGAAAAGGGGCCGGTGATATCGCTCAGCGGCACGGGTGCCTGCTGGTGCGCGAGGTCCTGAGGTCGTCCCCGGTACCCACAAAAAAAAAAAAAAAAAATTCAGAGAGACAGAACCCACTGACCCAGAAGACAAACCATATACACTAGATTTATTTTTGTTTGTTTGTTTGAGACAGGGTCTCCCTGTGTAGCCCAGACTGGCCTCAAACTCACAGCGATCCGTCTGCCTCAATCTCCTGAGTGCTGGGATTACAGGCATGCGCCACCATGCCCAAATTACACTACATTTTTTAAAACATGCTTCATTTTATAGATTTGATTTTGGAAGTAAATATTTCATATAATTATAAAACAAAATTAAATTGTTTAAGGTTTTTCTTAAAAATATCAGGAAAAATTTAAAACTTGAAGTTAAACAAATGCACACACACTTGTCAGTATAACCACATGGAGAGTGATGACAGGTGGCTTTAACCCCACAGACGTCACTGTTCCTTCCTAGTGAGGCACATCTAGATGCCACAGAGAACTGCTAAAAACATTTAAACTGTGTTCCCAATCCTGCTGTTGCTGGCAGGGTTAATGCTGTCAGCAGAGCTGGTGCCGTGTGGGACGTAAGGACTCTGCAGTCATGGCCACTCCACACAGCACTCCCTAGCCCACCGCCTGGGCATTGCCTGGCCTTGGTCAGAAACACCAGCTCTCAGTCCCACCCAGCCCTGCTCATCCTGGACTCCGTGTCTAACCAGCCCTCCAGAGGATTCCAAGGCAGCTCACACTTGAGAACTTCCACCTAACTCCATTGCCCCCAAGTCCCATGAGAATTGGAATTTTCAGTGCAGAAGGAAAAAAACAGAGAAGAACAGTTAATTAAAACCCTGCAGTCTTGAATTTTAACTGAAAAGATTTTATCTTTAAAATGCAAAAAAGACCCATTCCTAGCTCTGTCCATTGAAAGGGGCTAGCAACAAGAAGCCCAAGGGAAACCCAAGCTTGGAGACTATGGTCTTGCAGCTACAAATGGTTCTGAAGCAGCATTTTCACAAAGGGAACCAGGGCTCCTTGGACAAACAGCTGGCTGTGGGAGCACTTGTTATGCGAGACAGTGAAGAACCTGACTGAGGAGCTAGACCTAGAGGCCAGCTTAGAAGAGGTACATCAACGAGGCAGCAATTGCAGCAGCTTAAACACAGCTGAAGCAAGTAGCCTATCACCAGTGAAGGACGCCAGGGCACCGGCTCATGCTGACAGTGGTTACGTAAAGGGGAAAAGGCCAGGCACACGGCCTCCACACTACCTACCGGGTAACCAAATATTTTCATTATGCATGGATATATGGATAGACACACTGTTTAAAGCAACATTCCAATTAGTAAATGAAAAAAAAAAAAAGTTAAAACTAGGCTAGCCCCATTCTGCAACCTTTAGGGAATTAGCAGAGAGACAATCAGACATTAGCACCTGCAGACAGAACTCGTCACTAGCCGTCATGAAACAGTCCCACCAAAAAAAGAGAAAAATCCCAGCCGACACTGACCCAGCAGCAAGATCAGGACACACAAGACACGTCCTGCACAAACACAAGGATGGCGAGTGGGCTTGTCGTCTCCAAACTGACTTCGCTTAAAACTATCTGGAGAGGGGCGTGGTTGCACACGCCTGTAATCCCAGCACTCAGGAGGCTGAGGCAGGAGGACTGCTCTGAGTCTGCTCTGACTCAGGCTAGGCCAGGAGTTCAAGGTCAGCCTGGACTACATAATGAGACCTTGTCTCAGGGAAAAAAAAAAAAAAAAAAAAACCTATCTGGATACTAAGTCAAACAATAAAAGAAGATTAAAGACACACGGGAGATTTAGAGAAGAAATTATTTTACATATGATAAAGGTTCATAGGTATGTGTCTTCAAAAGTCCCTTTTAGAGATACACACAGCCTTAGCGTGGACTGCCATAACAAAGTACCAACAGACCAGGTCTCAACAATAGAAATTTCTTTCTCGGGCCGGTGAGATGGCTCAGCAGCGTAAGCTCCTGCCTGGCAAGCATGAGGGCCTGAGTTCGACTCCTGGAACCCACATACGAAAAAGGGGCCGGTGATATCGCTCAGCGGCACAGGCACTTGCTGGTGCATGAGGTCCTGAGGTCGACCCCCGGTACCCAACAAAAAAAAAAAAAAAAAAAAAAAAAGAAATTTCTTTCTCACAATTCTGGAGGGCACAGGTACAAGACCAAGGTGTTGCAGACACGGTAGAACACACCTGTGATCCCGACTATTTAGGAGGCTGAGGAAGGAGGATCACATTTGACCCCAGCCTGAGCAGCTTTGTGAGACCATGTCTCGAAATAAAAATTGACAAACAAGGGCTACTGATACTCCCTGGGTTCAATACATAGGACTGCAAAAACAGAACAATAAAACCCAGTCATGGCACTGCAGACCCAGGTGCTGCCGAGCCTCGCCTCGCTGACAGACCTCACGAGACTGTCCTTGTTGGTGGGGGAGGGCACATGGGATTGGGAACCCTTCCTTCCCCTTCCTACCAGCCCACAGGCCCATCCCAAAGGTCCTGCCCGCCCTCCTGCCTGACCACCCCTAAGAACTCCTCAAAGGCCCCGCCTCCTAATACCGTCACACTGGGAGCTGGGGCTTCAACGCACGATTTTGGAGGGAACACACCAACGAGTCCATAACACGTATATTTATGGATAAAGGATGTGATGTCTGAGAATGGCTTCAAAATATAGGATGAGGCAGGGAATGCAAGGGGGTATAGAGAAGACTGGCGAATTCACCCAAGTGCTGAAGGTGGGTACATTTCTTTATCCTATTGTATTTTTTACAGTGCTCATTTCTACAATAAAAAATGACCAATGACCATTTTTCCATTTCCCTTATCTCCTTTCTTTTTTCCTTAGTGCTGACCACCCGACATGGCACACAACTCCCTCTGTCTGTGTCCTGCACACCTCCCCACGCTAGGATGTGAGCTGTAAAGGATGAGTCTTTACTCGCAGAAGGAAAACCCCACGAAGCACCCACAGTAGTGCCTGGCATGGAAGAGTTGCTAAGCACTGTTTGCTGGCTGGTGACTACACCCAACTATTTCACGGTGTACAAAATGGACAATCCAGGCCCCCACAGGACTGAGTGTCCTGCAGTAAAAGTAATGACAGATTGGGTGTCAAGTTCTCAGATTCTGAATTGGATTCTGGAATAAGATTATGGAGAATTTTTCTAGCATATGGCTGACTTAGTTCTTAGAGAGCTGAATGAGGTAAAGAAAAGTGACCTTTTAATTTTATTAACTCTGTGGAAAAGGCTTCTGTTGAGGGATAATTTTAGGGACAACTCTCCCCCTTTTCTGTGGGCAGGTGGTATCTGACTTCTCTGAGCACATGGAAAAGGCTGATGGGAAAGAAGAGCTAAACACCTTGGAACTGGCCCTTGAGGTGCTACTACACAGACAACTGTCACACCCAGTAAAACTGGCCCTTGGCCCTTTGACTTCAAAAGGAGCCCACATAGCCCTTCCCATTGCTAATCCTGATGTTCAGCTTACTTACTGGTCCAGAACTAAAAGTGTCCACAAATGGTGTGCTGCCATTTTGGTAAAAATTACCATCTGTTGTTGTCAGGGTTTGCAAGGGAACAGATTTAATACAGGACGCATAATTTATAGTATTATTTTATAATATTCACCCCAAAAGTTAAATGCAGAGGAGTGTAAGAGATCTGTCCACACACTACGGACCCAAAGAATCCAGCTGAGGGCCTGGATCCCATAGCAATGTCCTGCACGAGTCTAGCTGAAGACCTAGAGCCCATGGCAATGTCCTCCACGAGACCAGCTGAAGACCTAGAGCCCATGGCAATGTCCCCCAGGAGTCCAGCTGGAGGCCTCGAGCCCACGACAATGTCTCATGCAAGTATGTATCAAGAATCTGCGCTGGGAAGGCCCAAAGGTCAGCGGTGGAAGCTAGAAAGTCTGTGCCAGTAGGATGAAGGATCTGTGCCAGCAGGCTGAGGGATCTGCACCAGAGCCAGGAAGCAATGCTCAAAGTTAAGGACCAGAGCTCCCCCAAAGTGAACTGCAGCCATCCTCAGTGACAGCAAGGACCCGAGCTCCTCTGACGATGAGAACAGCTGAATTCATATCAGGAAAACCATCGTGACAAGCTTCTCCAGGAGAATCAATAGCACACCATCTTCCTCTCTAGTTCTCCTTTTATGCTGTTGGCAACAATCCTCAGGTGGAAGCCAGGCGTGCTAGTGCACGCCTGTAATCCCAGCACTCGGGAGGCTGAGGCAGGAGGATCGCTGCAAATTTGAGGCCAGCCTGGGCTACATAGTGAGTTCAAGGCCAGCCTGAACTGCATAGCGAAACCCTGCCTCAAAAAGACAAAAAACAAAAAAACAAACAAACAAGAAAAACAATCCTCAGGTGGACCTTCCACACCCAGAACCACACTGGCTCAGTTCAGCTGGGTGTTACAAGTTGACCTTTAATTAATCTTAATCCACACCATCCAAATGGGTCACTGTCAGTTCCACAGTGCTACTGAAAATGGCAGTGCTAAAATTTATGCAATGACCTACATGTAAACAGATCTCAGTTAAAGCTAGGAAAAACTTCCAAACATACAACGGACCCGGGGAAAACCATAGCCTGACCTGTTGTCGGTCTCTTCGTCATTTCCCTAGTCACTTTTTAAAAAATTTTGCCAATGAGGGCCTAAAATAATATGGAGAAATGAAAAAAACGATGTAACACATGTCCAAAAGCTGAATAATGTTATGCAAGGGAAGGAGAGTGTGGATGGGGTTCACCTCTTTCTGAAAAGATGCAGTAACACCTTGTATCAACACCTAGAAGAGCCCCTCAAAAGCCCAGACACCAGGAACACGTGCCCTGAGCAAGAAGATGGGGAAGACAAAGGCACAGAAGCAGAAGAAACCACGAGATGAGACATTTGAGGAATGCTGGCCAATATGCACTCAGCAAATAATGCAGACAACCGCGGGGTTGTGGGCTGAATGGTGGCACCCAAGGGGCCCCCCACCCCTCAGAACCTGGGTGTGTCGATGTGCCTGCCTTACATGGAGAAAGGGTCTTTGTAGGTGTAATTAATTTCAGGATCTCAAGATGTGATTATCCCAGGTTATCTGCGCAGGCCCTAAATCCATGACAAGTGATGAGAGAGAGGACAAGGCCAGGAGAAGACTGAGGCAGAGACAGGAGTGACACAGCCACAAGCCACAGAGGTAAGGAAGGCTTCTCCCCTGGAGACTGGGCAGGGAGCAGGACACCTGCATCTCACAGCGCTGAGAAAACTGACCTCTGTTTTTTGAAGCATCTAATTCATGACTTTGCCATGACAGCCCTCAGAAACTAGTAAGATGGCATAAAATATAAAAGCAGAGTGCGCATGTTTTTGCTATGCCATTCCAACTGACCTTTTAGACGTGTTTTGGGCTATGCCTCATAAATGCTGAGGTAAGCACAAATAAAAAAGTAATTCAGAAGTGATCCATTTACCAATAAATATATAAAAAGAATTTCACTAATATCAGATATATGCATACTAAAACAACTTGGAAAAGGAATGTTTATATATGACACCAAAAACAATCCATAAGAGAAAAAAATCTGTAATTAGACTTAAAATAAAAAAATATTTGCACTTCAAAAAACATCATTAGAGGAGAGGAAAAAAGATGGCGGATGAGTAAGAAGCACGCAGCGGAAACTCTCTAAAAGTTGCCATTGGACCACGGGAATATAGTGACCGGGAGAGCGCAGGAGAGGGGGAGATGCCTCCCCGGGACCCAGAAAAGTTCTGAAGCGCAGCTTGGGACCCCTGGAACCGGTGAAGGGTACTTTTCAGCGGAAAGGGAGCGGACCCCGCACGCGCACCTTCTACCGTCCCAGGAATCGCGGCGCGACAGAAGCTCAAAGCTGCGGACACGCGGTGACAGCTGGCGCCCAGGGAGCCCCCACGGAGGATCGCGAGACAGCGGCGGGGCAGGGGAGAGCGGAGAACTGCGCTGGCCGGCGGTGAGTGTCTCCCAGCCACAGCTGCCCCACGCCAGAGCGCGACTGGCCGGGCGCCATTGTGGGGGTGCGGCGAAACTCAGAGCGGCGCCAAAACACAGCGCTGGGAGCTCGCGCTCCGGACAGGGCGGCGCCACGGCTCTCAGGCCCACGAAAGTGCGCTGAGGGCGGCAGGTGAACGAGACTGGTCTCCGCCTGAAAGTGCACGCTTCTGCTCACCGCTCCGCCAAAGGGCCGCCTGGCTCACTGGGACGGACCTGCACGGAACAGGACTCTGTCACCACACGGTGCCTGCCTACAGCAGAGTCAACACCTGGAACTGATTCTTTTTATTTTTTTATTTTTATTTTTATTTTTCTCTCTCATTTGTTTTTTGTTCTGGTGAAGGGTTTTTTTTGTGTGGGGTTTTATTTGTGTTTTGTCTGTTTTGTTGTTTTTGTCTTCATTTTTGTTTCTGTTTGTCTATTTGCTCTTTCCTTCATTATTCTCTCTGGTTTTTATATGAGTGTAAACAGCACCTCTAACCTCTTTGTGATTGTGGTTGTGATCTGTTCTTCCTTTTATCCCTCCCTTCTCTTTTTCCCACCAGTCCTCTGCACCAGTGTCCCAATGTTAGTGGGATCCCTCTTGGTCCTCTAACCTTACATCTAATTCCTTCCTCTTCTCCCAATACTCTATTTCCTCCTTAATTCATTTTAAATTTAAACTCCTGAGGGAAAAAACTGACATACTAAGGACTTGTATACTGCATATAATTTTTCTGGTGTGTTTTAGATTTTGTTATATAACCGCAACTCTACTTTATACGGCTAAAAGTGGCAAATAACTGGTTAGCTCAGTCTGTCATATTCTAGGCTGTGTTTGATGCTTCAGTTACCATTATACCCAAATGTGAAATAATAGTTCTAAACAGCTTTCCTTCCTGATATTTCATGATTGATATTGACTAAGGGACACAGAAAATACAGTGGCACAGTACCAAAGAATCAAGGACTGGGCCAAACAGGTAGCAACTTCTCACATCCAACGAATTGAAGAGGTAGGATCTGGCAGAAAGCTCAAAACCCAAAAGCAAGCTCCACTTGGAAGATACTGCAGAGAAGTAGTCATCTTCTAAAGATCTTGAACACTAGCAATAAAGTAACCTACCACAGGTAATTTACAAACATCACCCCAGGAATTAAATTAAAGAAAGAAAAAATGAGATGACACTTAAACAAGATGCAACCCCACACATCCAATTCACCAAAGGCAAACCTAGGGGGCAATGAGGTGGGACAATCCAAAAGCCACCCACCTGGCCTATCTGAAGGGGTAACAACAAAACAATTGAATGAGGCTCTGGAAAAAATTAAAACAGAAATAATTTCACAGGTAACTGCAGAGATAATGTCCAATGAAGACTATGCTTAAGGACACTATAGCTGATACAGACAAAAAAATAGACGAGCTTAAGAAAACTATAGAAACCATGAATGCTCAGCATAGGAAAGAAATGGAATCCATAAGGCAGATACAAGCAGATATCCAAGAGAACAAAAATTCCATTGAAAGTATTTGTAGCAGATTAAGCCAATATGAGGACAGGATCTCAGATATAGAAGACAGGCTTGCAATTAGTGATCATGAAAAGAAAGAATTCTTAAAAACAGCAAGGGACCATGAAAAATCAATTCAGCAGCTGCTAGATGACTCAAAGATAAACAACTTAAGAATAATTGGAATAAATGAAAAAGCAGGAGATAGCATCAATGACATTAAAACCTTGTTCAAAGATATTATCACGGAGAACTTCCCTGGAAGAGAAAAAGAATTTGACCCCAATATAAATGAAGCTTTTAGAACGCCAACTAGACATGATTAAAAAAAAAACTTCAGCCAGACATATCATAGTCAAGATCCCAGAAATTCAACAGAAGGGCAGAATCTTAAAAGCTGTTAGGGAGAAGAGACAAATCACCTATAAAGGAAAACCCATCAGAATCACAGCTGACTTTTCAGCACAAACCCTCAAGTCAAGAAGAGCTTGGAATGACGTATTTCAAGCTCTAAAGGAAAATAATTTTCAACCCAGATGGATGTAACCTACAAAACTATCTTTCAAACTTGATGGAGAAATAAAATACTTCCATGACAAAGAACATCTGAGAAAATTTATGACCACCAAACCAGCACTCCAAAATGTTCTGAAGGACATTCTAGAAAGAGATAGGAACCCCCAATAGAAGGAATCCACCAGGCAGGGCAGATAATTAAATAGCGGGAAAGGGGAAAAACAAACAAAGAGTGGGAACCAACAACAGGAAAATATCATGACAAGTATAAGTCAATACATATCAGTTTTAACCATCAATGTTAACGGTCTCAATTCACCAATCAAAAGGCACAGACTGGCAAAATGGATCAAGAAGCAAGATCCAACAATATCCTGTATACAAGAAACACATTTAATTCAGAAAGAAATTCATAGACTGAAAGTCAAAGGATGGAAAACAATACTCCATGCGACAGGAACCCAGAAAAAAGCAGGGGTAGCTATTCTTTTTGTAGACAAAGTGAATTTCAAGCCAAGAATGATTCAGAGAGATAAAGACGGTCATTACATCCTTGTAAAGGGAACAATCCAAGAGGAAGAGATAACGATCACAAATATATATGCGTCAAATACCAGTGCACCCAGCTATATAAAACAAGTACTAAAGGACATGAAAAATCAAATAAGCACTAATACAATTATATTGGGAGATCTCAGTACTCCACTGTCACAAAAAGACAGATCAACTAGACAGAAAATCAATAATGAAATAATAGAACTGAACCAAACTTTAGAACAAATGGACTTAGTAGATGTGTACAGAGTGTTCCACCCCACAACATCAGAATACACATTCTTCTCAGCTGCACACGGGACGTTCTCCAAAATAGACCACATACTAGCTCATAAAACCTGCTTAAGTAAATGCAAAGGAATTGAAATTATCCCATGCGTATTATCAAACCATAGTGCAATGAAACTGGAAATCAATGGCAAAAGAAATCACAAAAACTCCCTAAACACATGGAAATTAAACAGCACCCTCCTGAACAACCAATGGGTCACAGATGAAACTAAAGAAGAAATTAGACACTTTCTACAACTGAATGATAATGACAGTACAACATATCGGAACTTATGGGATACAATGAAAGCAGTCCTAAGAGGGAAATTTATAGCATTAAATACTTATATTAGGAAAATAGAGCAAGCGCAAATAAACAACTTAATGGCGAACCTCGAACTTCTAGAAAAAGAAGAGCAGGTTAAGCCAAAAGCCCGTACAAGGGAGGAAATTATAAAGATCAGAGCAGAAATTAATGTATTGGAGACTAAAAAAACAATACAAAGAATCAATGAAACAAAAAGTTGGTTCTTTGAAAGAATAAATAAGATTGGCAAACCCTTATCCAACCTTATTAAAAAAAGAAAAGAAAAGACTCAAATCCATGCAATTGAAAATGAAAAGGGTGATATCACGATGGACCCTGCAGAAATCCAGAAGATCATCTATACCTATTTTAAAAATCTATATTCTACTAAGATGGAAAATGCAGAAGAAATGGACAGATTCCTAGATTCGTATGAATTACCAAAGCTGAATCAAGAAGATTTAAAAATCCTAAATAAACCAATATCAACCAATGAAATTGAAGATGTAATTAAAAACCTCCCAACAAAGAAAAGCCCAGGCCCTGATGGATTCACTGCCGAATTCTACAAGAAATTTAGAGAAGACCTAATGCCACTACTTCTCAAACTTTTTAATGAAATTGAAAGGGAAGCAATACTCCCAAATTCATTCCTGGAAGCAAGCATTACCCTGATACCAAAACCAGAGAAGGACCCAACTAAGAAAGAGAACTACAGGCCAATCTCCCTAATGAACATAGATGCAAAAACCCTTAATAAGATACTGGCAAACAGAATCCAACAAATCATCAAGATTATACACCATGACCAAGTTGGATTCATCCCTGGGATGCAGGGATGGTTCAACATACGTAAATCAATAAATGTAATACACCATATTAACAGAACCAAAGACAAAAATCACATGATCATCTCAATAGATGCAGAAAAAGCTTTTGACAAAGTCCAGCACCTTTTCATGATAAAAACCCTACAGAAAATTGGAATAGAGGGTCTTTATCTTAACCTGGTAAAAGCTATCTATGACAAACCAACAGCCAATATTATACTAAATGGCCAAAGACTGAAAGCCTTCCCTCTAAAATCAGGAACAAGACAAGGATGTCCACTGTCCCGACTCTTATTCAACATAGTTCTGGAAACTTTAGCCAGAGCAATTAGACAAGAGAAAGAAAGGGAATAATGATTGGAAAGGAAGAAGTTAAATTATCATTATTTGCAGATGACATGATACTCTACACAGAAGACCCCAAAAACTCCACTAAAAAACTGCTAGATTTAATAAGCAAATTCAGTAGTGTAGCTGGATACAAAGTCAATACTCAAAAGTCAAAAGCCTTCCTGTACACAAATAACAAACTTACTGAAAGAGAAATTAGGGAAACAATACCTTTCACAATAACATCCAAAAAAATGAAATACCTAGGAATCAACCTCACAAAGGATGTAAAAGACCTATATACTGAAAACTACAGTACTCTGAAAAAGGAGATTGAAGAGGATATCAGAAAATGGAAAGATATCCCTTGCTCCTGGATAGGAAGAACCAATATAGTGAAAATGGCCATACTTCCAAAATTGTTATACAGATTTAATTCAATTCCAATCAAAATTCCAACAGCATATCTCACAGAATTAGAGAAAACAATCCTAAAATTCATTTGGAATCAGAAGAGACCTAGAATAGCAAAGGCAATTCTGGGCAACAAAGGCAAGGCAGGGGGCATCACAATCCCTGACTTGAAATTATACTATAAAGCTACTGTGATAAAAACAGTGTGGTACTGGCAAAAAAACAGACCTGAAGATCAATGGAACAGATTAGAAGATGCTGAAACAACCCCAGACATACTAAGCCACCTTATCTTTGACAAAGGTGCCAAACACATTCGCTGGAAGAAAGATAGCCTCTTTAATAAATGGTGCTGGAAAAACTGGCTCTACACATGCCGAAGATTAAAACTAGACCCATATCTTTCACCATGCACTAAATTCAAAATGGATCAGAGATCTAAATATTAAAACAGAAACATTAAATCTGCTGGAAGGTAGGATAGGTAAAACCCTTGAAGACATTGGTGTAGGCAAAGACTTTATGAATAAAAACTCAACCGCACGGGAACTATCCCAAAGAATCAATAACTGGGATCTCATCTTATTAAAAAGCTTTTGCACAGCAAGAGAAACCACCAACAGAGTGAAAAGACAACCCACAACATGGGAAAAAATGTTTGCCAGCTGTTCCTCAGACAAAGGATTACTATCGAGAACATATAAAGAACTCAAAAAAATCAGACCTCCCAAATTTAAAGACCCACTCCAAAAATGGGCATCTGAGAGGAATACACATTTCTCAGATGAAGAAATACTAATGGCAAATAAATATACAAAAAAATGTGCAACATCACTAGTCATTCGAGAGATGCAAATTAAAACAACACTGAGATACCATCTCACCCCAGAAAGAATGGCTACTATAAAGAAATCAACTAATAACAAATGCTGGAGGGGCTGTGGGGAAAAAGGAACCCTTCTTCACTGCTGGTGGGAGTGTCGACTGGTACAGCCACTGTGGAAGTCAGTGTGGAGACTCCTCAAAAAACTAGGGTTGGAGGTCCCATTTGACCCAGCTATTCCCCTTCTGGGCATCTTCCCAGAAGAATTAAAAACATCGTACCACAATGATATATGTGCACCCATGTTTATAGCAGCACAATTTGTAATAGCCAGATCTTGGAAACAACCCAAATGCCCATCAACTGAGGAATGGATAAGAAAGATGTGGTATTTTTATACAATGGAGTACTATTCAGCCGTAAAGAAGGATAAACTGGAGACTTTTATAGGTAAATGGATGCAACTCGAGAAAATACTCATAAGTGAAATAAACCGGACGCACATATGTAAGCATCGTATTGTCTCTCTAGTATGAGAAACTGAAAGAGTAAATAAGATCCAAAATGTACAATAGACACGGTGAATCAAAAAAAAACTGGTCAAAAGGAAAGAGAGACTGGAATAGGGAAAAGAAAGAAGGGAAAGGGAAAAAAAATTGTGTGTATATATATATATATAGATAGATAGATATAGATATATAGATATATATATGATGGTTAAGATAGATACACTACCAATTTTACTTAGTTCATTGAAGAGTAAGGTTTGTGCCAATAATGTTTGGACAATTGAATGCTAATGTCTGGTATCCTGAATAACTAACTTAAAGATAATAATATGTAATGCATTAACCATTGTTACCCTCATATTATGGTGTTTTGAAAATTTGTTCTTTTTTTGATTTGTTTTGTTTTTTCTTCTCTTTAAAATAAAAAAAAAAAAATCATTAAGGGCCGGTGATATAGCTCAGCAGCATAAGCGCCTGCCTGGCAAGTGCGAGGTCCTGAGTTCGGTTCCCAGTACCCACATAAAGAAAAAGAAAAAAAAAAAAGTGCTATCAAAAAACATCATTAAAAAATGAAAAGGAAAACCAAAATTTGGGAGAAAATATCTTCGAATCATATATCTGATAAAAAGACATGTATCCGGAAAAGTAATGAACTTTTGCAACTCAATAATACAATTAGGGGCTGGGTGTACAGCTCAGTGGAAGAGGCTGTGCTTAACATCAGCATGGCTCCAGGTCGATCTCCAGCATCTGTGATAATAATACAATTTAAAGGCGGGCACAGGAAGCCGGGCATGATGGCACATGCCTATAATCCCAGTACTCGGGAGGCTGAGGCAGGAGGATTGCTGCGAATTAGAGGCCAGCCCAGGCTACAAAGTGAGTTCAAGACCAGCCTAAACTGCATAGTGAGACACTGTCTCAAAAAGACAAAAAAGAGGGCCGGTGAGATGGCTCAGTGGCGTAAGCGCCTGCCTTGCAAGCGCGACGGCCCGAGTTCGACTCCCGGAACCCACATACGAAAAAGGGGCCGGTGATATCGCTCAGCGGCACAGGTGCCTGCTGGCGCGCGAGGTCCTGAGGTCGACCCCCCGGTACCCACAAAAAAAAAAAAAAAAAAAAAGCCAGGCGCAGGGCTTGAATGTAAAGAAGATGTACTGATCTTCTAACTAGTGAGCTTCACCTCACTAATCACCTAGGAAATGCTAATTAAAGCTAAATCGGATGCTACCACATACTCACAAGATGGCTATGGTGAAATCGAGGATGCGAGAGGTCATATAGAAATTGCAGCACAGTTTTTTGTGGGGTCATTTGAAAGGAGTTTTCCAAAGTTAAAAGTGTTCTCACCTTTTGACCCAGTGATTCCACCTGTAGAGCCCACATTTTATAACACAATACTAAGACCAAAATGCTGGGCTAGATTTATAATTCGTATTATGGACATACACCAATGAAATGTGATTCGGAGGAGAGAGAAGAGAGATGGAAGGAAAGGTGGGACACAGAAGGAGGAAAAGGCCAAGAAGATCTGAGGAAGTGCAAGTGCAAGAACAGGTCGGGGTGACGCTTAGTGACCTGCAAGTGCAGGTCACTGGCCTGCAGGGAGGTACACAGCTGGAGGGAGGGCAGGGCCCTCCTGAGGCCACACACTCACCCTAAACATGTCCCTTGCGGGAAGACACAGTCAACAGCAAAAAACTTCCAAAACCCTCTTGTGACTTTCAGGACTTGATAACTTACTGGGACCTAACTGCTTAGTACATGGAATAGTTAGGCCTCCCTTTAGCCTAGAGGGGCCCTGAGAGACAGTGAGTGTGAGCTTGGAAAACGTAGGATCGTTCTTAGTAGCTCCTTTCTTTTGCACTTCCTACATTCCCACCGCTGTCCTGAGTGCTCACACACACTCATCATCCCAATCCCACTGGCAACCTGACCACCATTTCACAGATGAGATGCAAAGAGATCACCCTCAGGACATACCTGCTCCTACCCAGGTGCTGCAGCCAGGAAACACCTGCAAAGTAAGGCAGGCACAGCTGGTGGCGCCTTTTCTTCCCACCTCCAAACACCCCAGCGGCAACCGAGGTGTCCAAGGAGAAAGGTTCCGCCCACTTCACTGGATCGCTATCGGCCCATTTAGACTTAGCAGTGTAAAAGCAGGCACACATTTAAAGTCATTTGCTAGTAACCAGACTGGCAGTGCTTAAGTCGCAAGCACCACAGTTTCAGACTTGGCATGAATTTACAACGTGAAATTTGAAAACTTTACCCTATGGGGAAAACCCCAACTCCAACCAGGTACAGATCTGCTCTGGTCTGGGGCCCTATCCCCCTTTCACAGTTTATAAATTCAGATCTGGGACTGGAGTCCAGAGGCTCACCAAAAGGAAACAATCAATCTAAGACGAAACTAGTGAAGAGAGCACCTGGACAGAGAGGACATTTTAAAATACAGTATATAATGTCATTCCAGTTGACAGTATGAGTGCTATCGTCAGTGTGACATCAAACACTCAACAAGAAAAGCCATGAATCAGTAGAACATCGCTAATTTTGTCCCTTGAGTGAGACATCCAGAGAAGGAGCATGTGTTTCTGAACACATCATGGGTCAGAAACCTAAGTCTTTATTCTGAAACAGAGACCTGATGGGGCGGAGGGTGAATGAAAGCTAAAACTTTAATTTAGAGCAAATAAATCGCTGGATTTGTTTCAGTTTCACCTAGCATTTTTCACATTAATAAAGCATATAATAGGCATTCAAACTGCTATGATGAGGGATGAAGTATAGGTTCACTAACTGTTCCCCTGTCATTCCTGTGCATTTCAGACATTCTTCAATATTTTCAAGCTCAAACTAGTCTTGGGTTTAAGCAGATACCCCACTGAAATAGGCCTCTTCACCAGAGCCCATTAGACACCAAGTTAGAACTTACGAGTTAAAACATACTAAAACTTTTAGTATGTTAACTTCAAAATAACCCAAAAAATATAAACTAACTCAGCAAGGTTCTCAAGTATTAATAATCCATTCTATTTACCCCTAAACTCAGGGAGCTTTTCATTCTCATTCTTCCCCTGCCACATGTTTACCTCCCTAGGTTAGTACCATACGTTCCTAAATTTACCTGCACCAGTTACACTCCATGTATTTCTCAAAAAACACAATTCATTCTCACTAGAGTAAAATATTCTGATTCTATGGAAGAAAATTGGTAACAAGCACAAACTCTGTTTTCGTTTTATAACACACACCTCCTAAGAGGTCAGCGGCTTATTCCACACTTATTCAAGAAGATCTCAAGCAAGAACACTGCAAATAAGAGGTAAATCGGCTTTTGAGAACGAAAGTGTTGCATACTCAGAGAAACATGTACAAAATATGAAAAAGTTGTGAAGAGTAAAGTGGCCACTTGGCGGACCTGTTCGAGCATTTTCCTCCCACCACTGTCTGCGTTGCTTATACACTATGCCTGCTCCTCCTTCAAAACATCCCCAGCTGAAAGACAGAAGAGAGGCAGAGTGCCTACAGGAGTTCCAGCCCCAGGTGCACAAAAATGTAATTTCAAAGTGCTGAAAGAAAAAAAAACCTTTCCTTTTAATGAGATCCTTTTTTTTTTTTTACTTTTCAAGTGAACTTTCTCTGAAAGTTCACTGAAGCTACTTTCTTTCCTGAGACCCCTATGACTGAAAGCTTCCCCCAAGACAGACACCGTGGGCAGAGCACTTCCTTATTCTGCTACTTCAAGCACAGGAGAAAATCTCCACCAACATGCAACATCCAACAAGCCGGCGGGAAAGGCGCCTGCGGCTGCCCTGCACGCAGACATGAGCGTGAACATGAGTCATGGTCCCAAACACTGACTACCGGGACAGTAAATTCTACCCCCGCAGTTATGCCGAATCCAGCAGAGCTTAGGTGTGTTCTCTTCAGCTGCATATTCACAGGACGGAAATGTGTTCCTAAGCTAAGGGATAGGAAATACAATCAGGTATGTGGATGCCCCTAACCCTAACCCAGCACTCAAACTGTGCCCAACCTTCAAGAGAATAATTTTCAAGATTAGGAAGACACTGAAACCCAACTTCGAATTCTCTGAGGAGTCGGAAAGCACCAGGGAGTAGCAGGGCCTCCAGGCTTGATTCGCCATATCTGTCCACTCTAAACTGAAGGCGCAGAGTCGGCAAGTTGACAAACATTCTAGTAAGGAAAAAAACTGCCACTGCTGAACCATGCAAGTCTCCCAACTTTAAATCAGACTGCCCACTTCTGTAAGAAAGCCTGTTACCTAAAGATGAAGCAACGAATGAACTTGAAACATACAACTGCTCAGAGACTGGAAGAGAGCGAGCTTACAGGAGCATGTGGACAGGAGAGAGGAAGAAGGCAGCAGAAAGAGCAGTGCTGGAGACCTACAGAAGAATCTCACCGCCGTAGGCACCACGTTTTGCAATAGACAGCGCTTCCGTTCAAAGCATGAAAGACAATCCCGAAAAAGTAAATGCACAAAGCCATGGGAATACAAAATGCTGTCGACAGTCAAAAACCCTAATACCTGTAGTGTGAAAGACTGCTCGGCAAGTCATCGAAATGTCAGCAAACATTTCAACACTTCCCATAAGCTCAGTTTTTAAAAGTATGTCATTTAAAGTTACATTTCGAAAATCTGAGAACATTTTCTCCGCAACAGGAAAGCAGTTCCTTCGTGTGTGCACCAAACGCAGGGAAAGAAACGACAGGCAGAAGCACCGGTCCGTCTGTCCACAGCGTGGCCTGCCGAGGGGCAGGTGCCCGACCTCGAGCCCGGCTTCTCTGGGGAGCCCGGCGCCCGCCCGGAGGCCGCGGGGGAGCCACGGCGGCGACACGCCCGGGGCACCTGCCGGCCTGGCTGCTGAAAAGCACCCTGTGCTCGCGCCGCCTCCGCACCCCGACCCGGAGCGTCGGGCCTCCCGCCACAGCTCTGCACCAGGTGCCGGGGGTAGCAAGGGCTGCACGCGGCTGCTCGGAGCTGGACAGGCTGTGCTGGACCCCCGGTGCTGCACAGGACACCTGGGGCCAGGCGGAGTGGACTGAGCTCCCCAGGGCTGCACGGAGCAGGTGCCCAGAACTATACGGCGCAACCCCAGCTCCTCGTCCGGTCCCATCACGGGCGGAGTCGCGGTGCCACCGCAGCCGAAACGACCGCGGCTCAGAAGCGCCTGGGGGTCGGAGGTCACCACGGTGGGGTCAGAGGTCGTCTGCTAAGGCCAGGCCGCCGCCGGACACACCTCCGGGAAGCGGAGGCCCGGAGCGCGGGTGCTGAGTGCGGGGCGCTGGCTGCGGGGCGGGGACTGCACCGGGCCGAGACGCGCCCCCTCCCCGCCGGCACTCACAGGTGACGATGGGCTTGTTCTCCATGGTGTAGACCACCGGCGGCAGCGGCTCCTCCGGGGCGTCCATGGGCTTCCGGCGTCACCGGTCCGGCCCCCCGCGCCCCATGGGCACCCGAGGCCGCGCCGGGCCAGCCGAGCCCGCGCCTGAGTCGCGCCGCCGGCCCTGAGGCAGCCCCGAGCCGGCCGCCTGCCGCGCCGCCCGCCGCCGCCGGCCGCGTCCACTTCCGGCCCCGGCGCGGCCGCATGACCACTTCCGGGGCGTGCGGCTGAAAGGGGCGGGCCTTCACGCCGCCTGCGCCGCGCCGGAAAGGGGCGCGGCTGAAAGGGGCGGAGGCCGGACTGAGGGGCGCCCGGGGGGTGCCTGGGCCGCGCTCCCCGGAAGGACCCGCGCGCCCGCGGCGGGACGTGGTGCGGGGCGCCTGCGCGCGGGGCCCTGCGGCGGCCCGCCCTTGCCCGCCGGCCGCGCCCCGTGCCCACCTCACCGGCGCCCGCGCGGAGGGCCTGGTCTGGAGTGGGCGGTGGTGCTAGGGTTGGATGGAGAGACACACACACACTACAAAACCGTAACTTTTCATCTGTGTGTTTTGTGCGAGTAAAGTGCTTTGAGGTCACTTTTGCAAATGAACTTTAGAAAAAACGTGTGGAGTGGTCCTGAGTGTGAACAGGTCTGCTGGGGGGTGCGGCGTCCTCCGCGCTGGGCTGCGGAGCAGAGCTGGCCCCGGGGCGGCAGAGGCAGGTGGAGCGGGAAGGAGCCGCGCGGCGTGGGGAGCCCCAGTCCTCCACGCAGGCAGGTGTGGGGGGCGCCCCGCGGCGCTTCCAGGAAGTGGCAGTTACTCTAGAAGGGTGTGAGAGTCGCCAGCGCAGCGGGCTCCGGGAAAGACCTCGTGAACGCCATTGGCAGCCAGGACGTTCAGCTGAGATTAAAGCTGAGGTTAAAGACTGTGACCCCAAGGGCCGGCAAACTTGATCTGTAAAGTCACAGGGAAGTGTTTAGGTTTGACGTGCCACATTTTTCTCTGGTACTCTTCTTTTTTATTTCTATGAATAACTCCTTAAAAATACACCATTCTTAGCCTAGAGCTGCCAACTCCTGCCCCACAATAAGGCTTGCCCTACTCCTCCCTGAAATCTTCAATGCACTTGAAGAAGAGAGTTTGGGGTTCAAGTCCTGCCGAGTTTAGAGGGGCTTGAGAAAGGCCCTGTACACCCCTCAGGTACAATGGGAGCCTATGACAGAACCCACTGGAGAGCTCAGGGAGAAAGACTGCCCAAAATGCAAACTACAGCAGAAGGCAGCGAGGGGAAGGTAATCCAGAGTGGCAGCAACACACTGCTCACCGATGCCCAGTACTTACTAAAACTACTAGACATGAGTACACCATGGGCTCTCTGGGCTTCTGTGCTGTCTACAGGAGAATCGAACAGAAGCCAGTAGCCTGGGAACTAGGCTGTCATTCTTATGCGGGAGCATAACGGGGAAAGCTGTGGGGACAGGAACCCCAGATTCGCCAAGAGGATAAGCTTTTATGGCATCTACAGGGTGGGCAGGGACCTGGTCTCTTGATGCCACCACAGGGAGAGGTAGAATTTCAGTTGCACCTGCAGTCGTCTTTATCACACCTCTTATGTGATACACATTAATATGTGATACTCATTTCCAGCTTCAGTCTCCACCTCAGGCTGTGACTTGTACTATGCTAATAAAGTAAGGGCAATATCAGTGAATTTAATAGTCACTAAGTTCTACACGTGCAAGTGTCCCTTGCCACCTGGAATTTGTCCCTTATCATCTGAGAAAGTTCCTACTTGGTTTTGGAGCAGGACAGATTGCTCTCCTCTGTGGATTTAGTTTTAATAATCTTGGGAGTGTTTTGTTTTTATTTTTTGCCTCTGGTTTCTTGGTGTCTCTGTTGGCCACAGTCTTTGAAGGCTGGCGTGATCCTGCCATTTCCTCCACTTTTGAACTCCCAGTTCCTCGGTATGTGTGTTAACCCCCTAAGACTGAGGGACGGCTTAGCTGAGAAACAGGGACGTGTCAGCCACAGCCCAGACACAGTCAATAGAAACCAGCCCATGGTGCCAGATGTGTTCATGAAGACTCTAAGGTGGTGCTAATAAATACGTTCAAAAGACGAAATGAAGACACAGTCTTACTGAGTAAAGAGATTAGGATTCACACCAGAGGGATAGAAAGTATCCAAAAGACTCTTAAGAAAATTCTAGAGCTGGAAAGTACAGTAACTGAAATGAAAATTTCCCAGTAGACTGGAGATAACAGAAACCAGTGAGTGACCTTAAATGCAGGTGAGTAGAAATCATTCAATTTGAAGAAGAGGAAAAAGATCAGAGAAAAGCAAACAGAGCCCTGGGGGCTGGGCAACAATAGCAAATGGCCCAACTCACATACAGCAGGAGTTACAGGAGAACAAGAGTAGGGCAGGGAAAAATGTAAAGAATATGCAAAAGTAAAACCTTGGTGAAAAATGTTTACTTACAGACCAAGAAACTTAGCAAAACATGCATAGGATACCTCAAAAAGAAAATCCAGGCACATCGCAAACTAATGCAAATCAAAGAGATGATCTGAAAAAGTAGCCAGTGATAAGATGTTACTCTCAATGGAGCAACAGTGAGAATGCTACCGACTTCTCATCAGACGGGGTGGGGGCCAGAGAACAATGGTGGGAATCCTTAAAGGGTTAAATTTTAAAACAGTCAACTCAAAATTCTTTATCCAGCTAAGATAATGTTTTTAAATGAAAGCAAAATAAAGGAGATATATATACATAATCTATATCTATCTCTATCTCCATATGTCTATATCTATATATCTATATATCTATATCTATATCTACATGAAGTTGAGAGATTGTGTGGCCAGGATGCAGGCAGCACAAGAGTGCGGGAGGACACTTCAGGGTGAAGGGAGATGATATCAGATGAGGGCTTTGATGGAGAGGAAGGAGAGAGCTGCCCTGGAAATGACCAGCCAATGGTAAACATTAAATCTTATGCTTTTCTCTTCTTATAATTTAAGAACCATTTAGAACAAACAACAGCCTGTGATGGCTTCAGAATGTATGCAGGGTAAAAGGTAGAGTCACAGCATGAGGACAGGTGATGAAGAGTATTGCACAGCAGCAAGCTCACTGCACTTGTGAGGTATGAGCCTTCGGGTGTGAGGCGGGACGTGTGGAGGACACGTGTGATAGGGAGAGGGGAGGCATGTTGTGTTGACCCTAGAACCAGATATGCTGAGGACATATTTCCAGGTCTAGAGAAAAACCACTAGAAGAAAATAAAAGAGGTTTGACTAAGAAGCCAACAGAGCAAGTAAAATGAAATGATGGCCAGCATTTGATTAAGCCAAATCGACAGAATAAAAAAAAAAAAAAAAAGAAAAAAACAGAGGGCTGGGAGAGTTAGCTCAGTGGCAGAGCATGTGCTTAGCATGAGCAAGGCCCTGGGTTTAATCACCAGCACCACAAACATAAAAACAGTAAAAAAACAGGACAAGCACAAGTGACCAGAAAGCACAAGTGACCAGTTACCACACTGGAAGATGCTCAGCACCCACTTGACACCGGGGACGCAACTTCAATAGCAACGAGAGGTGAGGGTTATGGCCTAGTGGTACAGCACTTGCCTACATGTGCAAGGCCTGCGTTTCCCCACGGACGATGACGAGGACAGCAATGACAATAAGATGCTGCTTCACATCCACTGAAATAGCTAAAATCAAAAGTTAAAAATCCCAGACAATACCAAGTGTAAATTCCAAGCCAAGAAAGCCCCATATCTGGTCTGTTCTCACAGAAAACCACGTCTAGCTCCTCCAAGAAGACAGAACCGAGCAACTGTCATTCATGGAGATGCGGGCCTGTCCTGGCCACGTGGAAGGGTTTCCTTCCTGAAGGGAGGCAGGCAAAGGCAGCACCCAGGCTCTTCAGGGGGCAGGAAGTGGACCATGTGCTATTTGTCCGCCCAGCCACCCTATCAGAGATTTATTTTCACATGGGAATTTGGAAAGTGCTTGAACTCAGCACAAACACAATGTTAGCGATTCCTTTTAATAGTGGTTAAAAATGGTGACATTTCCATTAATTAATGACCATTCTTGGGCCGGTGAGATAGCTCAGCAGCATAAGCGCCTGCCTGGCAAGCGCAAGGTCGTGAGTTTGACTCCCTGAACCCACATACGAAAAAAGGGCCGGTGATATCGCTCAGCGGCACGGGTGCCCGCTGGCGCACGAGGTCCTGAGTTCAACCCCCGGTACCCACAAAAAAAAAAAAAAAAGACCATTCTTTTTTAAGACCTTTCTCACAGAAGACAGCATTTTGTTTTGTTTGTTTGTTCAAAAAATTACTAGGACTTGAGCTCAAATGGTCCCTCAACAGTACCCATGACATTGTCTCCAGCCTGCAAAGGCCCTGCTAAATTACGCATGGGTGTGTGCTGCCTGCTTTATTGAAGGGAGGCCCAGCAGGCTGTGCTCACCTCCACCCCAGGGCAGGGCAAAGAGCACAGCAGGCCAGCAGGTTTCTGCACAGCCTGCGCTCACACCTTGGAATACTATCCAGCAAGGAAAGGGAGTGAATTGTTGATGCACGCCGTGCCCTGGATGCACCTCTGAGAGTAAGGGTGAATGGAAAAATCCAACCCCCAAAGTTTCCGTGCTGTGCGCTTCCATTACAAGACATCATCCCAGTACAATCGGAGATGGAGGAGAGGTCAGGGCTTGCCAAGGCTAGGGAGGTGTGGAGTCCAGAGAGCAGCTGTTGAACCCCGCATCCCTGCTCCCCGAGAGTGCCCTTCCTCCATCCCCCAAGTGTCCTGGGAGCAGCCCCATGCTAGGCACGCTGGGCAAGGTAGACACAAGCCCCTCTGTCTGGCTTGGATATTTCCTGAAGTGCATTTTTCTGCATGTACTTAGCCAATTCTCCCATAAATAAATTCCTCAGGAGAGCAAACAGCCCACAGAGGGATATAAAAGCAGTGATAATTACATGGAGAAACAATCTGCCTTGCGAATAATCAAGGAAATGCAGCATAAACAATTTCTCCTTCTAAATTAACAGAAGCCTTGGACGGGGCAGAGTGTAGGCACTGGCACCCCAGCTGCCTGCAGGGTGCGAGAGGCTCTCTGAGGCATCACTCTTTGAGAAGCAGTGACATCCGTCTGTCCCTTGACTCCACAATCCCACCTCGAGAGCTCTTTGAGGAAAGAACTCTCAGACCCTGATGGGTAAAACCACAGCATCGAGCAGGGTGCAGTGGTGCACATCTGTAATCCTAGCACTCAGGAGGCTGAGGCAGGAGGATTGTCGTGTTCAAGACCAGCCCAGGCAACACAGTGAGTTCAAAGCCAGTCTGAACTACACAGCAAAACCCTGTCTAAAAGAAACAAAACAAACAAACAAACAAAAATAGCTACAGCATCATCTCCCCTCGCCTGCAGCCCTCCTGCCCTCTGGGGTCTCAGTGACACCGCACACTGTCGCCGTCACTGTCTGTGTGCCCTTTTTCACAGAGAACCTGCTTTCTGCACATACTTGCCCACATCGTCCAGGATCCCTTCTGCGTTATGTGATTTAAGTAAACAGCAATAATAAAGCCACACCTGGCATGGGGGGCAGCATTTCCAGACACTCTGCTTGATGCTCCTATTTTTAGCTCAGTTGCCTTTTCTCCTGGCTTCCTGACAAGCTGAATTCCCGTTCCCTCTCTCCAAGCCGAGGCAACTCCCCAGCAGGCCCATCCATGCCCAAGCCTCCTGTCCCTGCCGTGTCCCTGCATGGTGGGGTCCTCACAGGCACTCCACATTTCCTGGCTGCTCTCAGGCACTCCACATTTCCTGGCTGCTCTCAGGCCCCCAGGAGCCCATGCCCTGGTGGCCGAAGCTGGCTGAGGTGAGGCTTAGCCTGGGCACAGACCAATGCTTCTCATGCCAGCGCCAGGCACATCTAACCTCTCAGTGACACAGCAGGAGAGGGTGGTGAGAGGGAAGGGTCCGGAAGGGCCAAGCTGCCCAGCAGGCCACCCTCCACATACGCCCAAACTCTAAGGGTACCATTAGTGAACCCCATCTCCAGGTCTTTTCCTACCAACCTGACACGATGGAGATTGTCCAGCCTCAGCGTCCTGAGGGGCAAAAAGCAAGCAGTCCTCATGGTACACACAGGCCCTGGATCTTTTTATCGTCTTCCCTCCCCACCCTCCTCCTTCCATCCATCTCTTCATCCCATTGCAAAGGATCTATCTCCGTTTCCTGTGATCTGTCTTTTATTTTGCTCCTTAAATTATTTATACTTCGGGTTTCTCATATAAGGCAAACCATGTGATATTCAAGCTGTGTGTCTGATTTATTTCACTTGACGTTACTTCGCGGATTTAAAAAATGTAAAATGACACATTTTCTAATCATAATGCAATAACACCAGAAATTGACACTATCAGAAAACAAAAAGGCTATTCTACCTGGAAATCTACAAACTTTCTCTTAAAGAACTCTTGGGTCAAAGGGCAAATATGAATCCAATGGCATCAATCCCAGGAACCAAAGATAATGATGGCCCTCCCAGTCAGGGCTTCATGGAAATTGCAGCCTTCAGTCCAAGGGTCCAATGGTTTTTTTCTTTTTTTATATGCAGGTACCAGGAGTTGAACTCAGGACCTCACACTTGCCAGGCAGGTGCTTATGTGCTGAGCTATATCACCGACCCTTAGGGGGTCCAATAATTTTTAAAGGAAGAATGAAAATAAACCAACTCAGCATTGACTTAAAAGTTTAGAAAATGAAAGAAAAATGATAAGAGATGCTGATAGTTAGTCTTCACTGTCAACTTGGTTGGATTGGGAATCAACTGGGGAATTAGTAAACACACTTCCGGGTGTGTCTGTGAGGGAGGTTCCAGAGATGACTGGCATGTGGGACAGCAAATGGAGAGAGAGACCTGCCCAAGGGTGGGAGGTACCATCCAATAGGCTTGCAGCCCCAGTGAAACAAAAGCAGAAGCAGGAGGAAGCCAGTCTGAAGATGCTGTCTCACTTGCTCTGTTGCCAGCTGCCCCAGGGGAGTTGCTCTGTACCAGCACAGCCCAGGACCTGTGGAAACAGTGGCCAGAGCCAGTCTTTCCTCCTTCACATTGATTTCCTCAGCTATTGTCCCAAAGATGAAAAGCTGACTGACGCAGAGGTGGAAGGAAGGAGTTGGTAAAGGCAAGCGGAAATTAGTGATGAGACGATATTAAACAGTGGAGCAAGCCTGGTATGTTGGCAAACAGTAAATGATCAGCTCAAGTGAAAGGAAGAACGGTATGCACAAATACACAAGATCCTAAAAAGACAAGGTGAGAGATAAGGACAAAAACAAGAAGAAAGTTTTGTTTTGTGTTACAGGGGATTGAACCCAGGGCCTTCATACTGAGCTATGCTTCCAGACCTTTTTATTTTTTATTTCTGAACAGGATCTCCCTAAGTCACTAAATTGCCCAGGCTGAGCTCAAGCTTGGGATCCTCCTGCCTCAGCCAGGCTACAGGTCATTCTGTCCTTCCCCCCATTGCTGTCCCCTCACCTGTCAGGCAGGAGGGGGCAGTGGCAGGGCTTTGTCCCAGCAGATGGTTTGGAGCCCTTGGAGTGAAAAGGGCCCTGGGGCCACGGGGGACTTTGACACACAAGATCACCTTCTGACCTTCTTCAGATGTGCTTGACAAGAATGTGACTGTCCTGGAAGACTAGGAATGTGACCAGTAAACAGCAGTGAGCCGATTCCTCATCAGCTCTGGGCTGGACTTCAGGCTGGACAGTGTCCGTGGGTTTAATGGCAGCATTTGGATGTGGCTTTAGGTTTTTCCAGCACTGCCTCAGCCGTGCCTGTCACTGATGGGGCAGATGCTGCTGGGGGGCCACCAGGCAGGCTTTGCCATGCTGCCCTTCCCTGGCCTCCGCCATCAACCTCAGAAGCACATGCATGTGAGCCATCACCACTGGTGACACCACGCTGGCCTATGAGGTGCAGGCAGCCATCTCCTGGGGCTGGACGTTGGCCCTGACCTCCAGCTCTGATTGGAGGCCATGACCAAAAGCATCCCCAGGGAGAGCTGTCTCTTCCCCTCTGCTCGCAGTCCGCCCTGCCTCTCTGGGTTTGCCCCACCAGCAAGCTGCTGGACCAAGGTGAGTGCAGACCTAGCTCTGGGTCCTGATCCCAGGAGGACATCAGCCCTCCCTGTCCCACTGCCAGCTGAGTTTCCTGTTACACACATTGGAGGCATCTAATGCTGGAGCCACATACCTGGGCCTGGGGCCCTGGCTGAGTGAGGGGCCAGGGGAGCCCTGGGCTGAGCTGCTGCCTTAGCACCATGGTGGAAAAGTAGCCCACAGCCCCCTGTGCACCCATGGCCACCCGTGCATGCAAGGGCCTGATGTGAGCAGCCAGCTGGGGCAAACCCAGAGAAGCGGGTGGACTCAGCCGAGGGGAAGAGGCAACTCCCACTGGGGGTGCTTTTGGCCATGGCCTCCAATCAGAGCTGGAGGCCAGCAGGTGGAAAGGCACTTGTGGGCTTCTGCATGCACCTCGAGCCTTTGGTGTGTGTGGGACAGCAGCCAACAGCAACCCCAGCGGGGTTAGCTGAGGCTCAGCCTTTGATTCCAGAGCCCCACTGGGCAGAGGAGACGTGGAGTCAGGGAGCGCTGTGGCAAAGTTCAGGAGGACTGCCTTAGTTACTTTTCTCATTGCTGACACAAAATACCCGGCACCCACAAATTAAAGGAAGAAAAGTTGATTTCAGTTCATAGTTTGTAAAGGTTTCATTCAACAGTCAGCTGGCTCCAAGCAGGGTGGCGTGGCAGAGGGGCATCGCAGAGGAGAAACAGTCCATGGCGGAGCAGGCAGGAGCAGCAAGCAGCAAGCAGTGGCAGTGAAATAGCAGAGGCAGAAGCAGTGGCCTTTCCCTTTTACCTCTTCCAGGCTACTCCCTTTTTAGATGGTGCCGCTCTTAGTCCCAGCATCTCACACCCTAGACCCAGCCAGCTCTGGAAAGCCCCACCTATGAGTGCATGAGGCTTTTGGGGGGCATCTAGATATAAGCCGTAACAAGGGTGGAGGGGAACAGGGCAGGTCCTGGAAACAGAGCTGATCCCCCAGGGTTCCTGCACCTTCCACAGAGACCATGGATCGATCCTGCCCAATGCCGAGGAGCCGGCAGGAGCTGTGTCATGCATTTTTAAGTGACCATTAGTTGGGGCCAAAAGCTAAATGGGCTGAGGGCCGTGGAGTGGGTGCAGGACGCAGGTCCATCTCCAGCCACTGCAGCCTCTGGCAGGAACCCGGTGTGCTGTCAAGAACAGGCCCTCCTGTTTATCCGTGCTCTGAAATAACTTGTCCCCAGATGGCTTGCCTGCCCTGGCCTCCAAAATCAGGATGAAGAGCCAGGGTGACAGGGTGGTGTCCCTAAGGGTCTTAACCTCAGTCCCTGAACAAACCAAGCTCACTTCCTACGTGTGTTGCATCTGGAGTTCTGCACTTCTAAAAGCAAGTGAGGCCACCCACGGCTGACTCCTGGGGTCTTCAGGTTCACCTCAACCAGCTCACGTGTGATGGTCTCCCCAGGCAATCAGGGCTCAGCCAGGGTGGGTGTGCTCAAGGGAGTTTCCTGGAGTCTGTCCTGACCACTGAGGTCAACTGCAGGGGAGCCTGAGAAACAGCAGACCCCTAAGCAGGACTCTGTGCCCCTGAAGTTGAGCCCCTCATGGGGCCCTGAGGCAAAGCTGGGCCTGATGACCACCAGCCAAAGAGGCGGCACACGCACTCAGAGGCAGTCCTTGAGCATAGAGCTTCGATGCATTTTCTTTGCGTTCTAACTCATTTCAGTGTTTGCTTAAGACTATTTATTATATACGTTCTAGGAGGAAAGGCCACTAATAATGTTCAGAATCATTCTATCACAGACTAGAGAACAGTTCAGATACAAAAGATGTAAGGTTCAGTACAGTAAAAAAAAAGAAAGTACAAATAAAACCCACAGTGAGACGCCGTCTCGCACACGAGCACAGCTAGAATCCAAAGGTCAGGTCAGGAGCGGTGTGGGTGAGAGTGTGGAGAAATTGGGACACTCAGGCATGGACGGCAGGGGCAATCAATGACGCTGCTGCTGTGGAAAACGGTTCAACATTGAGTTACTGTGTGACCAGAGAAGGTACCCTGGGATGCTCATGGCAGCCAGGCATAGCAAAGAGCCCAAGTGTCCATCTGCTAAGGAAGGTAAGTGAAATGTGGCCACTCCGTGCCATGGGATAGTATTCAGCCATTAAAAGGAGTGGGGTACTGACCGACCCGTGTCCCATGTGGACAAACCCTGACAGCGTCACTCTCAGTGGGAGGAGGCAGGCCGTATAGAACAGGCAAGTCCTTGGGGACAAAAGGGAGATCCGTGGTCATCCAGAGTTGGGGGGTGAGAGGGCTAAGTGGGCGATGGATAAAGGCCCTGGGATTTGGGAGAATGAAAATCTTTTTTTCAAGTACTGGGGATTGAACTCAGTGCCTATGCATTGAGCTACATCCCCAGCCCTTTTTATTTTTAATTTTGAGACAGGGTCACACTAAGTTGCCCACACTGGGCTTGAATTTCTGAGCCTCCTGTGACTAACAAAGCCATTGACTTGTGCACCGCAGTGGTAGACTTCTCTGGGCGACATCACCTGGCTCCACTTGCTGGCGAGCTGCCGGGAAGTAGCGACACTGGAAGACGACCATCTCAGAGGTTTGGGAAGGAAGCATCGGTGGTGCTTCTGTGACAGCGGGTCCAACTCGGGGTGGGGCTGGAACAGGTGTGTGGTTCTCTGTATTTGATCAGGGAGAGCTGCTGCAGAGAACACATGGGTGGACAGGGCGGCCCTCGGGCACAGCACTGCCACAGTCCCTCACTGGCATCACCATGGCAGCCATGGCAGCCATGACATGGCACCTATGACGGCAGGCATGGAGGTGAGCACGGCCCTCTCTCCTCACGGATGCAGCCAGTGTCCCTCCTCCCCTCAGCAGATGGAAGTATGACCCCGACATGACTTCAGCCCGCCACTGGGCACACGGTTCCATGAGACCACCCCAGTTCCAGCAGCCAGTGGGCCTGCCTGCCCTGCGTCTGCCGGCGTCACTGTGGAGGGCTTCTCTGCTTCCTGTCTGCCACCCTGTGAGCGGCTCTCCTCTGCCAGCCCCTCTCCCATGCTGCCCTGCCTTGGAGCCGGCCAGCTGTGGACCGAAACCAAGGCAAATGAACCGCTCCTTCTTCTCGTGGGTATCGGGTGTTGTGTCTCGGCAATGGAAAGAGACTAAGACAGTGGGACGTGATTCTATTAACATTATATTAAAGCAAAAAGCATTATTGGAAATGAAGATGTTTGATTCACCAAGAAAAGAGAGCAACTATAAGTTTGTGGGCACCTGACAACACAAAATAAAAATGGGCAGAACTTCAGGTAGAAGCTGACAAGCCCATGATGTCTTAGTGGGAGATATTAATATCTCTTTCTGTGTGATAGATTAGAGCAGGCAAAGTTAAGTAAGGATACAGAAAAATCTCAGAAATAAATGAGGCCACTCGATTTAACAGGCACCCATTAAACTCCATAGTCTGGAAATGATGGCTGGGTGCTCTGAGCGAAGATGCTTATCATGGCGGGGGGGGAAGCTAAGCCTTACTGGAATCATGACGAGAGACCTAAATGACAGCCCACCAGGAATGTCCACAAAGAAGAATCAATATAATAAGAACGCCTATTTTCCCACTTAAATGTTCACAATTCCAATAGGAATTCCAACATTAAAAATAAATAGAACCCAGGCATGGTGGTGCATGCCTGTAATCCCAGCACTTGGGAGGCTGAGGCAGGAGGATTGCCATGAGTATGAGGCCAGCCTGGAATACACAGCAAGACCCTATCTTAAAAAACCAAAGTAAATTAAAAAAAAAAAAAAAAAAACAACTTACTACTGATTCTAAAGTCTATGTGGAAGAACAATTTAAGAGTAACCAGGGCCGGTGAGATGGCTCAATGGCATAAGCGCCTGCCCGGCAAGCGCAAGGTCCTGAGTTTGACTCCCAGTACCCACATAAAAGGAAAAAAAAAGGGCCGGTGATAGCGCTCAGCAGCACAAGCGCCTGCCTGGCAAGCGTGAGGGCCTGAGGTCGACTCCTGGTACCCACATTAAAAAAAAAAACAAAGAGTAACCAGGAAAAAATTTAAAGAACAAAAAGTGAGGGTTTGCCCTACCAGCTGTCTAATTATTTTTCCAGTGCTGGGAATTGAACCCAGGGCCTCATGCATGTTCCTCAGGGAGAAAATCTAAAATAAAATGAGATACCTACCTCCATTTGCCATGCCTCGAATTCAATTCCAGATGAATGGGAGTTCCAAATGTGCACATCTAAACACAGTGACTTTCAGAAGAAAACATAACAGAATACTCTTATGACTTCAAGCAAGGAAAGGATTTCTAAGCAAGATATAAAACACAAAGGAAAAAATAAAGTCCATTCCAGTCACACAAGGAAATTCCGTGTATCAAAATACCATAAAGGCAGACTCCAAGCCAGAAATGAGATCTTTGTACTGCATAAGTTGACAAGAAAATTAGTACATCCAAGTTATATACAGAATGCTTATGAAATAGAGACAGAGATGGATGACACAATAGGGAGGGAGGACAGCTGGGGTGATGTCAGGAGAAGAAGCTTGAGAAGTCGCAAACCACGTCACCAGCCTTGGATCCCACATGGGCTAGTTCTTCAGCCACTTCTCTGTTGCTGGTCTGCCAACCTTGTCCCTTCTTCTTCAGAGCCCTCTAAAGTGGAGGGATCCTGTATGGGCTTCCAAGATGTGACCAGTTGGTGGGGGTTCTTCGCACAGTTCGCATAGAAATCAAGAATGGGCAATATGCAGCTCCTTTGGTGTTAGCAGCCCAGAGCCTTTGAGCACCAGTGGCTGCCAACTCTTACCATGTGAGAGGTCCTCTTTGCCACCTGGATTAGCAGATGCTGGCAAGACTTGGGCACTCTTCTGGGCCTGGAGACGGTGGCTCCCAACTACTTCCCATTGCTCTCCATCCGTCTCTGCTGCTTGCCACGTTCACGGCTACCTGCGGTGGCCTTTGGTGTTAGTGTACCAGGTCAGCACACTCTGCTTGAGACAGAAATCAGGAGGAGGCAAAAACATGCCACCTGGAAGAGGCTTTATTAGGGTTTATGATGTGGCATAAGAGGGGACAGTGCATGGGTTGAACCTGCTATGGGTTTGGGGAGGTTGCTGATGTAGGAAAAAAGGCGAGCTCATGCCTGCGGTGTCAGACCTTCTATTTGGTCACTGTAGGGGAGGGGCTCTTCACGTATCCAACTGAGGAGGGATGAGAGGGTTGGAATCATCCAGGATGAAGTCATCTGGGAGAGGCCCGGGTCTGAAGCCCACTGTACCCAGAGCAAAGGTCTCCCTGAGTGGCCGTGGGGTGCCTGGTGCAGTCAGGCTGGCTGTGAGGCTTCTGGGGCAGCCACAGAAGAAGAATAAAAACTTCCTGGGAAGTGCCGGGCTCTCCTTTCCTGTCTCAATTGGCTTAACCTCAGTAGTGACCAGGAAAGGGCAACCTGGAGCCACAGACAGACCCTTCCCACCCTAGATCATTACCAGCTAGGCCTGTCTGCCACAGGGTGCCAGCACTGTGGTAATGGGATTTGCCAAAAAAATAGTTTATTCCCAAGGGGGCTGGGCGAGAGGAGATACTCCAGTCTCGGATCCACTCCACGTGGAGGGTCAGGCTTCTTACCCAGCCCTGGGAGGTGGGTCTGACCACTGGGTTACGCTGTCCTCAGAACTGGTTAGGAGGAGGTGACACAGTTGAAAGCAGACTGTGGGGAAATCACACGCCAGAAGCATTTCTGGTCCTGAGTAGTGATGAGAATGCGAGAGAAGCCAAAGGGGACCCTTGGTGTCCATAGAGGGCTGGGCTCTGTTCCTAATTGGGAGACATTTTCCCTGTTTCACACATTTCCGAGGTGGTCATCGCACTTTTGGCTTGCCGGACTGCTCAACCTGGCTTTCCCTGCAGCACTGGTGCTGGCCAGTTTCTGCCTCACTGCGCTCCTTGGTGTGACGTCCCAATGGGTTCCATGTCCTCCCCCGGCCTGCAGCTTGGGCGTGCTGCTCTGGGTGGGGCAGATACTGTTGGTCACCACACCCGTGCAGTCTGCTTTGTACAAAAGCCATGCCGCACACTGTGGACAGACACGGGCAGCATGTGCCTAAGAAAGCGCTGGGGCCAGGGAGCTGGGAATGGTAACTATGCCAAATATAACAAAACCAAAATAGGTTTGAGAGAGAGAGAGAGCTCAAACTACTTCAATAGCACCAAAATAGATTCCTACGAAGAAATCATTGTGTTCTTTTACAAATTCACACAATGAGGAAAAAATTATTGAATAAATAGCCCAATTTCCTAGAAAAAAGTGTTTATCTTTCCCAGAGAAAGATGCAGTCTAGGGGAAGTCATGGGGTGTTCTCTGCCATCAGGGTGTCCTCTCCTCCCTGGGGACAGTGGGCTTCACACAAGAAGGGGCCCTTCTGCTGGGGGCCACTCTGCCCATCCACCCACAGTGCCTGACACAGGCAAGGTACCCAGGACAGACCACCGGGTCCCCAGGTCCAGGTGTGCAGGGTCTAGTGTGACACCTGCTGAGTCCCCACCTCTTGATACACGTTAGTCCCCCTGATGACTGTTCCCACTTCACAACCTAGGACGCTGAGGGCACGGACTTAGTACCTTGACCTGGACCATCCTAGTGCCAAGGAATATGTTTAGGATTCTAATCCAGAGGCCTCCAGACCCCAGAATCCAAACCTCCCCTACACCCTCCTGTCCCCGGAAACACGTGTGTCGGCTGTCACAGATGGAATGGTACAGAGGTGTAAACCCAGGGCCTGGGCAGGTCCTATGAGGCCAAGCGGCCCACTTTGTGGAGAATTCTGGCATGTGACCGCCTTGTGACAGGTGACCTTCACGGTGTTTCCTGTGCCTGACCAATACGTAGGCGCAGCTCCACCCCAGCAGCCACTACAAGGCCAACACTGGCCATGGGGAGCCGCAGAAGTGCCCAGAGCCTGGCAAGTGCATCTTTTGGGGTCCACCCCGATGCCCCTGCCCCTGGCCCAGGGCTCAGCCAAGGGGACACGTCTGCTGACATGAGTGCACCCGTGTGTGCTGGCATGCACACACCTTCAGAGGCCCCTCTGGACATGAGCAGGACCGGAAGCTGGTGTGTGGCCCTTCCCCAGGACTAGTGCCTGGTCCAGCTTAGGTGCAGGACTTGGGCAGAGGAAAAGCTGGTGTCTAACAGCAAAGCCAAGGTCAAGAGGCATGGCCAGCTTCCTGAGACGTCACAGGACCTTTGGTTTCTCCGTCAAGTTCCATGGATGGGGAAGCGCTTTCTCAGAGGAGCTATTCTCTCTGCACATCCCACTGCTGTAGTCACTCTGTCATCCCCGGGGGAGACACGTGAAAACAAGGACAGTCTCCAACGGGGACTCCAACTTTCTTTTTTTTTTTTTAATGTGGGTACCGGGAGTCGACCTCAGGACCTCGTGCTTGCCAGCAGGCGCTTGTGCCACTGAGCGATATCACCGTCCCGGGACTCTAACTTTCTAACGGGGTTGTTCCTGCAGGACCACACCTCGCTCCCCTATGGGGAGGGGTGAGTACGCACGTATGCCTGGCGTGTGTGCCTGTGTGTGCATGCGCATGTGAGTGCACATAGCCCAGGCCCCCAGTGAAACCCTGGAGGGAGGCAGCCGGCAAGCAGAAAAAGCCCATCATCTAGGGTCCTTCCCGGGAGTGGAGGGTGCCACGATTCTTTTCACACTACTTCCTGAGAAAGACAAACAAGAACCCAGAATACCCTTTGTTTTAATGAAGTTTTTGTTTTGTTTTCTAATAAAGCAGAAAGGGGAATTCCTTGGTTTTCTCAGTAGGATTTGCTTTTTAAAAAGTTTTGGGCATACACATGCCTGATTTGGATGAAAGCCTGGCCTTGGATGGTGGTTCACGCAGCACATTTTCTGTGCCAGCCGAGTTTCCACGCTTTTTGCCAGGTCTCTGCAGCTCTTTCCAGAAGGCACCAGGGGCAGGACCGGGAGCCTGGGGCAGCAGCTTGAAGCCTCTGAAAGGTCAGGGCCGGGGAGGTGGTGGCCCCAAGGGAAAAATACCCTTGCTTATCCCCCCCCCGGAAAAGTCCACCCAGACCAGAAATAAAACAAAAGGAGGCCAACAGTCACTTTCTCTTATATTGTGTACATTTCAATCCTCTCTTTCACAGCAGCATTTTTAACAAACAGATGTGATGCCTAAGGCATCTTACCCAGAAAATACCACCAAGCACGTGCGCTCCCCGCCACAGCTGGAAAGGAGAGAGCCCCGCACAGAAGCTGACGTGGCCGCTCCTCGGGACACCGGCCTGCAAGGCCCCCACCCGCTCCCAGCAGAGCACCTCCCCTCTCAACTCTGTAAAGCTTGTGAGTAGCAAAACTTGTAAAAATGAAGTGTACAAAAGGAAGCAGCTGTGTAATACGTTTGCACCCTGTATACATCGTGTCCCTTCAGAACTGGCCAACAGTCAGGTATGGTGAGTTCTCATTAATAGAGAACGAACCTAACATCTGTCACGGGCGGCGCGCGGAGTAATGGTGTGGATTTCCAGAGAGAGACGTTCGTGCTGGCGAGCTTTGCAGTTAGGAAGCCAGTCGCGCCTCCTGGCCTTGAAGCAAGTAACATCTGATTGTCACAACGTACAATTCTGAGACAATAAATACAAGTAGAGTGGATGCCTTTCTTCACAGGTCAAGTAACTCCAGTTTAATACAATTTAGTGCATTTCAGTGTCTCACTCACAGATCGACTTCTGTGCAGAACTTTTGCAACAGAAAGTTAGGAAACTGAAACGTTAGAAATGAAAGCTTCAGGTGACCGCATTAGTGCAAAGATCGAAGTTTTGCCACAACTCGGCCATCTGGGCAGACACTGCCGGGCTGCCTGGGTGGACTGGGGCCAGCACCCACGGTGACTACCTGGGCTCTGGAGGGCGCTCGTGCCTGTTTCTTTCCTGAACAGTCTGTGAGAATGCCCCATTTCCCCTGAATTGACAAGCAGCACGTGCTTGACATAAATTTAACTCAGGGGTCTACCCAGGCAGTCAGGCAGATCACAGTGTGACACTGTACCCCAAATTGTCCCTGTGTTTTTGAATCCTGGCCCCAATCTGAGAGAATCGGGAGCCCAAGGCTCAGCACCCGCTCTGACAGCCCACAGCAGGGCTCTGGGACAAAGCCAGAGCCCAGGTCCGTGGGTCACCCCCTCCCGTGTGCCCCAGGACTGAGATGCTATGGGCAGCTTGCCTTTGGTTTGGGGCAGCCACTGGAGAAAGGCCAGGGACGTGCTGTTTCCAAAAGAAAGGCAGGCATTTCTGGCTCAAGTGTTTGCCCTGAGCCCAGCTACGCTGCAGAGGGGCTGGAATCTGCCACCCTGCCGGGCACTGCGTGTTGCATGCCAGGGCTCGCATGCGGCTTGCTGGGGGCAGAAGACAGGCAGCAGGAGTGTGTGCACAGGGCTGGGCAGTTGAACGGGAGTTGGCAGGCGGTAGAGGTTATATTGGGCCTGTCCTGTAAGCGTCTTGGGCGGACACAAAGCCACATGCAGAGAGCCACTCATGCCTCACCCCAAACCTGACAGAGATGGGTCGTGAGGATGCTTGTGGATGGCCTCGTGACAGTGCAGGATCAGCGGTGGGTGCGAGTCGAGGCTGGGTCACCACTGCGCCTCGGTCTTTCCAGGTCGGCACCAGTGCTCAGGGACACCTTGGCCAGCTAAACGGAGGGGACGCTGTCACATCATGGTGCACAGCCAGGGAGTAGGAGACGAGCCAGGCTCACACCTGCATTACTTTTTACAAGAAAGTGCTGCTCACATCGTTGTGTGTTATTTTGTGACTTATGCACACAGAGCTCAGCTCTTCAATCGGACTCTTTGCTGCACAAAGAGTCCGATTGAAGAGCTGAGACCTTTGTGCCTCTCGGGAGGGCTGTTTCTGGTGTACCGTCACCAAGTGCCAGAGAGCATGGCGTTTTTGTCTCTGGGTTAAAGGCCTTCTCCGTACACTGTCACTTCAGACTCTCCTCGGGGCCTTACTTTAGAGAGAGTCCCTGGTGCAGGAAGTGCCTTTCTCTGACCACTCAGTTCTTCCCCAGCTTCCTGCCTGCCTCCTCACCATGTTCACAGAAGCCCCGAGGGAGAAGCACAGGTCCCTAGAAGCTGGGAGCTCTGTGAAGGCACTGGGAAATGCAGACATCTTGGAGGCCTTGGAACTTCCAGGGGGGCTGGCAGAGCCACCACCCCTCCCCCAGCTCACACAGGCCCGACCAAGTCTGTATGAGCTGACCTGGGAGGGCCACGGCCAAGATACAATGTGGGAAGACCATGGGGACAGTGGACGAGCCCGCAGGGAGGGCGGGACCCCAGGGCTCCTGGCTCAGGCCTGTGCCAGAAGACACAGGCAGCAGGTGGCCCAGGAAACTGTGTCCCAGGTGGGGCACCCGAGGACAGGGCCTGGGGTCCTAGAAGCCTCCTGTGAGCCCCAGGGCCACCCCACAGCTCTGCCCCACAGTGGCCAGCATGCATGTCTGAGGGTGTCACGATGCCTCGGCCCCAAAACTGCCTGAATCCAACAGGACGCCAGCAACGCACGAGGTTCAGGCGTGGGGTAAAGGAAAAGAGAAAGCACTATTCTGAAATACATGAATTTAATTTAAAAATCAAAGGAGCGCTCCTCCCCCTTTCTTCAGAAGCAGATGAAAGCAAAATCCACCCCCCATAAAAAAAAAAAAAAAAAAAAAGCCCAAACATTCACAGCGTGGTTTTTATTGCTCTCGGAAGGCTTGGTGGCACGGTGCTAGCGGAGCTGGGCCAGAAGAAGGGGTCTTGGGGGTGAAGCCCGTGCCACTATCTTCAGCGTGGAGCTTACCCCTCTCCTGTCGGCCGGGAGGGGGCTGTGGGGAAGCCAGAGCTGTGAGTCACGCAGCACGGGAGCCCAGTGTGCACTTCCAGGCCTGCAGGTGCACGGTGGTGCCCTGCACTGCTGCAAGCGCCCGGTGTTAGTGACCCAGCGACAACATGAGCCAGAGCACATGGAAGATGAGGAACAGCGTGTCAAGGGAGGAAAAGAAAGGAAACCCTGGGTGGATCAGCGCCCAGGGCCGGCGGGGCCCACTGAGAGGAGGGAGAGGTCAAAGTGTGTTCCTTGGTGAAGCCATCGCCCTCATGAGGCACCATGCTCGGCCGCTGCCCCTCGTGAACAGCCCATGACCATGGAGACCGGCCCGTTGCTCCCCTTTCCTCAGACCCCAGGCTGCCTCCCTGGTCCCCCAAATGCCCAGGACCGATGCAGAATCGACTTCTCCATTTCCTTTCTAATCTTCCTGCCTCATTCCTCTGGGTTTTCCCAGGAAGACTCAATCTGTCACCTTCAGAATGCTGGTTCCACGTGCCAGAGAACGCCCACTTCTCCCCCTTACTGAAGAAGGTGACGGGAGTGTGACAGTAAAGGAGGCTGCAGGAAGTTCGGGATGGAAGCCCAATGCAGGTGGTCAGTGGTGCGACGCCTGAGTTGGCCGAGGCGGGAGAGACCTGCCCACTACTCCAGTGGGCCAGCGGCCACCATCTGCCAGGCTGGGCTCATGCTGCCAGAGGGAACATCTTCTGTGTGGGACAAAGGACTTCGCTGAAGACGCTGAGTGCAGGTGGAGACACCCTGTCCTCTGCAGGGCCGTTGTGGAGGTGGGGAGGCCTCTGCTTCCTGTTCCCCTCAGGAAGTGGCGAGCCATCCTCAAACCAACAAGTAAAACCTCTCCAGGTGCCCACAGGCTCGAGACTGACAGTCTCCGATGGATGCTTTCATCGCAAGAAAGGGACCTGATGGTGCCACTGCTTCTCCAAAAGCCTCCTGCGGGTCCTGCTGGCCACAGCCCTCTGCGCCTGACCCCAGCCTGATGGCCACGCAGAGGAAGAGAGGGAAGGGGCCTTCAGGAGCAGGAAGACCTCGGGGTTCACTGAGCTCTCCACGGTCCACTCACTTTAAGAAGAGATGCGAGATGTCTACACGCAGTTAAACAGGAAGCAGGGCAAGGCGGGGCTGCAGAAGATGAAATGGGCGCTCGATTCTGCCAGCCCATCGCGAGGGGACAGAGGGACAGACGGGACGTGTGCTGAACGAGTGCAGTTTACATTCAGTGTGTGCTTATCACTCAGGACCTCTCCAGCCCTGCCCCAGGGTCTGGAAGTGAAGGTGCCAAGCATGGGGGACAGCAGCTCTCTGGGGGGCTGGGGCCCGCTGACCGCCCCCGGGGACAGCGGAAGATTCACGAGGAGCCAGTGTTGAGGGGCGCAGGGGAAGAGCCGAGGGGCCATGTTCAGTTCCTGAAATACCGATAAAAAACAAAAACCTCCGTCTAAGTTTAAGAAGAGAAAGCAGCCAAAGGCCTCCCTTGGAAGCGGAGCTCCGGAGAGGCGGCGACACCCACGAGGGGCCAGCCGCGGTGCCCAGCCCAGGACGCCGGCCCTGCGGGGCTTCTGTCCGTGGCGGGCAGCCGCGCGCCGTCCTCCCCCGGCAGGCCTTCTCAGTTCTTTGCTCTTGGCTCAAGTTTTATTGGTTAATATTAGTCACCAGTTAATAAGAAAAATAGTTTCTAAGTGTCTCTTTCTCCTCGCTCTGTGTGTTGTTCTGTTTTTAATTGAGTTAATTGGATACCACGTCGGGTTGTGTGCATTCAATCACAGCCATCAGTTATTCCTTTTTCTTAAATTCTTGGTTTCCGTAGCTGGACCCTTTCTCTATTTCAGTCACTCCTATCAGTCTGCGGACTCCAAAGGATGCTTTAAAGACAGGAGAGAGAAGCGGTTAGAGCCACTGCTCAGCCACGCGCTGTACCAGGCGCAAGGATCTCCAGGGCCGGGCGGCTCAATCCCGCGGGGTCCTCAGGCAGCTGACAGCAGCGGGGCCACTTCCCTGCCAGCTGGGTAGGCTCGGGGACACGCGGCGTCCCCTGTCAGCCCATCTCCTGTGCGTGAGGGCATCAGAGGTGACAGGGTGGCCGAGATGGACAAGCAGGACATGCAGAGTCCTATCCTTTGTGGCCGATAGCGCTGGTCACCTCTGTGGCCTCCCACACACTCTTGTTCTGGAGTTAGCCTAGGGGCAACGTGGTGGACAGTGCATGCGTCCCAGATGTCCCCTCACTGGCAGGGACCATCTATAGCAAGCAGCACACACGCAGTAGGTGCCATTTGTGCAGCACAGGTGACTGCATGGGCTCAGAAGGGGCCTGGCCTTGTGCCCAGGGCCAGGCACACAGAGGGGACAGCACTAGGGCCAACAGCCCACCCTTTGCAGGCCCAAACACAACGGAGTGACTGGGACCCTGTCCACAGCGCCCTCCCAGCGCCAGCAGCCTCGCGCAGGCAGACGGCATGGCCCTTGACAACCCTGTGGTCAGGACGACAACCCCTAGTCCCTGCCCCCAGCCACTGCCACACAGTCCCGGCCACAGGGGCCACCAACTGCAAGCTGAGACCACTGTGCCCCTTACCTGCACCCACAAACCCCAGGAATATGAGGATCAAGAGAGGGGACCCACTGGCGAAGACACCCAGGACGAAGCTGAAGAGGGGTGAGAGAAGCAAGGTGGCCCAGCACAGGAAGTTCAGCAGGGTCCACGGCCTCCGGGCAGGCTTGATCTGCTCCCCGGGGAAGATGCCCTCCTGCTCGTACATCTCCTGCAGCGCGTCCTGTGGCCGGGGAAAGCGGAAAGGCGTGCTCTTTGCATGTGCCACCTTGAGGCAGGAGACACTGTCAAGCCCGAAACGGGGGGTGGTGTGAAGCTTGGGCCTGGCATGGCCTGGCGGGTACAGCCACACCACTGGCCACACCCTGCCCTCTGTCAGGCTCAACTCTGCACCGCAACGGGCAGGGCACCGTGGGGCCGGCCAGAGTCACTTTCACCCACAGGTCTGCCGGGGAGCTTCCCGCAGGGCAGGAGGATGCTCAGTCCAGAGCGCCTGGCCTATGGGAAACTCGCAGGGGTCACGTGGCAGTTCCCACCAGTGTCACGCACGGTGACCGGTGAGATGTGAATGAGGAGATGCGTGCGTGACAGCTGTAGGCTGTTGACCGCAGAGGGTAAAGTGGCGCGCAGATCCACAGACACTTTAAAACATGTCTGACCATACGTGTGTGTTCAGAAAGGCAGTGTGTTGCTCATGGCAGCTTGGGGAGTGGGAAGCCATGGGTTTTTATTTTTCTAGTTTATGTTCCGCATTTAATTCTCTACACTTGGGTTCCTAGTGTATAGCATGGGGGCAGGGGCTTGCTGCTGGAGGGCATGAGGGACTCGGTAGTCAGGAGCGGCTGCCGTGGGCATCACACTGACCCAGTTCTCGTTAGTGGCAGGGAACAACCTCAAAGCTCACAGGCAGGAAATGAGTAACTCGACGGGTGCCACGGTGGGTGGGGACCACACCGGGCCAAAGGCGTGAGTCAGACCTGTGCCACTGTGCACAGATCTTGAAGACAACAGTGACTAAAACGGGAGGACGCCACATGCAACGTGATATCCTCGGTGCAAATTTACAAATGAGGATTTGCAAAGCAACCGAAGAGGCATCTTTATACATTTCTATATTGCAGGAAAACATAGGACGTAGTGTAAAAATCCCACGTCAGTCAGTGTCGGTTGTGTCAAAACCCATCACTTGCTGCGCTCACTTCTGCTTGTTCCGCCCAGCAGGCTGTTGACATCCCCACACAGTAACGGACACATCAGTGGCACAGGGTGCGCCACCGCAACACACTCGGACAACGTGTGACGGTCAGATCAGGTAGCTGGTGTGCCCACAGCCAACCACGTTTATCATTTCTTTTTGTTGGTAACATTCAAAACCCTCATTACTATCTTGAAGTATAGTTAATTGCGGTCCACCAGGGTCGCTAGCCCTAAGCACTGCGCTTCAGAGCGGGAGACGTTCGTCCGTTTCTCTGCCCCACCGGTGCCCCGCGCCTGCTGCATCTGCTCCCCTCCTTGCTCGCCTCTGGCAGCCGCTGTTCTACTCTGCTTCTATGACATGGACTTTCGTTTGCTTACGCACGAGAGTGAGGATGTGGAGTGTTTGTCTTTTTGTGCCTGATTTATTTCACTTAACATCATGTCCTCCCGTTCCACCGATGTTGCTCCAAATGGCAGGACTTTATTTTTTTAATGGCTGAATAGAGTTTCACTGTTACGGATGCTGTGTTTTTCTTACTCATCCATTGGACAGGAGAAGGGGGCAGAGGACCTCCAGACGGGAAGGGAGGAAGCCACACTGCCCCTGTTTGCAAATAGCATCTCATGTATGGAAAAACCTAAAAACTCTGCCCCGAAATTGTGAGAAGATTGGAGAAATTCACTTGTGGGATATGAGATCCTGTACAAAAGCCAGTGGTGCTTCTGCACACCGACAGTGAACTAGCTGAACAGGAAATCAAGAAAATCCTGCTTACAATAGCTACACAACAAAAAGAGTCAAAGACCAGCCTAGGAGTAGACCTAACCAAGGAGATGAAAACATCCGCAGTGAAAACTAGAGAACATTGATGAAAGACACCATCTCAGGGCTTGCATCCTGGCCCTTGAGCTCTTCACCTGACCGTCCCGTTTTGCTCTTCTGCACCTGTGCACCTTGTTCTGCAAGCATCATTACTGACAGGCGGTCTTTTTCCAGTGCTTATTCTTGGTACTTTTGGTACCCATCAGTTGGCTGAAAACATGCGGATTTATTCCTGGATTCTCTGTTGTCCCCTTGGTCTGTGTATCTGTTTTATTCTAGTACCATGCTGTTTAAGTGACGATGGTTTTGTACAGTGTTTTGAAGTCAGGTATCGTGATGCCTCCAGCTCTGTTCTTGGTCAGGACTGCTCTGGCTATGTGGGGTCTTCTGTGGGCCCATATGCGTTTTAAGTCTTTCAGTCCACAAGCACGGGATGTCTTTGCTTTGTGTGTGTTCAAGTTCTTTCATCAATGTTCTCTAGTTTTCACTGTGGATGTTTTCATCTCCTTGGTTAGGTCTACTCCTAGGCTGGTCTTTGACTCTTTTTGTTGTGTAGCTATTGTAAGCAGGATTTTCTTGATTTCCTGTTCAGCTAGTTCACTGTCGGTGTGCAGAAGCACCACTGGCTTTTGTACAGGATCTCATATCCCACAAGTGAATTTCTCCGATCTTCTCACAGTTTCGGGGTAGTTTTTAGATTTTTCTATACACGAGATGCAAACGAGCAGTGTGGCTTCCTCCCTTCCCGTCTGGAGGTCCTCTGCCCCCTTCTCCTGTCCAACAGCTCCGGCTAAGCCTCCAGTGCTGCGCTGCACAAGGTAGTGAAGCAGTGTCCTTTCTTTCTCCAGATCTTAGGGGAACGCTTTCATTGCCCCCCTTCAGCATGGTGTTGAGCTGTGTCACAGATGGCTTTAACTGAAGTCCCTTCCATACCGACTTCATCACAGGGTGACACAGGAGCTCACATAGTTTATCCAGGTTTCCGAATACATAGAATCAGTTAGTCACAGGAGCCCTATATTGTTTTCCTACTAATGACGTCCCTTTTTAAAATTAACCTGTCTTCCTCAAGGTTTCCTATTTTACTACTCTTAGATAAAATGCTTTTGGCGCAGCTGTTTTTCTTTTCTGTAGCTTTAGTTTCTGTTCAAACAACTTCCGCTGCTAGGTGGACACGAGCCATGTACCTGTAGTTCCAGCCACTTGAGGCTGTGCTGGGGCCTCCGGGAGCCCAGGGCTCCAGCAGGCGGCACAGTGAGGCTGCACTGGGCTTGCTCTGTTGTGCATGCGTGTGCATACTGCAGGTGTGTGTGCACGTGTGCGAGTGTGTGGTTGCTAAGAGGATGAATCATATCTACATCTGTGGGGGGACCGATGGACAGACCTGTGGCAGGCACCGTGTGCACACCACACTGCTCGAGGCCACTCCTGGGGCAGCGTGTCTCTCCTTTCCTCCCTCCTCTCCCCTCCTCTTCCTCTCCTCATCCTGTTCTCTCCCTTCCTGTGTCCTCACCTAACCCACCTGTCCCTGTCCGCTGTCCTCCAGGTCCCTCTTGGAGGCCTGATCTTCTCACTTGCACGCTGCTTCCCTGGCCTGCCTGGAAGGGCTTGGGCCCCCAAACGTCCCGTAGGCCTTCAGCTGAGGGCCAGTGTCGCAGCCCCACCATTTGTGCTGGTTTCTCCCTGCAGTGCTGGCGACCATCCCAGTCTCCTCCTCATGTTCATGCTGTGGTCAGCACAGGTGCGAACTCTGAGCCCTCGAGGGTGGGTGGCAGCTGAGTCACAGGGCAGACGCCCCACAGCCCAGGAGGCGGCTCAGCCTTCCGAGGGTCGCACCGCAGGAGGGTCCGGCTCCGTGTGGGCTTTTTTTTTTTTTTTAATGTGGGTACTGGGAGTCGAACTCAGGACCTCGTGCTTGCCAGGCAGGCGCTTATGCCGCTGACCTGTATCACTGGCCTTCCGTGTGGGCCTTTGTATCCACCTTTCCATCTTCTGCTTCCATGGAGGCATTAGAACCCTGACTTGGGGCCGGTGAGATGGCTCAGCAGCTTAAGCGCCTGCCCGGCAAGCGCGAGGGCCTGAGTTCGACTCCCGGAACCCACATACGAAAAAGGGGCCGGTGATATCGCTCAGCGGCACGGGTGCCTGTTGGTGCGCGAGGTCTTGAGGTCGACCCCCCGGTACCCAAAAAAAAAAAAAAAAGAACCCTGATTTGACTTTACAGGGACCAGCCAACAGCCCCACCAGGCCACCACCTGGTGTGGGTTCCAGCGCCTTTTTTCGGTTCCCGGAGGTTGCCCTATTCTCTTGAGAGTTCACCAGGGCCTCTGAAAGGGCCTCTGTTATCTGCAGCAAGGACTTTCTGGTTATCTGGTGCTGAAAGCAGAAGCCTGTGCTGCACGGCTGTGAGTGTAAAATGGTCTGGAGTAGACGAGTGTGGGGAGTAGGCAGTGGCTCCATGAGAACGTCCGGAACTTTCTACACCAGACCCACGGCACCAGTACCTGCCCTGCATCTAAGCCATGTCTGCTACACGCCTATCACTTCTTGTCTACAAGACGCACATGTGACACTGTCACCAGCATGGTTGTATGTGCATGATGTCATCTTCATACTTTCCCCCAATGTTAACTTCTCAAACGTTAAGAAAAAGGGAAGACAAAAGGAGGAGCATCAGAAGTGCGTGAGGCCCTTGTGGTGCCGTGTCAGGTCTGGGAGACCCCGGACCCGGGAGACCCACTGCCGCCCTCAGACCTGCCCAGGGGACAGGACACAGGGACGCAGCCACCGTTACCTTCTCCTGGTACAGCTTGTGTAGCCACTGCGCCGCCCCCTGCTCATCCTGCGGGATCTCCTCCAGAGGAAACCGCCTGTGGCACAGAGGAGCAAGAGCGAGGTGAGTCCGCGGCGGCTCGCAGGGGGCAAGGGGACAGGTGACAGGGGTGCGTGCTCTACTCTGGCATCACTCTCCACTTTTAAAGCAGGCAAGTGGCACGGCAATTCCTCCTCGGTGCCCCTCCCCGCCACTGGAGCCCGGCGGGCACTGCCAAGGGAGGCATGGGAGACGCCCCCACATCCGAGGATGCACGGGAGCAGTGTCGAAGGACAGCCTCGCTCAAGCACCCATTCCTTGGAAATAATCATGACTGAGCACATCCTTCAAAATCTACTTGCTGGGCTGGCGAGATAGCTCAGTGGCATAAGCGCCTGCCTGGCAAGCACGAGGTCCTGAGTTCGACTCCTGGTACCCGCATTAAAAAAAAAAAAAATCTACTTGCTGCAAACGTGAAAAGGACAGGAAATGGAGACACCTTGAGCCCGGCATACCCGTGGCAGGTCATGTTTCACACCCCAATCTATCAGCAGGATCCCCAGCCCCAGGGGACCAAGTATTTGCCGGCAGGGAAGCAGGTGACTGCCGGGTGACACATGTGACACGCTGCAGCTCCGTTTGCAAGATGGGCCCGAAGGAGTCCAAGGTGCAAGCCTCACATGGAAGCTACACCACAGCCTGCTCAGCACTTCCCAATGCCTGGTGGCAACGATGTCGCTAAGGGAGAGCGCGAGGTGGCTGCGGGGCTCAGAGCTGCCTCCCCAGGCCTCAGGCGTGGCAGGTGTGGCTTCTGCCCACTGTACATAGCTCCCCACTCCTGGTGTGCTCGGAACCCACACATCCCCGCCCCCACGAGCTCTGTCACCCGGAGACTGAGCCAGGGACTCACTGGCTAGTGCTTGGCCCTGCACCCTAGACTCTGCTATGGCTGTGCAGAGTCATCGCTACGTTACGGAGCCCTGGGCCACCGTGGAGACGGCGCAGCTGCCCGGAGAGCCATCGGGCTGGTAGTGGACTTTATGACGGACAAAGCAGTCTCTGTGTCACAGGCTTCAAAACAAAAGTGAAGAACAACAGCCAGGGAGACGCTCTTTCCAGGGGCAGCGGCAGTGCCCAGGATGGCCAGGAGGGGGCGCGAGTACACGCGGGAGCTGGGGGAACGAGGGTGGCCCTGCCGCAGTCGCCCAGGAGCACCATAGCTCTCTGCCCCCCGTGCTGCCCCTGGGTCCTGCTCTCTGGGTCAGCCTGCACGGCTCAGGCCTGCTCCACTGCTGTCCCTCACGTGTGTTACCATTCTCACGTGCCACATGAAACACCACACAGACGTGCGCACGCGGTACAGCCCACGCACTACACACACGCAACTGGACCACACGCCAACACACCCCACCACGTCACACACACCTCATATACACCACGCATACAGGCTGCACACCACAAACACATCACATGTACCACACACCATACGCAAACACGCCCTGTGTGTGTACCATACATACCACACATGCACACAGGTCTAATGCATATGCGTATGCAATATGTAAAAAGCAAAAATTAAAAAGGCCCAAATAAGTGAATACACATGGGAGTTCCATCGGGTCTGCCCTCACTGGCTTGCTCTAAGCATCTGCCTTTTGGGGTGTCATGGTTTTATGTAGCTGTCCCCCAAAGCCAGATGCACTCAGAGGTGGGACTTTGGGAGGTGACTGGGGGCTCATAGCTGGCTTGCTGTTGGGGGTTGGTAGGAAGAGGCGGTCACGGGGGCGTGGTCTGGAAGGGCCCATCTCCCGCCCCAGTCCTCCCTTCTCTCTCTGCTGCCTGTGCTCCATGCCGTGAGCAGCTCTCCTCCGCCAGGCCCCTCCACCATGCCGTCCTGCTGGGGAGCCGGCTGGCCATGGACCGAAACCTCTACCAACTGTGAGCCAACAATCCTCTCCTCCTTGGAGCTGTGGGTGTGGTTGGGTATTGTGTCTCAGTAAGGAGAAAAGTGACTAAAACATGGAGTAACTCGGGCCACCTCAGGCACCTGTCAGATGTCCGCACTGCTTCTCAGCTGGGGACAAGAGGCAGCTCAGAAGATGACCAGGACCAGCCCTGGCGGGGGGGACACCCACTCCACGCTGCGGTGGGCGCTGTGGTCCGGATTTCCACTGACTCCAGGGACAGCGGGCTTGTCAGAGGGCTGGTCCAGGGGGCGCTACTGGAGAGGGCAGAGCCTTAGAGGCGGGGCCCAGCAGAGGACTTCGGGTCCCTGGGGCCAGGCCCATGGAGGATGACATGCGCCCAGCCCTTTCCTCTCCTGCTTCCTGGCTGCTGAGGCAGGCAGTTTTCCTCTGCCGTGGGCCCTGCCACGGTATGTGCCTCCCCACAGGCCCAGGGCACCGCCCAAGTGCTCATGGATCGAAAGCTCCAAATCAGTGAGCCAAAACAAACCTTTCTCCGCATCAATCCACTGTCTCGGACACTCATCACACTGATGGCAAGGCCGGGCTCGGCCGGGGTCTGGAGAGATCGGGGGAGGCCTGAGCTCACTCCCTGCTGGCCCAGGATGGGAGGGGGACCCTGCGCCCACAGCCTGCAGCGCGAACACAACCACTTGCTTGCTGTCTACCATGGAGGAGCTGTCCCTGGCGCTTTTACAGCGGAAGGGTGGCCAGGCACGGTTTTTGTAAACTTGCTCGGGTTTGAGCTCCACAGACTACAGCGCAGGGCAGTCCCCTCCCGCAGGTCAACTGAGTGGGTGAATCCGAGTCCAGGGAGGTTGGATGGCCACAGGGGAGCTGAGAGCGTGACAGCCCCACAAACCCCGTTCCTGCACGCCCGGCGTGGAACGAGACAACTAGGCACACCGTCCCCGTGGCACCTGACAGCCCTTCCCTGGCCAGTGTGTCCTTCAGATGCTGAGCCCCGCCCAGACCAGACCAGGCCAGGAGGGACGGGTGGTTCACCCAGGGCATCCAGCACGGCTTCCCCAGAGAGAGATGGGGACACGCGGGGACACCGAGGCCCTCAATCACTTCCCCAGCCCCACGTCCCCCTGGCGGCCTGCATGCTGTGTGGGGCGCCCTCCCAGGCGGCTTGGGCAGTGGGGAGGCCCTGGCTCTGTGCTCGGGGACAGCAGCTGGGGGCGCAGCGCTCACCTGACACACATGTCCGCCTCGTACTTCTTCCCGTAGAGGATTCCCAGCAGAGACGGGTTCTTGTTTCCTCTGAAATTCAGGGTCACATCGTAGACAGCAGCCACTACGGGAAAGAGAAACCGGATGGGTGAGCGGCCTCTCCCGCAGGTCTCCTCTGTCCCCAGCTCTCGCTGGGCCGCTGCGGCATGCAGTTCCTGTGCGTCCCACGTCTGCTGACGTGCGTACAAGTCCACCGTCTCCCCGTTCTCTGCCTGTCCTCTGCGTGCTCCCCCTTTCTTTTGGCTCCTTTCAGATTAATTACATGTATCTGTTATCATACTTCCCTTTATACAGTTTTCCATTATATTTTTAAAAGATTGTTGGGCCGGTGAGACGGCTCAGCGGCATAAGCACCTGCCTTGCAAGCGCGAGGGCCCGAGTTCGACTCCCGGATCCCACATACGGAAAAGGGGCCGGTGATATCGCTCAGCGGCACGGGCGCCTGCTGGCGCGCGAGGTCCTGAGGTCGACCCCCCGGTACCCACAAAAAAAAATAAATAAATAAATAAAAATAAAAGATTGTTACAGTGAAAGACACATTGCCAGGAATCCTCCCCTCACTTCAAACACTCTTATGCCATCGTCCTTGCCACTTCCTGAAGCAGTTCTGGAGTCCTCTTTCCTGAGCATCTTTATGAAGACGATAAAGAATATGGTGAATGCTGCTGTTGAGCACCATCCAAAGGAAAGGCAGCTCATAAAAGCACGATGCTGTGTCCTCATCCACCTTATTCATCAGATCTGGCACCATGCGGCTTCAGCTCCTCCCCAAAGTCAAAATGACCATGAAAGGGAATCGATTCAGGACATCAAGGCAGCCAGGACAGTGCAGCTACAGACACTCAGGAAAGAGGACTCCAGAGCTGTTGCAGAAAGCTGCCAGGATGATGGGATGAGTGTGTGTGAAGTGAGGGGGAGGATTTTGAGAATTCATGGCAATGAGTCTTTTACTCCAGTAAATTTTAAAAATGTAAACATTCACTGTATCCTTCAATTGCCCCTTGTGTATCTTTTTTACCATAATTATTTCTCACTAATTAGTGCTTTAATCATCTTAAAAGTTGTCCCAAGTACATTCCATTGTGGTTACTCCACTCTCCAGCTCTCCCTCCATGCCTTGGTGACCTAATGTTACACACCGTTGACACAGGTGTTTTAAAGGGTTGTGTTTTGTTTGTTTGTTTTTGATTTTTTTCTTTTTTTTTGAGACAGGGTCTTGCTATGTAGTTCAGGCTGGCCTTGAACTTGCTTATGTAGCCCAGACTGGCCTTGAAATCACAGTGATCTTCCTGCCTCAGCCTCCTGAGTACTGGGATTACAGGTGTGTGCCACCACACCCAGCGCAGTTTTAGTTCTTGTGGCACACGGGAGCCCTGAAGACAGTGGTGGCCCCTGTGGCCCCTACCTGTCCCCTGCAGGCACTGGACTGCAGTGGTGAAGCCCTTGGTCCGCGGCAGCAGGTGGTACTTCAGAGGCGGCAGTCCCTTGGAGGCGGCCACCTCCATGCTGACACGGTGCTTGGTCTCCGTGAAGCGCGTCCCTTCACAGTACAGGAGGAACTGGGGGGACACGGGGATACAGGGTCACACTGGGGCCTGCAGGCTGGAACCAAAGCGTCAGCTGGAGAGCTCACATGCTGCCCAGAGCCACCTCAGACTCACAGAGCCACGCAGGGACAAGGCGTGCAGCGGACTCTTCAGTGTTGTTTTATTTTAGGGCTGAAATCTGCATCGGGCACACAAATCCACACCCAGCGCTGCTTTCTGGAAAGAGGTGAGACTTGACGGTGTCTCTGGGCTGCAGCCTTTGACCACAGAGGGACAGCAAAGCAAGTCTGTCTGGGCCCCACACCCTGGGCGTTGGAAATGTGAGCTAGAGAGAGAGAGTCTCCAAAGCGGGTCAGACACATGGGGCGCTCGCTAGCAGTGGCCCGGGGAAGCTCTCCACACCCGCTCTCCCTCACATGCAGGACACTGCTAGTCAAAGCCAGGCTAGTGGCAGTGGGGACAGGGACACAGTGTCCAAGGAAGCTCCATGTCTGCGAGATCAGAGCCAGATCAAGACTGAGTGACGCCAAGTCTCCGCCCGCCTGCGACACACTCACCCACATGTACTCGGGGTAGTCGGCCAAGCACTTCAGCCCCTCGATGACAGTGTCTCGATCCTCCTCCCACTTCCGCTTGCAGAACACGATCTCCAAGAAGTACCACGTCCAGCCGATGAGGGGCACGTAGAGCAGCTCCTTCTTGGCCAAGACTTTGGAGCTCTGGAGGGCGGGAGGAGGAGGTCAGCGCACTTCAGAGGTGGAGGGAGCGGGGGTGGCCCCGCCAGGCCACGGAGGGCCTGGGGGGGGGGAGGGCGCTCCGAGCCCTGCAGAGTGGCCGCCCACCACCCGGCCCGAGGACGTGGGCTCAGACATCGCCAAGCAAGGAACCCAGCGGCCTGGGTTCACCGTGGCTCACTCACCCCCAGCACGCCGAAGCGCTCGCACATGGTCCACCCACACAGGAAGTCAATCTCGAAGTTGTGGTTGAGGATGACGACCACATGCTCCTTCCCAAAGTGGTCCACGGTGGCCTGGTCGGTGAAGAGTGTGCACTCGGTGCAGGACCACCACTCCAGCAGCATCACCAACTCTGCAGGCAGCGGGCAAGCGCATTGGTGCGGCGCTACCTACCGTCCCGGTCCCCGGGCTCTGGGTGTGTGCTGGGGACGCCGGGGACAGGTACAGGGTTCTCTGCCAGCAGTGAGTTTCTAAGGCTTACCACTAATAAACTTCCCTGCCGCTCTTGGTACGGGCCGGAAGGGGCAGAGGACCTCTCTGCCCCTAAGGTGACTGCTGTCCCTCAGGCGCCGTGCCTGGGGGCAGCCACTCAGCTACCAACAGCCTATGTGGGCAGGGAGTGGGCCCCTGTGACTTGGGATTAATGGCTGGAAAAACTGCGAAGAGCCGTGTCCTGCGAACACGGGGAAGGCGTGCTCTAATGCTTCCTTGGTTGTCACGTTCTGAGGCAAAATTTTTGCAAATTTAAAACCGATGAGCCACGTGAGCCCTGCTTAGCCCCGGGGGCTGGCCTGCTGGAGGGACTTCCGTGCTGCCCACTGCTGGCACAGACACAGGGCCCTGTGTGCCAGGCAGCCCGCACACTGCAGCCCACCCTCCCTGCTGATGCCAGCATCTGCTCCTTGGCCCCTGGGCTCCAGCCCCAAGGGCTGCAAGTGCTGGCACATGGGTGGCCACCTGTGCCAAGAGCTCTGTGTCCATCACTGTCCTGCCCGGAGCCCACAGGCCTGTGCCTGCTTCAGGACAGACTGGGGACACAGAACTGCCCATCCTGGGCGTAGGGAGGCACGCAACCTCTTCATGAGAAGCTCTGGTCTGCAGGGTTCCATGGCAAGAAGTCGTGTTCTCTGCCAGCAAGAAGCCAAGTGTACGCGAGTCCCTTTCAGGAGGACCCGGTGGGCTGGTGTTCGGTCCACGCCGGGCAGGGCCGTGCACACCCACCAGCACCAGCACCAAATGACCACCAGCACCAGCACCAAATGACCTGTTGGAAAAAGGCAACCTCCCACACCGGGACAGGACAGTCACGAGGCGAGGCAGCCCCATGCTTCTGGTGCTGGACACCAATCCATCCTTCCCCGAGGTCACTGCCACAGAGTCATCAACCGAGAACCACCCTGGGGACAGAGGCCAGCAATGCTGATGGCTCCAAGATGGACAGCAGCAAGAGTGGGTATGATGGGGTGGGGGCCAGCGCCATGGTGCCTCCTGTGGCCTGGTGATGTGGTTCTCCTCTTGAAGGGGACACCCCTGGTGCAACCGCTTTGGGGAAGAGTCGGCAGCTCCTGACAGGTTTGCAGACTCCTGCCACGCACGGCCCAGAGAGTGTGTTCGCACCAAAACCTGCGCCCATGCTCACCACTGCCAAAGGTGGGAACAGCCTGTGTCCCCTTGCCGATAACCGGACAGACAATTCAGGTCCCCAGCAAGGGGTGACATGCGGGGCACACTGCCCATGGAGCACCCGTGGACACGGTGCCAAGTGGCAGGAGGCCACAGACTGCAGAAGCCCCTCGATGTGTCCAGAGGGTAAGGCCAGAGGCAGAGGTAGCCTGGTGGCCACCAGGCTGGGGTGGGCAGGGTGAGGGCAACTGCCCAGCGGGGTGAGGTGCACCACAAGGTGAGCGCTCAGGGGTGGCTGCCCCCGACCACGCTCTGAGTGGGATGCTAACTCCGTCACACTCATAAGCAAAGTGAGCTCCAGCACGGCAGCACCGCTGACCAGGGCTGTCTGTCCTCTCCAGGGGACCCGGGGACATGGATCTGGGCAGGTCCGGCGCCAACTGGAGGACAGGCCCTGGACCCGCTCCAGGAGGATGCCCACGTTGGCACAGCCGAGAGCGCTGTTTTTAAAGCTGCTTGTTGAGCACAGAGCAGTTTAGCTCTGTGGGCACCTCTGTCATTTCATGTGGTTGTTTAGATTTCCCTGAGGGCCAGTTTCTTGGGCTGCCGTTCTTTCTTGAAATGCAGACCCTACTTTGGTGATGGTTTTTGTTCTTACTCATGTATGTTTTTCTTTTGGTTTTTCATTTTTGGTTTTGTGAGACAGGATCTCGCTATGTAGTCCAGGCTCACCTTGAATTGTGATGATCCTCCTGCCACGAATCCCGAGTGCCGGGATTACAGCTGTGTGCCACCATGCTTCATTTTCAAGTCTATTCTTCTTTTTTTTTCGAGACAGGATCTTGCTATGTATCCCAGGCTGGCCTTCAACTTGCAGCGATCCTCCTGCCTCAGCCTTTCAAGTGCTGGGATTATAGGTGTGCACCACCACACCTAGCTTTCAAGTCTATTCTTTTTTTTTTTTTTTTTTGTGGGTACCGGGGGGCCGACCTCAGGACCTCACGCGCCAGCAGGCGCCCGTGCCGCTGAGCGATATCACCGGCCCCTTTTTCTTCATATGTGGGTTCCGGGAGTCAAACTCGGCCCTCGGCTTGCCGGGCAGGCGCTTAAGCCGCTGAGCCATCTCACCGGCCCTCAAGTCTATTCTTAAAAAAATAATAAGCAAAGATTTGTGGGCAGTAAATGCTCTTGGTTTTTGTTTATTCGGTTTTGCTACTGTTTTTAATTCATTCTTTCTCCTGAAAGGGTACTTCGTTGATGTCACCTTTGGGGCTATGGTGACTCTGCCTCCATGGGCTGAGGGCCCTCGTGGTCGACCTGGGCTATTGTGGCTCCTTTGTGCACTCTGGTGGCCCTGGCTTCTCTGGTGTCTGAGGCCTTCTTGTAGTCTCTGGTGGCCTGTGATGTCACCATGGTGTGTCCAGGCACGGCCCTGTTAATGTCCCTGCGTGGGGGATACTTGCTTCCTGCCTCTGAGGAATTGCATCCCTCGCTGCCCACCACTGTTGCTTTTTTTTTTTTTTTTTGGTGGGTACCAGGGGTCGACCTCAGGACCTCGTGCGCCAGCAGGCACTCGTGCTGCTGAGCGATATCACCGGCCTTTTTTTGTATGTGGGTACCAGGAGTCAAACTCAGGACCTCGTGCTTGCCAGGCAGGCACTTATGCCGCTGAGCTATCTCACTGGCCCCACTGTTGCTTCTTGATTCTCTCCTCTGGGCTGGGGTGGGAGCCCCATTTCTGGCTTTCTCCTCCACCCCCACGCCCTCCAGCAGCTGCTCAATCTGTCTCCTCGTCCAGCTGCTCTGCCGTGCCTGGCGGTGCCTCAGCATTTGTGTCCGGGCCCCTCATCCTTGTGTTGACACTGTCAGCCTCGGGTAAAAGGCCCGTCAGGTCTCTACTTCGAGAAGCCTTCAATTCCCCTTTATCAGCGCCTGCTGGGCTCCATCTCCACTCTGGCCACACCAGGCCTCTCTGTCCTCCCTACAAGACCTCACCCTGCTCGCGATGTCCCCAGACCCTCTCAAGGGCACGGTGCAGACTGACTCAGCCTCCTCTCCTGGCACCCACTGTCAAGGCTCTGAAGGTGACCATGCCACCCACTTCCTCAGCCACTCCTCGCTTAGCGTGAGGGCTCTGCTGAGAGGGTTTGGCTGTTCCACAGCTGTGGAAACTGCTGGAAGAGGGGCTGTCACTTAGTCTTTACTAAGCCACATTCGCCCTTTTGTGGGTGTTCTCGTTGCCGTTAGACTCAGGAACAACTCACTCGCATGTCTTAGACTGCGGGCTCTCTAGTTCTGTTTCCACAGCTTTTTCTTTAGAAATGGAAACAAGCCACCTAGGAGCCACAGCTGTCACAGCGCAGGCCTGGACACTGAAGCCCTCGCAATGGGGACAGACGCTGGTGCTCCTGAGCTGGCGGGAGGACGCGGGGTCTGCTGACAGTGCCACAGGCCCCGGTGGCGGGGCAGTGTGGAGGAAGACGGTAAGGCCCCCCTGCACCCACTCCCTGGGCACAGTGCCCTCCGGGGTGCCCACCTCCTGCCGGGCTCTGCATCACACAAAACAAGGCGTGAAGGCAGCTTGCTGTGTACTTTCCTCTCCCACTTAGAAGTGAATCTGCAGGGCGGCTCTCTACCTGTAGGGGGCCTGTGTGGCCGTGTGGCTCTGCCCGAGGGACATCTTGTGCTTGGTCTCATGAAGGGCAGGAGGGTCACTGCTGGCTGTGTGGCGAGACAGACACGCAGATCGAGGGTCTACGCCGCACACCCATGTGCTGTGTGCTCGCCACGTGGGTCTTGGAGAAGCCGAGTTGAGGGTGTGGATGGGGACCCCACATCGCCCTCCAGGGACGTGCTGGTCACGCAGTGCCACCTGTGGGGGCCCCCTCACGTGCAGGTGGACACGCACACCTGCCCGTGTGTGATGGAGCGGGAGGCCCCACACCTGGCTACAGGCGCCCTCGTGTGTGCCTGAGGCTGGGCTGGCGACCCGAGGCGACGGAGCTGGCTGCTCCCGGGCCTCTGTTTTCATTTTGATTTTTACGGGTCCGTGGCTGCAGTAGTAATGTCACACTCCTCGTGGGGCCTTGGCGCATGCGGATTACACAGCTTCATTCTTTCTTCAGCCCCTGCTCCCCCCTCCCCCTCCCTCCACCTCGTGCTCCCCTCCCTGGGCAGATCAACCCCCTACTTTCTGTGATCTGCTTTGCTCTTTGGTTTATCTAAACTTTAGGTTTCATCCACAGCCCCAGGCTGAACCAACAGAAGCTGTCAGGTCCAAGGTTCAGACGGCCCTGCCTGGGACACCCGGGGCCCAACTAGGCTGGCCCCGCCCAGCGTGGGCTCCCCAGTGCCCCTCTCGAGCGGCGGTGCCCACCCCCATGCCAGGGCCACGGCGGGAGGGCGGGACACTCACGGCTCCAGAGCGAGTAGGCCAGGCGGCAGTTGAGGCGGCGGTAGAGCTGCTTGTTGATGGGCCACAGGGCCAGCGTGCACAGCTGCACGAAGTTGATGACCAGCCCGCTGACCACGAAGACGAAGCCGATGAGCAGGTGCACGGCGAACTGCGTCTTCAGGTAGGCGAGCAGGCCCATGGCGCGCGCTCAGGGCCGGGCACAGGGGCCCTCGCTGAGGACAGCCGTCCTGCGGGGGGATGGGCCACGGTCAGCAGGCGTGCGGGCAGAGGACACACACACACGCACGGCCTGTGTGCATACCGCCACACGCCACACTCACTCTCTGATGCCACGCCACACCCCCAACATGCTAACACCACACCACACACAAAATACACACACTCCCCACACCCACTAACATCACACAGCACACACGCCCCACTCACCCACTGATACCGCACCACACCCAGCACGCTAAAGCCAGTCACAACCATACACCACACACACCCCAACACGCTCACACTATACTCCAGCACATCAACACGCGAACACAACCTCACACACACACACCACTGACACGCTCACACGCCGCCACACACCACTCACGCTAACACCACATACATGTACCACTAACATGCTAGCCCACACACCCGGCGCATTGACACCACACACCATACGTAGGAATTGCAACGCTGTACACACACACACACACACACACACACACCATGCATGTGCACACACGCTCTCCCACACTAACGAGAGCGAGCGTGAGACAGGAGGACGTGCCCAGGGCGACAGTGCGAGCCTCCAGGCAGAGGCATCGTGGGGTTTACTTTATCCACTCAGTGCTCCCCCGGAAAGATCGAAGCCGCACCTGCCACACACCCCGCCCGCCTCACCCACGCTGCCCTGCAAGCCCTAAGAGACAGACAACCTTTGGCTCTGGCAGGGTCGGGGGCCAGAGGCCGTCTCCTCATCCTTTGCAGTGCAAGGATGCTGGGCAAGGAGGCTGGCAGCTCCCACCTCAGGCCGACCGTGCTGCTGGGCGCTGCCCTGTGATGCCATGTGGAGCAGGAACAGCAGGGGAAGTTGACCCAGCCTGCCCTCTGCCCTGTGCCCACAGGTAAGCCCCGGCACAAAGGAGCTGGCGCCCGGGGGACCAGGAGAGCCCCTCACTGCCTGCTCCAGCCCTGGGTACCACTCTGTCCTCTGCCTGGGGGGGGGCGACCACAGCTCCCTGACCTGGGCACAAGAGGGTGCCCCCGCCATGCTGGGCTGAGGCCCCACTACATGCTGTAGCTGTGGCCTGGGCGGGCTCTCCGGCGGGTGGAAGAGATGCCCACAGATGCAGCCCAGTGCCCCTCTGTGGAGGACCTGCCCTTGGTGACCTGCCCAGGACAGACTGGCCTAGTGACACCTTGGTACGTCCAGGTGAGTCGCTGCTTGCACGACTCGAGACGAGTGAGCGGCAGGTCCTCCAGGCCCCGGCCCTCCAGTTGGTCACGGCCTTGCTGACCCTGGAGACCGAGTTGGCCACTCACTCATTTACGCCACTGAACTCGGTAACTCCTGAAGCGGCTGCAGGAAACTAACTCACTGCTCCAAACGGAGGACAGAAAATAGAAAGGGATGATCAGAGCCACTCAGGACCTCGCCATGTTCCAGGTCTGTCCCACACACAGCCCACGTTCCTCTCCGTGGGCAACACCCTCTGGCCTGGCCTGGCCACGGAGCAAGCTGAAGCAGTGTCTGAGTGGCCAGCGCAGGACCACACGGAGGCAGAAGAGGAGCCAGATCCCAGCCCAGGCCGTGAGGCCCCCAGTCCATGCTCCTGACCCAGGAGGCAGGGCCCTTGGGCATCGCAGTGTCACCGGCTCCTTCCACCCTGGGATATGCTGGGGCAGGGTCACCTCAGAGCCATCACCTGGCACCTGGCCTGGCTGTGGCCGCTCTCTGACCCTGCAACCCAGGGGACCAGGCCCTGGCACATGGCCCTCAGAAGCCACCTCAGGGCCAATCCGGCCCTACGCCAAACCCGCCGGCTCCATCCCTGCCGCTGGGGTACAAGAATCTGATTTGTAAAAATCCCCCTCATCAAATCACTCAGGCACAATCACACTCTGACAAGTCTGGATACGCGGAGAAGGAAGTGCCATCTGTCACCCTCGCCACCTGGAAACACTGCCTGCTTTCTGACAGGCTCGTCTTCTCTCCCGAGGCTCACAGGATGGCGCCACGCGGGCTCTGGTGTGGCTGGCCCAGGGGACACCTCGGGGACCTGCCTTGCTCATGCTGCAGTTGCCTGGAACCTTCACTGCATGGAGGCGGCACGGTTCCTGCCACCTGCTGATGGCATGCGGGGACCGGGACGAGGCCACCCTGCCCATCTCCAGTGCATCTCGGTGTGGCCGAGTGTCTGGGCCTGATCTGTTGCCTGAATGTGGGGACTGAAAAGTTTGCTCAGGGCCTGGAGCTAGCTGGCCACCCTGTCTGCACGTGGGCCTCACGCTGGGCCCACACGTGTTCCTTCCCGCCTTAACTCTGTGCCAGCGCCCGCGTCAGGGTCGAGGCCAACTGAGCCTTCCCAAGGACGCGTGGACCCGCCACACACAAGACTCCGAAGGGCTGGCTTCAGATCACTACCTGCTCCGTGCTCAGAGTCACTTCTGCCCAGTCCCCCAAACCCTGGAGATGGTATCCTATGGGCGTCTGCCCAGCTCCTGGCCCTCTGGACTCCTGGATGCTGGGATGCAGAATGGAAACAACCGAGGCCCCCTCTCGCCAAGGGCCTGAGCCGCCCTGGGAGCAGATGTCGCATGCGCTCGCCAAGTTGGGGTCTGTTCAGCTCACGGACCTGCTGGGTGCCCAGCTGCGCTGCCCTTAACAAGCACGCCGAGCTCACTAACCGCAGCTCCAAACCCTTTGGGCGGCCTCTCAGTGCCCCTCAGAGGGCAACTTGCTCAGGTACCTCTTAGAGCGATTTTTAAAAAAGCTCTCCCCAGACAATTTTAAGTTGACTCCTCCATTTCTGAAACCCGAGTTTAATTAAGGTGTAGTGGGTATAAATTCTTCTGTTGCAAAGCTGCCTTCGTAAAGCACCACTGTCACCTCTTCAACGCAGCCACGCTGGGAAGCCCTGGTGGTCTGATGGCAGCCACCGGCGCAGCTCCGCTCATCACCCTTCTGCGCCGGGGCTTGGCCTCCCCTGAAGGTCTCCTTGGCCCGATGTGGAAACACCTGAAACTTACTTCCTGTGTCTCGCACACAGGACGTTCTTCACTACACGGCCACCCTCTGTCCCTAGTCGAGACGGCCTCCCTGCAACACTGCGGCCACACCGTCGAACTCAGCACAGCCGCTGCAGTGCCGCATGTCCCTCCGCATTCCAGCTCCAGGAGACCCTGTGGTCACAGCGGAGGTCACGTGGCATCTGACCACAGGCCTCTCTCCCCCCTCAGCCCAGGACACACTGATCCTCCGAGTCGAAGGCTCTGAGGTCTAAGCAGTGACCCTGAAGGACGGCCCTCCACATGACATGACATGACGTGGCATGGCATGGAATGGTGGCTCCTCTTGTCACCGTAGCTGTGATGTCCCTGACCAAGGAAACTGCGGGGACACCAGTCGAACCTAATGGAGACCGATGCTCGGTCACCTCTATCGCCTAGTAGAGCTGGTGCCACTGGACAGCACAGGGCCTGATGGAGTCACCAGGCAATCCTGGGGCAGTCAGGAGCAAGCTGGTCTGAAAGGTTCGCCTTTATCGCCCTAGTATAAAGTAATATTCATCAGCCAGGTATGGTGGCACACACCTGTAATCCCAGCACTCTGGGAGGCTGAGGCAGGAGGAAAGCAAGTCTGAGTCCAGCCTGGATAATGTAGGGAGACCCTGCCTCAAAGTAAAAAATGAAAAAAGGACTAGGGATGTCGCTCAGTGTGAAGAGCCTGGCTCAATCCCCAGCGCTGCAAGAAAAAGGAAGGAGGGAAGGCGGGAGGAGCTTAGCTTCACAGGTGGCTACAGCCGGGTCCAGGCACCATGAGAAGGGGTAGAAGGGACACAGGAGGCAGGAGATGGTGGCACTGGGGGACAGGGCAGGCTGGCACCCCAGGGACACCGTGAGGGGAGGACCACGCCAGCATGGCCCCGCCACAGGCCCTGTCCCCTCACCAGGTTACCCCACAGCTCTGGGGCAGGGAAGGTATTTTCAAATGAGCTCAACCAGAATTCCACAGGAAGCAAGAACAATCCTATTTTGGAGGCTTGAAAGGCAAAGCTCGGTCCTCAGGTGAATTCTCTGGCAGCTGCGCAAGTCCTGCCCAGCCCCGTCCGCGTGTGTAATGTGGGAGGGAAAATGACCACTGCTTGCAGATGGCGGTGTGTGTCCCTAGCCCCAGAGGGTCACTACCATCGACAGCGAGAGGCAACAGCATGCTGGACCCAGTAAAATGGGAGGAAGACCAGAGAGAAGTTTCACTCTTACCACGTAGCAGTTCCCGGTCACTGGCACCTGGCCACCCGCTAATTCTGGGCCCCAATTCCACCGTCTTCACGTGGCTTCCACGGTTGCTCCAGGCAGGTGGAAAGGGCTGGGGTTCCTCTGCGGCAGCTGGGGTGCTAGCTCACAGCCCATTGCACACGCAAGTCACTGGGCAGAGGAGGACGTGCTGGTCCCCCGGGAGAGGACCCCTCACAAGAACGAAGGGCAGGGTGCAGGAGTCAACACGAAGGCAGGACCCAGAGCAGAGCTGTTCAGCGGGGTCCCACACATGTCCTGGCTGGGTCACACTGCGCTCCCCAAGTCCTGGAATGGGGGCCAGCTACACACCCATGGCACGAGCTCACATGAGGAAGTGGCATCGGTGACTTCCAGCGGCCTCCAGAGGGCTGCATGCTCCCCACACCCTTTGGCCATCAATCAAGGAAGTTGGGCTTGGCCTGGGAAGATGGGACTACAGGGTGATGAGACAGGCCGTCCCAGCTGGGGGTCCAGGCTGCTGGCGGACAGCACTGACCCCAGGGAGCTGGGAAGAACCCAAACTGCTGGCCCACAGAGCTCAGCGTCTGTGAAGGGGGGTCTCGCGTCACTAGGTCCTGAGGGGGCTGTCAGGCCTCGAGGCACACAAGACCAGAAGCCATGCATAAATATAGCCAAAGCCTATTAAAATGCCTCCAACGTCGGAATCAGACAAGCAAATTCCACAGATCCCTAAACAGGTAAACGGGAGGAAGAGCCGAGATATAGCAGAAGGCAGGAAGGGTCGGTCCTTGTCACAACCACCAAGCCTCAGGGCCTGCATGCGCCATACGGCTCAGCAGGTGCCGCACGTGGCTCTGCCTGGGGTCCACGCTCCGAGCCAGGCACCATCCGAGTCCCACAACCCGAGACAGGCAGCCGCAGCGCTGCCCTCAGGCCCGGGCCCTGTGCCACACACCTCCCACGCACCTTCCGTGGGCCACGGCACTTGCATTTCTGCCGTCAAGGAAATAAATTACAAGAGGAACTCGCGACTGTTCACCGTGCCTGGGGATCTCTTACATCGCTTAGATTCTCTTACAATCTCTTTCTCAATCCGTGCACAGACAGATACAACTAAAGGACAGCGTGAAGCCACCCTCTGACCCTTGACAGGCAGGTGACGCCACTCTGGCTGGGGACAGGAGCGCAAGCCCCGGATTCTGCCATCGGAGCCCCAGCCCAGAGCTAAGCCCTGCAGGCAGCCTCATCCCCCCTTGGAGCAGCTGCCCAGGGTGGCCACGCAGGCAGCTCCAGCCAGGGGAGGCTCCAAGGGCAGGGGACAGTCACAAGCCCCATCCCAGGCCAGGCAGGAGAAGGGACGGGCAGAGCAACATGCGTGCAGAGGGTGGATCCTGCCAGCCACCAGCCAACTTGGGGGGGGGGGTAAGGTGCCATCTCTGTCACCTGTGTCTTTATCACTTCTGATGCTATCACTAACAGGTCCAGCACATGAGACACTGTAAAGTACACAGGTCATGTGCAAAGTACACAGCTCCTGTGCCCTGGGCACACATGGGCGACAAGGGGTGGTGAGGTTTGTCGCCATCACCACGAGCCACCTCCGCTGACTTCCTCGAGCCACAGCCACCGGGGAGGCCGAGAAGTCTCTCAGAGGACGAGTCCTGCCCAGTGCACACAGGCTGGCCCAGGCCACCAGCAGCAGGTTCCAGGCGAGACGGGGCTTTGCATGCAGTGAGGCGGTGCCGCTGGCCCCCAGGACACACCAGACATGGTGCCTGAAAGCGGAGGGCCACACGGCTGGCTGCTGGAGGGGCCCAGGGACCCGGGGGTGAAAGCGAAGTCGCTGTGGGTCCCTGCCACCCTGTGAACCACAGCAAGGAGGGGCGATAGAGCATGGAGATGGGGGCCACAGACCCACAGACAGACTAGGCCCCAGTGCCACTGAGAAGGCAGCTGGCAGAGGACCCCAGCCCCCACCTACCCCAACCTCTGAGCTGCAAGGTGTTCTGATGGTGTCCTGCTGAGCGGGGGCAATGCTGGTGGGGGCGGAGGGCCATGCACAGCTCCCAGGGTTGATGACTGCACAATGGCCCTGTGACAGCTATCTGGGCGAGGCAGCGCTTCTCACACCAGGGCAGTGCGGGGCTGGCGAAAGACTGTAGTGCTCCACGCACAGGCACACGAGTGCAGAGTGTGTGTGCATACATGTGCCTCACAGACACACCCACGCATGCGCACCAATGTGCACACACACGGGCGCGACAGTCACCACTGCCTCACCCTCAGCTGCGCGTTACCGTGTCCCTCGCTCTGGGACATGGCAGGCATCCACAGGGTACCTGTCCCAGTCCCTGGCACTCGGAGCTTCCTACACGTATTTTACAACTTACAGAGCTATGCGGGAAGTGGGGTTCCAGTTGTCCTGCAATGTGGAAAGCTTGTCACTCCTGCCCTTGTGACATGAATACCGACTGGCAAGCCAGGCGTGGTGGTATGCACCTGTCACCCCAGCATTCTGGAGGGCTGAGGCAGGAGGGTTGCAAGTTCCAGTTCAGCCTGGGAAACTTAGCAAGACCCCGTCTCAAAATAAAAAATAAAAAGGCTGGGGATGCGGCTCAGTACAGAGGCCCTGGGCTCCATCCCCAGTACTGCAAAGGGGAGAGGTTGTAAAGCCTGGCACACCCCGACTCACGACCTGCCTTTGTCCCATCAGTGATGAAGGCTGCAGGACAACCTGCACCCTGGAATCCAGGGTAGATGGCGCAGTGGATGGGGACAGACGGGACCCCACTTCTGGCCTAGCCTCCTGCCGTGGCTTCTCTGGGATCTGAGACCCAGGTGCTGTGGAGACATCGGGAGACCCTAGAATGGCGCCTGGACGCACCTGGGGACGTGGACAGCGAGCAGGGCTTGGGTACAGGGCGCAGACCTTAAGCAGAACACAGCTTTAGAGACCAGAGCGTCACTGCACCACTGGGCGGCACTGCGACACACAGCGGGACAGCGCTCTCAGAACAAGCGAGTGCTTTCTGAGGAACCCCGCGTGGCGGTGGAGTGGGCAGCGTCGCACACTTGGCCCTCAGCGCCCGGAGCCGAGATCCTCCCCTGCCCACCTGGAGAGCTGATTTTGAAAACTGACATAAATCAGGGCCTGAGTCCTCTCTGCTCCCTTCCTTTCGACAGGGGACTTATCCCCTTCTTACTGTCCTCTTTTCTTTTCTTTCCCCAAAGCCCAAAACACTGACACCAACCTGCAGTGTGGCTCTGAGGTTGACCCACGTGACCCCACCCAAGGTGGCCAAGTTGGGGCACCGAGAGTGAGCGGGGCATGCACCCCGCCCTGGTCGCCTGCCCCCAAGCAGCCTGGCTTTCCACACTTTGGGGAATGAATTTCTTTCTGTCTCCCCGCTCAGTCAGTGCTGCTCATCAAGGACCCTCACAGCTGCCTGGGCCTGTCCCACGCGTCCCTTTCCAACAGCAAATGCTGCCGCCAGCCATGGCAGGGACCACGGGCCACATGAGTTCTTACCTTCCTCTTCTCCGTCCTTCTCTCCCTCTGCTCTAGACTTGGGGCAGCCCTAGCTGAGGGACTGGTGGCTTTCTGCCCAGCGCCAGGACATGGGACAGCCAGTGACCATTCTGCCACGTCCAGGAGCAGGGACACAGCCAGTGTGCCAAGCGGGTGAAAGGTCAGAGCAGCGGGGCTGAGGCCATGGCACAGGTCTCTCCCGTGTGGCCCAGTGGCTTAGCCTCAAGCAATCCTGGCGGTGGGCACTGTGCCCCTGGGTGGCATCAGATGGCAGGATGGTGCTGCCCCAGGGCTCATGCTGTCTCAACCTGCACCCGCCTGGTTTCTGGGCCTTGCTGACTCCCTCTGCCCACCTTTCCTAAGGGCAGAGATCAGCAGAGCCACCTGGCCCATCCCTATGCAGCCCCCACCTCGCCTCCTCCAGGGGTGCCCACTGCTCCACTGAGGGACTGAGCCATGGGGAGAGCTCGGGGCACAGTGGGGACGAAGACACAGTGAAGACACGGGAATGTGGGCTCAATCCAAGGACGAGGGGTGACAGGGCAGGGCTGCAGCAGTGACCCGCAGCAAGCCCACTGGGCACAGCACTCTCCCCGCCATGCCACGCTGCATCACCTCACCATGGGCACAGGCACCAGGGCCTGGCTTCTTCCCACAGGCCTGGCTTCCAGGGAGCCCCAGGGGTGGGACTGCTCACCCCGTACCCCAGGCTCAGCAAGGCAGTCGATGAAAGCGTGTGGGAACAACACAGTTGGCACCAAGTGACACCCCAGGCTGTGTGTCCTGACAGTGGCAGAGTGGTGGGTGGGCTTCAGGGACACCCCACTCGGTACCACAGATGTACTGCCTGCTCCTCCCTTGGCCTCCCACTCTGCGCGCAGAGCTGTGCCCGGGGGCCGGGGGCATGGAAAATCGACGAGAGACAACGGCCACCAGGAATCATGGCAACGAGCCCCCCTCGTCCCCTCCCCACATTAAACTGGCTTCCAGACTGTCCATGTACACCGGAGACTGGCCTGCCGACTGAGCCAGGACAATGACGCCTCTGCTGCAGAAGACGCGTCCCCAGTACAGCAGCCTGGTTCCTGCCACAGAGGCCCTGACGCAGCCGCTCCACGCCTGCAGCGTTTGTCCATGGGTTCTTTCCACCAGGGCACCGTCCAAAGCCTGGCCACTTCGCAAGCTGCGTAGGGTTTGGACCCGTTCCCAAGGACAGTCAAAAAGCCCACGATTCTCCTACTCTTCCCTGGGCCCCTTCCTTCCCACAAGTGTGGCCAAAGCAGGCTGCACTCCCAGCACGGACACGCTGACTTTGTAAGCCTCTTCCTGTGCTCCGTCTCTGCACACCCTGAACGCGGCTCTGGAGCCCATTCTCCCCACTGACCACACGCGGACACCACTGGCTTTCCAGCAAGACCCCGAGGTGCACAAAGCAAGAAGACAAAAATTATGGCTGTCTCAAGAGACACGCAAAGGCACAAAAAATTTAACTTCTTCTCATCTTTCATGAAGAGGATGTAGTCGAGCAAAACAGGAAGGAACCAAGTGAGGAGGAAGACATGGGGAAAAGAAATTATTTGATTCTGGTGTGAAGAAAAAGCCCAGGAACGTTAGAGATGGCCTGCAAAGAGAATGATCAACTTAGAACAGGAAGTTGGAGAAATATTTTCAAGAAAAAGTGGATTTGGTTCAGTAAAAGTATAATTAAGGGGCTGGAAGTTTTTGATATCAAAGATTGGAATATGTTTCTTTTCTCAGAAATAAAAAACAAAGCTGGGCATGGAGGCGTGTGCTGGTGGGCCCAACTATTTGGGAGGCTGAGGCAGGAGGACTGCTCAAGCCCAGGAACTCAAGGCCAGCCTGGGCGACACAGCAAGACCTCACCAGAGAGAGAGAGATGGGGGAGGTTTAAACTTTTTCAAAGTACTACGCAAAGAGAGTGGGGTCCAAGTGCAAATCAAATCAACACAGGGCAGGATCCTCTAGGACCTGTTTAATGAGTTGCTCCAGGTGGCAGCCGGGTCCTTCTGCAAAGTGTGTGTCTCAGTCAACTTGGGTCATTCACCAAGGCCCCCAGTCCCTGGGCAGGCGTCCCTGAAGTCTGCCCCGCGCAGCACGGGGAGCAGCACTGGCGCAGCCAGGCCTGGGGCACTCGGACCGCATGGCCGTCCGGTCCCGGTTCTGCGTCTGGGCCCTGACACGAACATTTAGGGTTTCAGTTTCTCCTCCTAGGATGAGAACAGCAAGCTGCCTCTGCTACCTGTGCTTGGGAGTGGCTCTGAGGACCAGTGGAATGCTGGGGACGGCGGTGTCACCAGCTGGCACAGCGTCCCCTCACAGCCACCCGCCCCACTCTTGTCGATAACCTGGAATCTGCCCGGTCCCATCAGCCAATTCAGGATCCAGGTCAGCAAACAAAGGAGCAATTTTCCCAACAAATAACGGATCTCTGACCATGTGAGGTGTTTGTAAAACTGCACAATTCAGCCACTAATCCCAAGAAAGGACTCAATACACAAGGTCCCCAGACACTCCCGTCCTGAAGATGGCCACGCCTGTTCCCCAGAAAGGCTCCCAGCAGCCCCATGAGCTCTGCCACCCGCCACTCTCCAGCCCTGTGCTCCGTAAAGCTGTGGCATTGCCTGCGTGCGAGCTGCGCTGGCACGGGCTCACTCCCCACAGGCGTCTACGTGAGTGGGGCCGGCGTGGTCATGAATCAGACACCCACGCGGCCGCTGCACTCACTCAGTGGAGCGTGTGGTGCCAGCTCCTTTCCCCAAGGGGACAGGGCTGACTGCTTTGCCCGGACAGTGGGGAGCGGCATGGATCCCGACACCCACACGTGTGTGTGCGCGTGGCCCCAGGAGGGAGCGGCGGAAGCAGGGCTTCGAGAGGGCGGCACAGAGGGCTGCCGAGGGCGTCTCCCGTGACTTAGTGGTAGGAGCTGGTTTCCTGTTGTCTTCTCTTTCAAAGGGGAAACGCCTAAGTCAATGCACAGATTTAGCAATAAGGTCAAAGTACTTAAAAATTTAAGGCTCAAGGAAAGAGTGACCCGGCTCCTCCTGCTTTGTCCCTAACAGAAGGACACACCAAGACCTGGATGTGGCCGGCCGCCCCACCCAGGGTCCCGCTGCTCAGGGCCCAGGGCGGATGTCCTCGGGCAGCTCCACTGGTGCGTGGTGTGGCATGGCGTGGTGCGGCGCGGCGCCGGCCCTGGTAGTGGCAGCGAGTGTCTACACTGCTATTTTATCAACTCAAAGTGCGCCCGCTTTCCTGGTCCAGCAGGCACTTAGTGGGGAGCTCTGGTCTGTGCGACGTCTGCAGCAAAGACTGCAGACTCTGAGCGCAGGAGGACCCTGTGTGGGCCACCCTCGGCGCTACCGCCACACCCGTGCCCTGCCCAGGCTCTGGTCCTGAGGTTCAGGGTAAGCTGAGGGGTCGCTCCTGGGGCCTGGGACTCCTCACCAGCGCCCCTCCCTCCCGCACCTCCCTCACCCCACACTCCCGCACTTCTCCTTTGGCTCTGATAAGTGGTCTCAGTCACGTTCCCACTAACCCCAGCATTGCAGGAAGAACCCTGAAGGCCCTAAAGACCCTTGACCTGGGAACAGGCGAGGCGCACACAGGTCTGGAGCAGAAGCTGCAGATCCCAGAACTCGGCCTACGCCAGCGTCGGGAGAGCAGCTCTGTAAGGAGGCCGCTGTGCTTCATGGGGAGCAGGCCCCCATCTAGCAGGTACAGTTAGCACGTTGACCTGCACCTGAGGGTCCCTGCCACCCTGTGACAACATCCACGGCTGGGGGCATAGCCCTTTCTGCTCACGGCCACCACACACCACCATCGTCACCCATGTTCTTCATCCTCTGCGGAAGAAGGGCGGGCACACGTCCCCACTCTGCTGACGGAGCCTGGGGACCCATGCGGAGTGCCTACGTGACCCAGGTGAGCTGTGAGTGCCGCGTGGACCCTGTGGTTCCTCGGGAGGGTCACGGTGACGGGGCCGACCCGACCGATGCTCAGTTTACAGAGGAGGCCCAGCACCACGGGGGATGGAGGGGGACGAACGTGGGCACAAGTAGAGGACCAGGCCGTCCCCAGGCTGGGCACCAGTTCTCAGTAAGGCACACTGTCCCCAGGATACACACTGACCCTCCAAGCCATCTTCAGCTGTGATCCCAGCTACTCAGGAGGCTGAGGCAGGAGGACAGAGCTTTCAAGACCAGCCTGGGCAACTTAGTGGGACTTTGTCTCACAGATTTCTTTTAAAAAGGGATGGGAGTGCACCTTGCCGGGCATGTGTGAGGGCCTGGGTTCCATCCCCAGTGCTGAAGGAGTGAAGGAAAGGAGGGAGGGAAGGAAAAGAGAAAAAAAGGAGAAATCTTCAGTGCAGAGAGGGGCACCCCAAGGACCCCAATGGTGAAGGAGCGCCTGCCACCTGGGGCTCCTTCCCAGCTCCCCAAGGACAGGGTCCCGAGCTGCACGTGTGACAGCAGAAGCCGAGGCCACACTCACCAGTAGAAGTAATAGGCCAAGGCCACGGCCACCAGTGCAGCGCAGAGCCCCGAGAAGAGGCAGGTGGAGGAGCCGGCCAGCATCTTCCACCCTCAGTCCGTGCGCCTCTTAAACTTGGAGAGAGGGAGCTGCCGAGGGAGCAGGGTCAGCCTTGGAGACCAGCCCTCCAGGTGCCACTGTCCTGGCCAGGGACCCCCCAAGGGACAGCAGGACGCACCTCAGCAGACACGAAAACCCGGCCTCTCCTCCCGCTCAGGCTCCCACTAATCCAGTAAGCAGCTTTCCCGGGAGCCGCTGTCAACAGGAGTGTCACAGGGCACCCAGGGCACACTGACCCCTTAGGTGGGGCCCTGAGATGCCAGCTGGTCCTTTCTGTCCGCCATGGCCCATGGAACTGGCATGGCTCGGGTGGGGCAGGCTGGCCTTGCAGCCCCAGGTACCCCACACAGTGGACATGTCTTGGACATGTGGTCCAGTTCCAGGCTCATGGAGCCCTCGTGCAGCGCAAGGCTGCGCGCCCGCAATTCCCTCCCCAAGCCACCCATTACACAGTGCGTGTGGACAGATGGGCATCAAGCACTGGGACCCAGCCTCGGGCGACTTCCCGACAGAGGTCTTGAGGCTGTGACTCCCGCGTCCGAGAGGGCTCCTGTCCACTGCAAAAAGTGGCATGTGGAGCCCAGGTCCAGAGGAGAGAGGAACACAGGGAGAGGGGACCATTGTTCACTGAACTCTGAGGCCTCTGTGAGAGACGGAGACGGAGACGGAGATGACACAGAGAGGCCTGCACGTCTTCCTGGGAGGCACTGCCCATGCAGCCTTGGGCAGCCACTTTTGCCCCTCAGTACGGCAGACACAACTGGCTGTGTGGCTGAGGTCCGCCTCACGCTGCCCTCTGAGCCCCGCTTACAGGGTCACCACCAGTCCAAGCTGCCACTGGTGGTGGCTCAGGGACACTCAAGCCAGAGGGCGTCTGCCTCCTCCCAGGTGCTGCCACCTCAGACGCTGAGAGCCAAGCGAAGAGCCACAGGACACAGCCGAGAGGCAGCACCGACCCGGGCTGGGAGGCAGGGGGTGCACAGGCAGCAGAGGGGAGCAGGGGCAGGGCCAACCTCCCGCCCTCTGGCTCTCTTTCTCTTCTTGGCCTCTGCAGGTGCAGAGTGCGGTTCCGGGCCCCTCTTGGCCCCAGGGTGACATGGGTACAGCTGCTCCTGGGGCTCCTTGGGACCTTCTGGAGCCATCCTGCCACTGTGGTCACCGGGGACAGACTGTCATTATCCAGCCACTCAGTCTGCTGGGGGGCCAAGCGCCGTTGCCAGCTAAGGCTTTCCCATCCCTAACCACCCCCGCTGCTGCCTCTGCAGTCACAGCCTCCCCGCACTTGCTCAGGACTGAAGCCTGAAAGCTGGGCCAGCCTCTCCAGCCCGCAGCCTCCCTGTGGGCCCTGAACAACAGCTTTGGTGACACGTTGGCCCAGCCTTGGTGGCCAGTACCCACTCCCCTCCCTCTGGCGGCTGTCTGGGTCCCCTCATAGGAAACGCCCTGGCACACCTGCCCTGGGTTCAGTGCCCCTGTGTGCAAGTCCCAGATGTCCTGGACACAGGTGTCCCTCGTCCCCCTCTTCCTGGGGACAATTGGTCCCTAACCTCGGCCAGGTCTCTGCCCCCACGCTCCGGGAAATGGGCCCGGCAAAGCCAGAATTCAGCTGACTGGGTCCCCACCAGCTGCCCTGCATGTGGCTCTGGCGCTCAGCACTCGGGAGACACATCTGTCACCATGCCAGGGCCTCCCCGACATTTACCTGGCTAATGAGCCCACAGGGCAAGCCACTCACCCACCTGTTTACCCAGATTTGGCCCAACCCTAAAGCCCAGTCGTGAGGCCATGGCAGGGGGGGTCTGTGGCAGGGAGGGACACAGCCCGTGCCGCAGGCCCCTCCCCAAGCCTTGTTGGCTCTGCAACATTCTCACGGCCAGGCCCCCTCCCATGCAGGCCTCTGCACCTTGATGTGCAAGGTCAGATGGTGAAAGGTCGGGCTCCGGGAGCTCCCTCCTCCCACTCGGGGAAGCATTTGCTGGAGCAGCCTTCTCACTGTGGCCAAGACCCGCACCCAGGGCTCTGCACAGCCCTGCAGGGAACAAAGGCACCGACCCGCCCTCCAGTGCCTTAGACCAGCCAGCAAATGCACAAACAGAAACTGGTCCCCACCGTGAGCAGCTCTGCTGGGGTCGCTCGGATGGTGGCAGAGTCTGCAGGAGTGCAGCGGCAGGGATCTCAGGGACAGCTGATAAGTCCTCCCGGCCCACACGGGGACAGAGCAGCAAGCAGGTTACCAAGCAAACCAAACAAAGAGTAAACATCCGAGGCAGGAGCCGAGAAGCCAGCCCGGCCCGGGGTTCTGCTGTGTTGGGAAACCTGCACATGGGCTGTCGCTTGGAAGGGCTTCCGGGCGAGGGTGGGCCCACCACACAGGGTGGAGGGACGCATGTGGGCCCTGCCGGGGGCACTGCACACTGTGGGCAGGAATGTGCTTGTTTCTGGGACACTGCAGGTCTGAACAGCTTGCCCAACTGCGTCCCCAGCTGTGCGGCCTTGGAAAAGGAGCCACAGTCCAGCAGGGACGGGGCACCGGTGAGCCTTCGGCCTTGGGGAGCTGGCAGGAGCCCCAGTGGGTGTTAAGGAAGCAGAGGCGCAGGATGGGTGCGGCTGTGGTGTGAGGACACTGCCGTGTGTGCACGCGCGCGTATGTGCATGTGTGTGCACGCGTGTGCTCACCATCCCAGTGAGCCCTGCGTGTTTCTGTAACCACTGCCCCAGCTTGAGGCTCACCTCAGGACAACTCCCACCTGAGACGCAATTCTTTCAAACAAAAGACCATTTCAGACCTGAAATCCGTCGGCCGATTTCTGACAGTTCATGTGACTTCCGCAAACTTCAACTGAAGTTTCCGTGAGACCCAGCTCTCCAGGTTCACCCCGGGGTCCCATGGGTATGGACCCTGACCCCCAGAGAGCCGCCCTCCCTGCTCTGCAGCACACAGGGCTGGAGGCTGTGGGTTGCTGGGACCCCAAGCACTGTCCTCCCAGTGCCGGCAGCGGCCGGCTCAGAGCCTGGACAGATGGAGACCCCGCTGTGCCTGGGGAGGCGTGCAGAGCTCTTCCACACATGAGCAAGTGTGAAACGCAGAATGCGGTGTGGCATTTCATGAGTGTCCAACCACCCTGCCCTGGCTGGACCCATCAACCTGCGTCCCCACAGTGCAGGGGACACCACCACAGACAGGGCCCTGCATGCCTCTAAAGGTCCTGGGATTCCCTCACTAGGAAGGGGCCTCGGCTGGGGCTTGGAGTCTTTGAGGGAAGAGCCCAACAGCTGACGCAGGAACGAAGCATCCCGAGACCACCTGGCACCTCCTGGAGCGCGGCGGCAGCACAGAGGTCTGGCTTGGAAGCTGGAACCCAGGCTGGACACGAGCAGACACAGCAGTAGGGAGGCTTCCCCTGCCCAGGGGACGGAGGTGGGGTGGAAGGTGACCTTGGCAAAGGACACCCCTCTATCCTCTTCCATGTCCCCTCCCGCTCTCCCTCCAGGACAAGGAATGGCCTTAATCGCCTGGGCCTCGCTGCCGGCACCAGGTCACCTACTTCCACAAAGTCACCTGCTAGAAATCCGGGGCTTAGGTGGGCAGGGAGGCTGTGGGAGGCAGTGCCGCCCAGTGCAGGGGCCCGACCATGGCCTCTCGCCCTGCATGATGCTCACCCAGATGCGGAGATGAGAAGGACACATGGGGCTGCTGAGGGTTCCAGCCAAGGGTCAGCGGCACCCATTTACCATCTTGGGAGAAGCAGTTCCACGTGCACCAGGCACCAGCAGCTCCAACTGCTCATACCGGGCATCTCTAACCATGACTCTAACCCTTCACCAGTTCACCTGCTGCCTGTGTCCCAGCTCCACCTGCAGCTGGCCTGGCCCCCAGCCTGGTCCCTACTCAGCCCTGCCCACAAGTCCCCACAATGAGTGCAACCTGAGAGGTCAGCTACAAGCTCGGGCACCTCCGCATTGCACACAACACAGGGCCATTCTGGCAGGTTCCCCGGCACCCCATGGTTCCACCTGAGCACCCTGTTTCCCCATCAGCCTCACAGTTTGACCTCAGGGCCCTTTCCACAGGGTGTGCCCCGCAGCCTGGCTCACATCTTCCCTCTTCCCAGGGACAGGACAGCAGGGACCCCCACCAGGACCCTCAGCCCACCATGCAGGCCCACAGCAGAGGCCACAGGGAGCCCCACATCCCTGCCGCACACAGCACGCTCAATGTCCTCAGCCCACCTGCGGAGTCTGCCAAGTAGCAGGGCTGGGCACCCGCTGGGGGTACCTATGCTTTCAGGTCCTGGGGCAGGGGTAATGGGTCAGTGCACATGCATCCCTCAGTCCCCTGGGGGCTGCCAGGGTGGGGACAGCCTCCAGAGCGCCCATGTTTGGACCCTCTTCTCAGGCACAGTGGTCACATGGTGGCCTTGCCTAGGCACACCTGCCTGCCCACTGCGGGGCTCTCAGCTCGAGGACACTGAAGCCATGGCCTCCAGCAATCAGGAACAAACACAGATGCTTTCCCCCTCTGCACCCTGACGGAGCCCTGGTTCCACACAGGAGACAGTGCCACATGCTCGACCCACTCCTGCCTCAGCGTCTCTCCTGAGGTCCTGACAGGTGTCACACTGCGTCTAACTCCGGGCACCCTGACCACGTGTGAGAATGCCATTGGCTGTCCAGGCTGTGTCCCAACACAACTCTCGTCTGGAAAGAACCTGGTCCGGTAGCAGGGGCTGCATTGTCCCCTGCATGCTGAGTTCCCTGCGTGACATGAGGTTCCTGTCCCACTGCACAAGCCTTGGTCAGATCTGGGACAAAGGTCCCACGGCTCTGGCTGGGCTGGAGGGCTGTGGCTCAGCGAGGGCCAGCAGACGGCAGCGTGTCCTGCAGCCTGTGCAGCTGTGTCCCTCTGCCCTCTCTACCCTGCTTTCTGCGGGAAGGCAGCCATGGAACCAGCTCCACAGCCATTTGGTCCCGTTCCTCCCCACCCCCCCCCGGCAGACCTGCGAGCCATGCCAGCCTGGCTCCAGGCAGCACATGTTCATGTCCACGTCCACGGGCCCGGGTCCCCAGGTCCCTGGCTGCACCCACTTCCCACCTAGGCCTGGGAACAGTGTCCCTCTGGTTCCTGTGCTTTGGTCTCCTTGGGGGTGGCAGCTCAGCCCTGGGTGCCCCACATGCTCTCTACAGATGTACAAACCCTCAAGTGATCTCCCGGCCCTGGACACCACAGCGGCTCTGAGTGCCAATGCCAGCCGCTGCCTGGCCACTGGCCTGGCTGCTTCTTCCCGAGAAGTGTGGCGAGGGCCAGCACTTGGCAGGGCTGGCGCTGGGGTAGAGCGGGTTGCTTGCACAGGATGGCAGGGGCTGAGAGCTGATCCAGAACAGAGGCGCAAGCAGTCAGTCCACAAACACCTGGCAAATGCAAGGGGCCAGGGATGAGAGTCCATGAGGAGAGGCAACAGGTGCTGGAGAAAAGAACTCTGCACTAGGAGGCCCCCAGGTGCGGGTTCCAGCGGCTCCTCAGGAAGCCACAGCTCGGGGCAGGCACACAGGCCCCGGCTCGGTTCCCCAGCCAAGCAGACTGCTGCAGCTGGTGCTGGGGTGGGAAGGGACGAAGGGGGGGGACAACCCACCCCCCTGTGCCAGGGCCACAGCAGGCCAGGCAGTCGCAATCCTGCCTCAGTCAGGGTTGTCCCTCGGGCAAAACCTTCAGGACAGACAGGATCTGCCGCAGCCCCGGTCAGCGCAAACGCCAGTGGCCACAGCTGCCAGCCATGCTGGCCTAGATGCGCCACGAGTCACGTTAGTGAGTGCAAGGGTAAAGCCGATGTTAACACCTCTCGCCTAACCCAGAGCACCCAAGATGCCTCCTGGAGGAGCAGGTGATAGAGGGCCTGAGGAGACGTCCCCAAGGCTCTGGGGCCCGGTGTGCGCAAGTCACTTCGAGCCTCACGTCGTGGCACCCCGGCCCCCAGGAGCTGGGTGCTGTGTTGGCTGTAGGCCCCTGAAGTGGGACTGTGTCTCCGTCACTTCAGTGACTCAGGTGGTAGCGGACCACGCAGAGGAGTGGAGCAGACAGGAGATCTCAGTCGCAGCCCACCCCAGGCCTTGCGGATAGCACCAGAGGCTGGGAGGCGGAAGGCAGCCAGGACGAGTGTCCGGTGTTCAAGGGGCACCCAGCTGGGGCTCCCCGGTGAGAGGTCGAGGAGGGGCTTGGGAGCCACATCATCCTGGGGGAGGATGGAAACAGCAAGGCACAAGCCAGGGCTCTACCTCTTCTCTGCACCCCTGGGTGCCCGGCTGACTCACCCAAGGGATCTTACCAGGGCTCAGCAGGCACAGTGGTCCCCACCAGGTGTGTATGACACCAGGATGGCAGGGACACAGTCTGGCCAGCTTTTACCCCACCCTCGCCCTGGCTGGGAGGAGCAGGAAGGAGGGCGCTCACCTGTGACCTGTGCCCAGGGCGCGTGTGGCCTGATGGTGCCAGCACCAAGGAGACAGGGCCATCGCCCCCGCACCAGTGCACACTGGAGGAGAGACACCAGCATGATGTGGGTTTGGGGCAGAGGCCAGGGAAGAGGGAGGCTCCAGATGGGTCCGAGGGTGGGGTCCCAGCTGCGGCCCCCACCCACCTTCCCTTACCTGCTTCATGCCAGCCCAGCCCCCCAGCAGCATGCGTGGGTGGAGCCTGAGGCGAGCTTAGGTGTGCCCAGCTCGCAGACGAAATGATGAGCCATCTTAAGGCCTGGAAGCCAGGCAGCACAGAGCCACAGTGACCGACTCACGGCCAGCAAGGGAACAGAGCCACGACTTGGGGAGCACTCGTGAGGGGAGCCTGCTCCCCAGGCTGCAGGTTCAAGGGTGAGATGAGAAATGCACACTTTTGTCTTGGTCCTGGTCCCTAAAAGCCCATAGCTCCTGGGTGGCAAGGGTGACAGGAGCACTCTTGCCGTACACTGGGTTCACGTGTGGGAAAGTTCCCCAAACGTGGAATTTTGGGAGTGACGGGAGCTCCTCAGTCCTTCATCTCCACCCCCGATCACGACCGAGGCAGCAGGTGAGAGGCGAGGGTGGACCATGGCCTACGGCTGGCCGGGTCACCCGAGGGCCCAGCGCTAAGCCCCGGGCTGGTGAGGTCAGTGAGGTCCCCTGCGCTTGGCACCCCGGCCCTGGCCCACGCCTGTCCTTCACTGAGCCTGGTCCTCGGTGGCAGCCTCTGTGCCATCTGAGTTCTGACCCCGAGCCCTGGGACCTGGCCAACGCCAGACCCAGTGCCTTCCCCCTCGGATGGCCTGCTGCTCCCTGGCCTGTCTGTCTTTGTGCCAGTGTAGACACCTGCGGTGTAGACACGCTGCCCACAACGTCTGAAATCCCACGTATGTTGGCTCTGCCCCCGGGGCAGCTGAGGCACCAGCCTGCCCGGGCCTGTCACCCACAGAGCACTCCCGGGCGGGGCCCGAGCTGCTGCCCTTCATCGAGAGGCAGAGAGCTCCCCGTGCTGACGCTGATGGGCGCTGTCACAAGCCCCGCAACACAGCCAGGCTGCACCTCCCGACCCCGGCACTCACAGACCTGGCCAGAACCACACAGCTCACACACTCGATGTGGGTGTGAGTGCATAGCTGTGCAGATGCCTGAGTGTGCGTGTGTGGCTGGGTGCAGGGTGTGCGTGTGTGGCATGCACGTGTGTCTTCAGGGTGGCATGCGTGTGCATGCACACAGGTCCCGGGGCCACCCCCACATCTGTCCACATGGCAGGTGGCTGTGATGTCCAGCTGGTGGCACTGGTGTCCTGTGTCTCCTGGCTCAGCATGGGTGGGGTCAGGGTCTGTCCCCTCCTGCGGCAACTGAGAAGGTGCAAGTAGGCCGGACCCGCTCCTGGGGACACCACCACACAGACAGCTCCTGTCTCTCCTGGATACACCTGGGTCTCTGCGGCCACCAGCTAGCCTTGGGCACACACGGGACACAGGCATCACCTCTGTCCCTAACACTGTGCAGCTGCAGGCACAGCAGGCCCCTGGGCCAGCAAGCAGCGTATAAAACCTGCAAGGCCAGCCACGGTCTCACACGCAGGGTTAAACAGCCGGGTCCCTCACAACAGTGCATGGGGCCACCCGCCGCCCGGAGCCCCAGTCCAAAGTCTGTCCCCTGCAGAGCACTGTGACTTCCAGGGCTCGAGAGCCCAGTGAGCAACTGGACTTTTGAAGCAGACTGGACACGCTGGCAGCGTGGGTGAGTTCCCGGCACACAGCACTCAGCTCCACCTGCAGCCAGGCTGCAGGACACAAACGGCCCAAAAAGACCTGGAGCAGAGCCCCCTGGGAGGTGTGCACGCATCTCGGGAGAGACACTGGCACTCACAGGTCCCAGGCATCAGACGCTCCTGCCCAGACAGGCGCACGTCACCAGGAAAGGACCGGGGCAGGACCCAGGGCGGGGGAAAGCTGGGCGTGACCGGTTAATTCCAAAATCCCAGGACACCTGCGTGAACAGTTCCCAAAGCCCTGCGCGTGCACTGGGCAGAGAGAGCCGACCTCTGGGAACTGAGCAGGTTTTCCGCTGGGGCCTGGGCCTGACTGCAGCCTGAGGGTAGAGACACGAAGGAGGGCGGCGCAGCGCTCGGTGCGGCTGCGTTCTCCGGCCCCGGGATCTGCTCGCACGCTGTACTGTGTACCTTTCCTGCTTTTACTTGGCCCTAACTCGCTCTGCAGAGCCCGTTTCTTTTCCCATCTTTGTTAAATCCAGAACCTCACTACCTTTTGCGCTTGTGTTGACCAATTCTTTGCTCAGGACAGAAAGAACCTAGAAATCACCGTGAGCAGGAGGCCAGCACACAGGACCCGGAAACAGGACCACGTTTCGCCTCATCTCACACAGCAAAGCCCAGCCCTGAAGATGAGAGAAAGACCCCAAACCGAGCGCTTCACCGGGGGACATAAAGGGATAAAAGTGAGCTAGAAACCATAAAAAACCAGGGCCCAAAATGCTCCCATCAGCCTGCCACGGGTCTGGACAAGTGAAATTGAGACAAATTAGGAAAATTTACAACTCTAGAAACGAACATTCTTAGAGATGACGCTGTAACAGTTTGTTCATTTTTCACTCTACTCTGAGCTACATCCCCAGCCTTTCTATTTGAGACAGAATCTCACCAAGTTGCCCAGCCCGGCCTCAAAATTGTAACTCCCCTGCCTCAGCCTCCTTAGTAGCTGGGATGACAGGTGTGCACTACAATCCCTGGCTGATACTACAGTTTAATATCCATGCACCAAATGATCCAACAGCACTTTTCCTAAGGCCGAAATCCCAGAGGATGCTGTAGACATGAATCGCAGCAGGCTAAAAACAGTAGACACTACCATGCTTCTAAATCCACAGCAACATTCGTGTAGAGTGCCCAGGCATGAAGCAACAGAAATGTCCAACCAATTCCAAAGAGTAGTTAAAATACATGTATTTTAGTAAATTAGTAACAGGAATTAATTTAACAAATAAGAAATCAGTAACAAAATCAAAAAGCAGAAAGGGTCCCCACTGTTCACAGAAACATGCTTCTCTTAGTTGTCTTGGGAGGAAGAGAAACTGACACTGAAGAATTTTTAAGAAATACATTAGTGGGCTGGTGAGATGGCTCAGCGGCGTAAGCGCCTGCCCGGCAAGCGCAAGGGCCTGAGTTCGACTCCCGGATCCCACATACGAAAAAGGGGCCGGTGATATCGCTCAGCGGCACGGGCGCCTGCTGGCGCACGAGGTCCTGAGGTCGACCCCCCCGGTACCCACAAAAAAAAAAAAAAAAGAAATACATTAGTGAAAACTAAAGCAGTGTGTACATAGGAGAATTTACTTCGTTAACTGCCTTCATCTTCAGAAAAAAAAATCAAAGAGTGAAACTTCCAATTCGAAGTGTTAGAAAATTATAAAATAACTGAAGGAATAAAGGTTAAAACAAAAAATGACTTAGGAGAAAACATCTTAACAACAGCTAAATTGAAAGGTCTGTTTGGGAGGGGGGACCAGTAAGCCATCTACAGCAGTAAAAAACTCATCAAGCCGGGCGTGGTGGCGCAAGACTGTCATTCCAGCGCTCAGGAGGCTGAGGCAGGAGCATCACTGTGAGTTCCAGGTCAGCCTGGGCTACACAGTGAGTTCAAAGCCAGTCTGACTACAAAAGGAGACCTAGTCTCAAAAAACCAAAAAAAAAAAAAAAAACCAATCTAATCAAGAAAAAAGAGAAAAAAGTATAGGAAATAAGAGAAGAATGACTGATCAAAAGAATGTAAGTATTTAAAAGATTATGGAAATAAGCTGACATTTCTGTGCAAATAAATTTGAAAACTTAGATGAGATGAATAATTTTCTAGGAGAAAAATTATGAAATATGACCACAGAAGAGAGAAAGTTAAACACATTCATTTCACAGAATTGAGAGATCAATTTTACAGAATTAGATTGTTTATCAGAGTCACTGCTAAGAGAATACCAACGACACCTGATTTCACCAGAGGAACGGGCCTCCTTGGCTTCCCCAGAGCTCAAAGCAAGCAGGGGACTTCGTGAGCGCCGGGCCGGGGCTCGGGCCAGCGGAGGAGGAGGAGGCCTGAGCACACGCAGCCGGACGAGGACAGGGCCGCTCGGGCTGTGTCTGGCCTGTGCATGAACAGCGCCGCGGCGGTGGACCCGAATGGACCTGAAGCAGAGGTGCCCACAGGTCCCACGGGTCCCACAGAGACTTGGAAACAGGCCGGGCCACGTGTGGGACTGGTGGGCCTCGGGGGAGAGGGGAGGAGCTGTGCAGCAACACAGCCGCAAGGGGCCTCGACGAGGAGCGGGCCTGGGGAGCCCCTGCCTCTGTGCGGAGCCCCGGGGGAGCCCCTGCCTCCCGGCTCTGCTGCCTGGCTGCTGTGCGGTGAGCGGCTCTGCTCAGCCACCGCCGGCGCCACGGTGTCCCTGCCTCCAAGCTGGCGACCCGGCCAACGAGGCAGATGACCTCCCCTGCACCAAGATGTCCAGCACCTCGTCCCAGGGACAGCAAAACAGTTTTTCTTTATCGAAACATTATTCATGTTAACACATGGGCTTACGGCTGCTTTTCATTGTACCCGTTTCCACCGTTCTGTTCCGCGGGGATTCAACAAGGCTCTTCCCGTGTGACCGCCTTGTGCCTGTGGTGCTGCTGCACCCAGCGCAGCAGTGGCCACTTCTCCGCACAGGCTGTGGGATCAAAACCACCTCCTGGCGTGAGCAGACCTCCTCTAGGGCAGGAGAGAGGGAGCGAGTCCCTGCACACACACGGCACACATGGGCACATACATACACATGTGTATACACATGCACACCTGCAGCTGAGAACAAGAGATCTAACACAAAACGTCCTGCTGGGCATGGTGACACACATCTGTAATCTCAGCACTCGTGAGGCTGAGGCAGGAGGAATCGCTATGAATTAGAGGCCAGCCTGGGCTCCATAGTCAGTTCAAGGCCAGCCTGAACTACACAGCAGATCTGGTCTCAAAAAACAAAACAAACAAACAAAAAAAACCAAAACAAACTGTCCTTTGGGGCCTGTGTAGGTGTCTAATGAGACCAAGTTTGAGAAACACTGCTTCTTACTCAGGAATACAGGTGCAAACTGCTTTTTGAAAAATTGGAAAGCAGGCAGAGCTGGTGACCCAGGGCTCCTCAGGTGGCGGCCATGGTGGCAACACCGTGTGGGGCTCCTGTCAGTGTAAGGCAGCGACCGGAAGTGAAGGGTGCAAATGCTGTGCTGCTCGGAGTTGGCAGCTGTCCCAGTTCTCACTGATCTGAAGAATCAACCGCTCTGGGCAGCAGAGTGCGGACGCCGTCACCACAAAACTCCAAAGCGCATAAGGGAACGCCACGCAGACGTCGGCGAATGGGACTGCCAGGGAAGTTCTCGCGGCAACAGAAGGCCAGAAACTGAGCAAAGTGGCAGCGCCAGCGCTGAGCACAGCTGATGGTGCTGTGCAGACCGAGCTGGAGAGGCGAGGGGTGTGGGGGGCGTGGAGCAGCTGATTGAGGCTGCGCCACGCATCACGGGCACCCCGTGCGCTGGGCCGGCTGAGCAGGGACCAATGCCAGCAGCACCTGCGTCCCTCCACGCTAACAGCCCAGGGGCCGCTTCCTGGACATCCAGTCTTGTTTAGCTGGTTTCACCTCCAGGCCTGTTTCCATGGTTAGCTGGGAAAAATCACGAAAATGAGGTGAAAAGAAATACGTGGGCCTCGGGGAGAAGAGACCCGGGCAGTGCGGCTGGGCTGTCGGGGCGGAGCGGAGGCAGGACAGCGCCGTGCACACCGGGCAGCGAGAGCACTTCCCCGGTCCTGCCGCGCTTGTGTCCACGGATGGCAGGGCCTGTGGGGCCCCTCATGGGCTCTGTGGGAAGACCACATCTGCTCCTCAGGACTCGCGGCTGAGGTGAGAGCGCTGTGGGCTGAGGACAGCAACAGAAGGCTGCAGACTGCCCGAGAGGCGAACGGTGGGGACAGCGGGGCTGCTGCAGGTGGCGATGGCTGTGAAGGCGCCTCCTTGGCAGCGATGACGAGGTCCAGGCCTGGCCGGCCCTCCAGGAGCGCGCTGTCCACGGGCTCGCTGGCTGGCCATAGATGTTAGAGACCAGGCCCTTGGTGGTGACAAGGGGCACACAGTGTCGGCTTTCTGACACCCTTGATTTCCTGCCCAGAGCTGCCTGCCAGCAGGGCAGCCACTGCCACAGACACCTGGTGAGCTTTACACACAGCAGGGCATCCTGCGCACCTTCTCAAGGGGCGAGGTCAGGTAGCTCTTCACGCCCAGAACCAGGAAACCCGAGGCTGAGTGGTATGAATTTGATTTGCTATTACTACAAGTTTGCATCGTTGTTTTTTTTTTTTTTTTTTTTTTAATATGCGAGTACTGGGAGTCAAACTCAGGACCTCGCACTTGCCAGGCAGGCACTTATGCCACTGAGCTATCTCACCGGCCCTGCATCAGTGTTTTGATTTACCATGTGAAGACGTTTTTAATATCCAGGCTTTGGAGAGTTAGTAGTTCCAGGCTCATGGTTGCCTGAGGTCCTAGGAATAGTGCTAAAAATCTAATTTCCTACATTCACTGTTTTCTGCTTGGGGAAGAAAATGCCTGTAAATATCAATTTTCCGAATTGGTAACCACCTTGCTGGAAGATTCCGTATTTCCAATGCTGCTATGACTTGATTACTTCCGATTCCCCTGTAACTCCCAGTTTGTTTCTTCCTCCGACTCCCTGAGCAATGGGTCACAGTCCCGCTTTAACCATGTCCTCTGAGGTCACCTCGAAAGCCACAGGTCGTAGTCATAAACCTCTCTTGCGTGTGGGGGACTCGATCGGAGCCGTAGTTATTCGTTGTTGCTGTCTCTCCTTTGACCTCATTAACGATGTGTTACATGGTTGTTCTTGGTGGACCGAAGGGTTACGCTAGTTAATAATAAATTGTTTCCAGGTGTTTGCCAACTTGTGCCATTCCTTTGAAGAATCTGGACTCTCACAGACTGAGAGAAAAAAATTTACATCTGACTTAAAAAGAACGAGTAAGCAGAGTCTCGCGGTCCGATAAAACGTCAGCACGCAAGCAGGTGTGGCGGTGCACACCTGTGGTCCCAGCACTCTGCGAGGATCACAGCTCTGAGCCCAGCCTGGGCGATTTAGCAAGACCCTGTCTCTAATTTAAAAAAACAAACAAACAAAAACACAAAACAAAAACAAAAGCCGACACACAGTGACAGAAGGTTTGCTCCACAGATACCAGGATGGCATAGCACGACGAAATCTGCTAGCACAGTTCATGACAGTTCTGTAACAAGAATGCTGGACAGGTATTTGAACAAGCTTCACCCCCATTTCCCGCTAAGAGGACTCAAGAAAACAAGAGATCAGCCTAGCCAGGCGTGGTAGCACACGCCTACCATCTCAGCACCAGGGAGGCCGAGGCAGGAGGATCGCCACAAGTTGAACGCCAGCCTGACCTACATAGTGAGACCCTGTCTCAAAAAGCCAAAAGGAAAGAAAGAAACAAAGAAAGAAAGAAAATAAACAGGGTCAACTTAAAACATCCTCATTACACGCTTCTGCCTAAAGTGACACCCATTCTTCAGCTGTGTTGGGTGTCACAGTCCCTGCTCCAGCACCAGGGTTCCACTCCCTGGAGAGACACCCCCAACCTCGGGGACCACGAGGCACACCCCTTGCGGAATCCTGGGGGTGCTCCCGACACACCAGTGTGAGGGTCCAGCCGTGGCTGTACACAAACAAACCAAGAGCCATGATCCGGGCCGGCCCAGCCCGTGGCCCAGACTGGTTTGCCAGAAGATCAAGCAGACTGCTGGTGCCCATCCACAGAGGCCAGCAGAGACCAGGGGACGGAGCAGCTGGGGACAAAGGTCGAAGGCATCAGTCCCTCGAGCCCTGGCCTGGCTGGTGCCAATTGGACACTGGAGCTCCCAACAGAACTGGGGTTCCCGTTAGCCCCGTACCAGAAACCCAGGAGGCTGGGATCTGGACGGAAGCAAAAGAAGCCTTGGAGCCAGCAAAACACTTGCTTTTACAACTATGGCAACGCAGTGCCTGAGGCTTAGGAGTCCCCTTGGCTCTGCTTGGAACCTCCTTGCCTGTTCTGTGGGCCGACCCTGCCATGTCCAGGCAGTGACACAGGAGCCTGGGTTTCCTAGTCCACCCAAAGCAGGGCCGGGGGCTGCCAGAGAAACATGACAGAACCAAGACCACGGCTTCTTTTTCTCTGAAACGTACTCCATCTCTCGCAGACTCGCAGACTCACACTGCCATTCAATTACGCCAGTAAAATGCTTGGACAGTGTCACCCCCCCAAGCCCTCACACCCCAGATTGGATTCGCTCCCACTCCTAAAAACAACAATAGTTAAAAGTAAACTTTTGTTTAAAGTAAGAAAATGAACGAGAAGACTGTTGACAATGAGAGTGGAAGGAGAGACGGCTGGCTTGCTTCATTGGATGCGGGGAAAGCAGGCACTGAGGTTCAAGGCCCTCTGGTTACATGGGACAGTGGGTGGAGGCCTCCGGCCCGAGTGTCACCGCAGCCACTGTGCTGGACACACCCACAAGAAGAGGGACAGCCGGGCACTGAGTCATCGCCTGTCGTCCCAGCCACTCGGGAGGCTGAGAACCGCGGGGGCCCGGGAGCTCAGGGCCAGCGAGGGCAGCACAGGGGGCCCTGCCTCCACAGAGAGGGAAGCAAGCGTTCACGCCTGCCCACGACGCTGGTCCAGAGAAACCCCAGAAGTCCTCGAGGCCAGTTACGGGGACAGCGAGAGCCAGCCAGCTCCAGGGGAGGAACCGACTCCACCCCAAAGGTCAGGAAGAGAGCACGGGGGCAGCACTGACCAGGGGTGGCCTTCGGCTGCACTGCACACCCCCACACCCCAAGTTTGCAGAGGCCCCCTCCTGACGCCAGCTCCCTGCAAGTGGCCGAGAGGGAACGCAGGCCTGGGACTGTGAGGACGAACGAGACACTTCCCAGTGCCACCTCCGCGGCCATCGGCCGCTGCTACCCAGGCCTCTGGACAGAGAGCAGGCCAGTGTGGCCAGGCACTGTGGTGCCTACAGCCCAGTGCCTGGAGCAGCCTGCACTTCTCAGCTATCTTCAGCAAGGGACGGAGCGGTGCAGGTGGCTGTGGGGACACGATACACACGGTGCCGCGTGCAGCAGCTGCACACCCAAGCACGGCTACATGGAGACCACTGCCCACCTGTCCCTGCAGCCTGGGTTGCGGAGGGCTGGGGGCCGGCGGCACTGCTGAAGGACAGTTACCCAGGCACCACACTCACCGCACAGTATGTGCACACAGTCCTTTCCTGGTGTCCAACCGGCACCGAATATCCTAAAAGCAGACGCTCCTGGGCCCAGCCGCTGTCCACTGGACGCTCCTTGTCACTTCAGGAAACTGCAAACAGCACCGGCCAGAAGGACAGAGCAGAGAGCTGGCTCCACACCACGAAGGAGGCAAAGTCCACCTTCTACCGCGGCAGGCAGCGGGCTAGCCGGGCAGCGAGGGCTGTGTCAGCTGCATCACCTGGAGAGGCAGCCTCTGACCTGGTCTCCCCAAGATGGGACAAGGACCCGCATTCCCCAGCGCGCCCCACACACCACGTGCCACATCTTAGAGTCCGCTCTGGTTCTGATGGATCAGTGACCATGGAACTGTGCATGGAAATCGTCACACAGGAATTTCCCACCTGGCACGTGCATGTACTTTGGCACGCGTGTGCAAGGACGGTGCTTTCAGATGAGGTCTGTGTGTACTGGAAAACACCCAGGGCACCTCAGAGCCAAGCTGCACGGGCAATGGAACGACACAGAGACCACTTCGGGGAGCTGCGCACGCCTGTGCGTTCTCCTGCGTCTTCACGGCTCTGCAGGGTCAGCACAGCCGCTTCTAGGGCTCTGCGTGCAATTAACAATGCCTTTTAATTATTTGGCTCTGTGTTTGATTTTACAGCATATGCTACTTCTATAAGTAAAATTTAAATATTAAGAAAAAACTGACTTGCTTGCACGTTAAGCTGAGTGCGACCTTTCGTCCCTGTGGGGTCTCAGCAGTCGGACGCAGCACAGCCGGGCAGAGACGGAGTCCTGGGCTGTCCCCTGCCTCACCCGTCACGTGCAAAGAGGGTGCAAGGTGCGGGCTCTGCACCATGGCCCAGCCGCCCTCTGCGCCACAGCGCACCTCATCGCACTCACCTTCTCCTGCTGTGGAGGAAAGGCCAAGCCTCCCTCTGCTGCCAGGACCTTCCGGCGCTGGGGAGACCCGGGGTGACGCTGAGTGAGCTGTGGCTTGTTCCTCTCCTTGGGGCACAGGTCACCCTCTGCTGCCACCTCTCATGGAGGTGCAGGACCAGCTGGGCACAGACACTTGGCTGCTGTCCAGGGCTAAACTCCTGTCCTCCAGGCAGAGGCTGGACTCTCCTGACCCGGCACCCACGTCCCCACGCCGGGGTGGAAGGCAGTCCTGTGGGTCCCACTCACCAGCAAAGTAGCTTCCCATGCTGCCCATGAAGGACCAGCACTTCACCAGCTGCACCGCCACCCAGAGGGCCCTGGGTCTCCCAGGGCAACCGGCCCTGGAGGCCCTGGCAGCCCTGGGAGCAGCGATGCAGACACCCAAGGCCCCAGCTCTGCCTCCCACTCACTGGTTCCAGGTGGATCCCCAGGGCCAGGATTGACCTGTCCTGACCTCACTGCAGCCACCTCATCAGTGTCACCTGCTGCAGGGGACGTCTACTCCCAGGCTTCTCAGGGAGCCATGGTCAACCGGAAGTCCAGAAGCCAGGCTCCCAAGGGACAGCAGCACAGGCAGGAGATGAGATTGTGAACTGAACACACTGGAAGGTGCGGCTCAGGTGCCATGGGTAGGAGACTACATTAGGGACTTCGAGTCACCTCAGAAGATACCCAGAAAGATCAGACAGAAAGCACACACAGTCCAGGGGAGGCGTGGTCCCCACCGCTCCTCAGCGAGGCTGTGCAGCAGGGTGGCCACATACCCCAAAGGCTGCCCTAGATGGGTCCCAGCGACAGCCAAGGGGCACCCAGGAGCACGCAGGTGAAGCCCAGGAACAGAGTCCTGCTGCCCACGGTTCCATCACCCAAGGCCCCCAAAGCCGCAGTCACTGCTAACCAGTCACACCCTCTGAGAGGGTCGCTGAGTCATTCCCTCCGCACAATTCAGGCTCAGAATGCCGGGTCAGCCCCTCCTGCTGGGAGCGTCCCTGGGACGCTGAGGAGCGCACCTCTCCCAGGGTTTCTACCTGGATGGCTTTTGGGAGGCATGGGCTCAAGCCAGAAACAAAGGCGCTGCAGTAACCTTCAGAATCAGTGACAACCAGCCGCTGCGGGCCGCGGCGCGGGGGGCGATCTGTCCGGATCTGTCTGACCTTTCCTGCGTTTGTTTTTCACTTTTTGAGTCAGGTTCTCCCTATGTAATTCAGGTTGGCCTTGAACTTACAGCAATCCTCCTGCCTCAGCACCCCAGCACTGGGGTAACACGTGCTGCCATGTACCATGTGGTGGTGCACAGCTATAATCCCAGCACTCAGGAGGCTGAGACAGGAGGATCGCTGAAAGTTCGAGGCCAGCCTCATCTACAGTGAGTTCAAGGCCACCTGAACTGCACAGCGAGACCCTGTCTCAAAAAACCAAAAAGATAAAATAAAACAAAGTAAAACAAAATAAAATTTTATAAAGTGCCGAGTTGGGGCTGGGGTGCAGCTCAGTAACAGCACACTAGCAGCTGCGAGGCCCGGGGCTCTACTCCCCTACCACACGGGAAAAGTGCGCAGTTGTGCAGGTTTGACCGGGAGTCGCCCCGTTTTTGCGCGGTGAGTTAGTCTCTTAAATGCCGCCTCCACCCAGCTCAGAGCTGCTCTGCAGCTCTGCCGTCCTGGTGAGAACAGTGGTCCCACCCTGCTGCCCCTCCTTCTGCTCCTTCCCAGCCCTCAACTGGGACAGAAGCTCGAGTCCCCATCCCCGGAAAGGGGGGGCAGCCTGCCTTCTCCAGGCGCGGCTTCCCGCAGAGCTCCTCTGGCCTCCGGTCGTCCCCACCCATGTCCCCGGCACCGCCAGCCACGGGCCTCCGCCGGCCTGCTGGCTACCTCATGGCCTCACCCTGTCCCTAGGTGCAGATGGCAACTGTCAGGTGACCATTATTTAAGTCAAAAGAAACAGCTTAGCCCAGAGCTTGGACTGTGGGATGTTCCACTTGCAACAAAGTAGCAGCAGCTCAGGCAACTGAGAAAGCACAGCAAATTTATCAAGGCGAAGAGGAGAGGGCAGCAAAGGGTGTTGATCAGACTGCTTGGGGTGAGCTGCCCAGGGGGCCAGGCAGCCAAGAACCGCATATGGTCACGCCGACGCCACCGATCATGAAATAGGCAGCCATAATAAAATAACTCCAAGTGCCGGCGAGATGGCTCAGCGGCGTAAGCGCCTGCCTGGCAAGCGCGAGGTCCTGAGTTCGACTCCCGGAACCCACATACGAAGAAAGGGCTGGTGATATCGCTCAGCGGCACGGGTGCCTGCTGGCACGCAAGGTCCTGAGGTCGACCCCCGGTACCCACAAAAAAATAAATAAAATAAAATAAAATAACTCCAAAGTGACCCTCGACAAAGTCCTTCCAGTTTGGAAACAAAAGGAGGCGCCTCGGGGCTCAGGCCACACAGTTAACACGCAAAGGCGACGAATGGCAGCCACGACCACAAACTGGACAAGCGAGGGATAGGGTGGGTTGTGCTAACCCTGGCCACATCTGTTTGCTCCAACCATGGTTTCCAGCATTCCCTGGTCACAATCAGGCCCACAAGGTCAGCGACCCAGGCTGAGCCTGCAGGCGGCTGGGCAGGGGTCTCCCTGGTGCGAGAAGGAAGGCAGAAGGCGCCAGGCCTGGGCCTGGCCCCTTCAGCTCTAGCCCTCACAGCAGCAGTCACGGGGACAAGGCGCTGTCCCAAAGGAGGGGCCACCAAAGCACGGAGAAACGCCCCACCCAGAGGTCCGTTAGTGCGGCAGGCTCTGTCCTCCAGCCAGTAGGACCCAGGCTCCATCGAGCGCCGGAACCACCGGTGCCTCTGGGCTGTCTGCAGGAGAGGAGGCTTCCAGGGCCACCCACGCTGGGTCCGCACCAGGAAACCGGATGCACATCTCACTCACCACGGCACGGGATCAGCAGGGCGGGCACAGGCTGTCCTCAGAGGTGTCTGACTGGAAGGGCCTGGAAGGAGAGACACGATCGTGAGCCGCATCCACGGGACAGGAAGATGCCCGTGGAACCAGCCAGGAGCGTGTCCCTGAACATCAAGAGGCCGAATGCCAGGGAAACTGAGTCACGCCTCCACCTTCCCTCCCCAGTGACGGAAGAGACACTAACTCAAGTGAACGCCAGGTTCACAGCCCACTGAGACCTTTCTGGGGCCGTTACTGCCACGCCGGACAAGGTGGCCGAGAGAGGAAGCTGAGTGCACAAAGCTGAGCCCTGCGCTCGTGGGTTTTAAACTGCAGGGAACACACATAAAACTTGGCCCTGAACCACGCCTGGAGCACAGCCGGGACACTGAGGCGTCCACACCACGGTCACCCGCACCCTCCAGAAGTTCCCAACCTCCCAGATGGAAATCCAGTCCCCAGCACAGACTCCTGGTCCCTCCCCTCCCTGCCTCTGGCCACTTGAGGACCCCAGGCTGGTCTTTCTGTGCCTGCTTCTCTCTCAGAACATTGTGCCCGCAGCTCTCTCCTGTGCGGTGGCACGCGTCACAATTTGTCCTGCTCTGAAAGCCAAATAACACTGCACCGAGCGCGCCCCTCCCCACGTTCATGCGTGGAAGCCCTGAGCCCCGGTGTGACTGTGCCTGCAGGTGGGGGCTTTGGGGATGCACTGGGCAGGGGCTTCACCAGGAGCCCCTGAAGCCGGCAGCAACAACTGTGACAAGCGAGGCCCAGGGTTCCAGCTGGCCACCTGGCGCTTTCTTAGGCGACAGCACTGTGCCAGGCCAGCCCCACATGTTCCTCTCCACGAGACTCACAGCGTCCACCCTGAGCGGGCACGGCCGGGCTCTCGTCCCATTCAATGCAGTGGGAGGTGGGGTTCTCTTCGCAAACACATCCAAAGTCGCCCTCGGGATCTGGAGCCACCGGTTTTCCTTTTCATTTTTCCTCCTCTGTACGTAACAGGCTTTTGCCTCTGGCTGCTTCTCCCTGTGCTTCAACTCAGGACTTACCGAGCTTCGTCGCGATGAGATTTCACCACATCTCAAAATGTCAGCCACTGCATTTCCCAACGCCTCCCTCACAGGCGCCCGCTCTGGAGAGCAGCCCCCCGGCGTCGGCCGGCTCGGCGTAGTCCCTGCCGTGTCCTCCGTCTCCCTCCTGCGAGAGTCATTTCAGAGTGTGGCGCGGTTTGGTTTACATCTAAAATGCCCCGAAGGGCAGCTGCAGGGCCTCGCTGGCAGGCTTTGGGGGACGGCTGGGGCACGAGGGCTCTCGGCAGCAGCTGACCGCTGTAGGAACCCTAACCTCATGGCGTCATCGGGAGGAGATGGGGCAGGAGTGGGCCTGGCAGACAGCGGGTCACAGGACAGGGAACTGAGCGCTGCGTCCTGTCCCCGCCCCGTTTCCTTGGGTTCTGTCCCTGCTTCCCACACCCTCTGCTGCGATGCCACCTCAGCTGCCAACCATGGACCGAGGCCTCAGAACCGAGAGTCACAGCAAAACTCTCCTCCTCCCAGCTGCTGTTCTCGGGGCATCGTCATGGCGGAAGAGCTGACTAATGCGGCCGTCCTCTCCTGTGACGTCTGCCTGTCAGACCCGTCCAGTGTGTTGCCCATCTCTAGACTTATTTGGGTCTTTTTCTGTATCTGCTATTTCTCTTCATTTTGCTCACATTTTCCCTGCTATTGAACATAGAAGCATACATACATGACCCACTGACCATTCTTGTCTGCTAATTTTTTTGTTTTGTTTCCAGATGGGGTCTTGCTATGTAGTCCAGGCTGGTCTCAAATTCACAGAGACCCTCCTGCCTCAGCCTCCCAAGTGCTTGGATGACAGTCGGGCGGGGGGAAAACGGGAATTGTGCATTGTGAAGTCAAGTTTTCGCTGAGCTGAAGCAGGCTTCTGGCCGGGGCCTGCTGGGGTCCCCTGCGAACCGCACCAGCCGGGAGCCCACCAGGACCTCCGCTGGCCGGAAGCAACAGAAGCCTCCGCCCCCTTCTTTCTGCTCCCAGTGCAAGCTCTCGCTGGAAGCGAATCTCTACCTGCCCGTCGCGTTAACCTGGAAAGCAAAACTGAGTCAGTGAGGCCATCAGGGCCCTCCCCCAAGTCAGACGCAGCCTGCGCAGAGACCCTGGGGAGGACGGCGACTGTCCAGTGTGGGGTGCAGCACCGATCCTCTCAGGACCCAGCAGTGCGGCTGCCCACGGTGCCAGCCAAGGGGACAGTGGGCAGCTGGCTGTCCCCGCCCAGCATCTCACCCTCCCACGGGCCACGGGGCGCGAGCATCGTCGGTGGTTGGCCAACAGCACAAGCTTGCAGGAGGCTACGTGCTCTGGAGCCCTGTCCCGGAAGCTCTGTGATCGCCTGTCCTGTGTCTTCCGCTGTCCTGACACCGTCCCTTGAACCAAAGAGTTTCAAGTCTTCATCGTAAAAGCAGCCAGAGCAAACAGGCCGATTGCCTTCTTCCCCGGAGAGGAGCCTGACAGGGCCACTACACGGGCGGACCCTGTCGTGAGTGGGTGGAAAGGACTCGGCCGCCAGCCTGGAACCCTACCGCCGGCAGCTCCCACTCTGGGAGTGCGGGGACACAACGAGCACACAGATCTGCAGTGCCAGCCATTCCACCAGAGGACGGGAGGACTGGGGAGCATCTGCCCCCAGCAGATCTCGGGGAGCTCAAGAGACAGAAACCAGGGTGGGGAGGGGTCTCCAAGCCCAATCACATCAACTGAAAAGAACAAAAAGCCATTTCCAAAATCCAGCCATCAAACATTAAGCGAAAATCTAATATGTGAATTGAACAGTAGCAAAATATTTCATATCACAACTTACAGCTTCAGCCAAATCAGCTCTTAAAGGCAATGACTCAGAGCACATTAGAGATTTTTAAAAGGCTGCAACAGATGACATAAATAGAAAAGCGCCAGGCATAATGACACCTGCCTGTAACCCAGCACTCAGGAGACTGAGACAGGAGGATTGCCATGAGTTCAAGGCCAGCCTGGGGTATGAAGCGAGATCCTGCCTCAAAGAAAAATGAAAGCAAAAAATAAATTTAACACGAAGGGAGGAATTAACTTTAAAAGCAGAAAATAATGAAATACAAAACATAGAAAAGGCCCCAAAGTCGATTCTGAGAAAGGATCAATAAAACCGTATTTTGTCATGAGAGAACAAGATAAAGAGAGAGGAACAGAGGCACAAACACTGCCAGGAGTGGAGACAGGCGGACAGGCTGCAAGGACAAAGAGCACATGGTGACCATTTTATAGTAAAAACCTGAAAGTGGGGTAAAGGAGAAATCCCTGGGGAAAATAACAGATGAAAATAGACTCCATAAGAAACTGCAGCACCTGAGCAGGAGTCCAACACCACTGCCAAACAAGGAAACCGGCTGAGTTCAGCACCATTTCCACGAAGATCCAGCGAGACGTCAAAGGTGAGATGTTTCCGGGCTCTCTGGAGCCTGTTCAAAGACACCAAGGCGAAGGAAAGAGGACAGAAACGGCGGTGCTGCACGGCCAGCACAGAGACTGAAGAAAGCGCCCAGGGCCGGTCGCGAAGGGACCCTGCTCAGGAACGCAAGGAAGCCGAGCGTCACAGTCGCACCCTGGTACTCGACCGCTTGGAAACTCATTGAATTTGGTAATGATGCATTTTGACAAAATTTTTCCCCTGTACTCATCCATCGCTGGTTCGGTGCTCAACACCCGAGCTGGAATCTGTGCGTGTCACCTGCCCGTAACCCTACACACTTCCTCTCGGACCAGAACGTCTGTTTGGCCTTCCTTATTGTCGCACCCCCCCAGAGCCGAGTCACCACGCACACCAGGGAGCCGCCGTACACGGCAGATCAGAGGTGCAGGGGGTCTTTGGCAGCATCACTCACCATCACACAGACCAGGACAAAGGAAGTTGGGTGCTCCTGGGACGGGGCACAGGGGAAACTCCTGGACTTGATAGACAACATCCAAATGGTGCTACCCGCCACCCCCATCACTGCAACAAACACTGAGATGTGCAGAGCGCGGAGCCTTGGCTCTCGGATCCAGAGCTCTCAGGGTATGGTCCGGGGCCCTGCTGCCCTCCAGCCTGTGGTACCAGCAGCACAGCATGGGGAAGTGAGGCTGCCCAAGGTATGGCCAGGATGCAAAAGCAGAAAGGAAGAAGGTTGCACAGTCCCTTGGGAGGGCGCCCATCACCCGATTCCAACCTCTGGGCTCCTCCTACGCTCCCCCAGCAGTGCCAGCTGGCACCGAGCCCTCAGCACACGGCTCTGGGACACCACAGACCAGAACTCTCGGACGAACATCATGCTCAGCAGTGACTCAGGAAAGCTCCCTGTGGCCAGGATCCTCGCGGCCCCTGAGCTCTGGGGACACCAGCCAGCACAGGAAGGTGAGAAACAGGAATAAACACCCGGGAAGGAGAAGGAAAACACTGTTTAACTCACAGATGGCACAGACGCACACTCAGAACACCTAGAGTTAAAAGAATAAATAAATGACCCGAAGTAACCTACAGAGATGAGTGCTGGAAATAATAAGAAAGTTTAGGGCCAGGGCTGCAGCTCAGGGGTAGAGCTTCCCGTGCATGCGCGAGGCCCTGCATCTGTCCCCGGAACCGCAAAACAAAGCTCAGCCAGGAAGCCGCACAAACATGAAGAGTGATCGACCTCCTGTGTCTCGCCCGCAGCACAGGAGAAGGATGGATTACGCAAATACCGGCACAGCACACCCAGGCCGCAGGGGAGAGCAGTGGGGGCGAACCTCCGGCACGCCTGTTCGTCATCACCGAGAGCTCCAACAGGTGCACCATCCCCGGAGTAGAGGGACACACTCAGCACCCCACTACCTGCATAAACACCGAGGGTAGGTGAACCGGAGGCTTAAAAACGTTGAACTTTTTCTCCAACTTTCTTGGTGAACTTTGTGTACAGAGAAGTTGAAATAATAGCAAAGGAGGGTCTGGGTGTGGATACGTAGATTAACCTGCGTCTGTGGGTCCGCGTATCTGTCTGTGTGTGTCTGGGTGTGTCTATGTGTGTGCGTCTGCACATCTCCGCTGTCTGTGTCTGCAGGTCTGCGCGTATCCGCGTGTATCTGTGTGCCTCTGTGTGTCTGCATGTGTGCAAGTCCCCTGCAGACCGCAGTGCTGCTCGCCTCAGTGCCCCGCAGCCTCCTGACTGCACCTTCCTCGTACCCGCGGTAAAATCAGCACACTGGAAACTAGCAGTTGGTCCCTAGCACCATCGAACAGCCCATCGGCATCGTCCCCAAGTGTCCTGGAAATGCCCACGTGGCTGGTGTACAAATGGCTCTGTGATCCAGGCTCACACCTGGCACCCACAGCGAGGGAGACGGCAATGACCTCAGTGGCACAGGCCGTGCGCACAGAGAAGGCGCGGAGGAGACAGCAGTGGGACGGTGGCAGGAAAGTGTGGCCTCAAGCGAGTGCTGCAGTCGTCAGGGACAAGGAGCTGTGACTGCGAACTCTGAGGAGCAGGGCAAGGGGGGACCAGCGGGCAGAGCCGAAAAACACTGCTCCCAAGGACCGAGTGTGAGCACCGGAGCTGTGTCCTCTCCACTCACACAGGACAAACTCAGAATCCGTCCCCAAGTAGTGCAGGCCGCTGGCCAGCTGTCGCCAACATCAGGCTCGCTGGGGGAGCAGGAAGCGCCAGGACCAGGCAGCACAGAGAGCCGGCGGTCCCACAGGTGAGGGAAGTCACCGCTCTGCTGAGCAGGAACGGGCCGGAGACGGCTCGGCTATCAACTCCAGCCAAGGACGAGCTCTTAGAAATTGAAAATCACGTGGCGAACTCAGCGAACTTAGCAAAACCAGCTTATGTCTGGATTCCACCAGGGTAGGGAGGGGGCAGGGTGTGGGGGTGGCACAAGACGGTGGGAGACTGCCAATCCATCTCACCTCCTGGCCCTAGGGCCGGGCCTCTTGCCCCCTGCCCCAAGGAGGCCATGACCCTGGCCTCACTGCCTTGGGGTCCCTGAGGCCATCAGCCTACAAGGTGTCCCCTGGGCACAGGTCATGGCGTCTCCAGAGCAAGGAGCATCCCCTGGTCAGAGCTGGCATCCCAGCAGGAGGGGACAAGGGACAGCAGCTATTAGTGTCACAGCCTCCAACCTAGACTGTCCAATGTCTGTCCCTTTTCTGTGAGCCAGGAAATTCACAAATAAAGGGCAAGGAAGTGGGCCATGGGTGTAGAGGTGGTATCGGGTCAGGGCAGCCCCACAGAGCCCACAGCAGCCTGGCACTCGGTCTGATCTGGGTACCAGGAACCTGGCACCACACAAGTAGCCCAGGGGACATGGGAGAGGCTATGGCACTGGGTCTGCCCCATGGCTAGCCAGGACAGAGACAACCGGCAGAGCTGGGCACGGCCTCCTGCGTGGCATACCAGGTTACAAAGCCAGCGCTAACACAGACCATGGCACTGATGGCCCCAAGAGATGCAGGGCCTTGGCCTCCCGGAGCCATGTGGGCGCTGGTGGAGGGGCCACCTCACGGTGGGGCGCCCAGCAGGTCCCCCACACCTGGCTCACCCCGGACAGCAACACCAGTCTGGTTTCAGACATAGTCTCCAGCATCACAGTGCCCACGACACTCACCCAGGGGAGGAGGAGCTGCCCCAGCTGCCCAGTGCGGGACAGGCTGCCACCATCCCCTGCCTTCTCCACACAGCTGAAGCTGGCAGTGTAGACGTGCCCAGTGTAGACGTGTCCAGGGGAGACATGTCCAGTGTAGACGTGCCCAGTGTAGACGTGCCCAGCATAGACACGCCCGGGGGAGACGTGTCCAGTGTAGACGTGTCCAGTGTAAACATGTCCAGTGTAGACGTGCCCAGCATAGACACGCCCGGGGGAGACGTGTCCAGTGTAGACGTGTCCAGTGTAAACATGTCCAGTGTAGACGTGCCCAGTGTAGACATGCCCGGGGGAGACGTGCCCAGTGTAGACATGCCCAGGGGAGATGTGTCCAGTGTAGACATGTCCAGTGTAAACGTGTCCAGTGTAGACGTGCCCGGGGGAGACGTGCCCAGGTGTTCGCAGATGGAAACACACATCATGCAGAAACTAGGCGCATGACACCCATCTCCACGCCATCCAAGGGACATCACACAATCAGTGACAACACAAAACATGCCGCGCCGGTGCCTTCCCCTCAGCCTAAGCTATTCCCAGCAAGAGCCCCATCCACACCCACAGGCCCCGCAGGAAGCAGGACCCAGATGGGGGACCCCACGGCCACAGGGACCCCCACGCAGAAGCGGCTCAGACTCTCCGCCAGCCCCGGTGGGGGGAGACACGCAGGCCACAGCTGCGGCCTTCAGTTTCTGGAGTCCCCCGGGAGGCAGCGGAGGCTGAGGCTGCGGCTCCCGCTTAGTGGCAGGTTTGCTCCCCAGCAACCCCTCAAAAGAAACAGGCAGAAATAATTTAATAACATTTTATTCAACCATGACATCCAAAGGATTACCGTCTTAACGTGATCAGCGTAATAGAATCCCTCTTCCATCTGAGGCCCTGTGCGCTGCCAGGTGGCCCAGGGCCTCGGGGGCCACAGCAGGTGCCTTCGCAGGAGCAGCGCAGCCCAACGCTCTCCTCTCCCACCAACGCACAGAGAGCTCCAGGCGCACGTAGCTTCAAAACCCTGCGGCCTCAGACGTATCTCCAGCGTCAGTTCTCCCACGGCTGAGAGGCGCAGCGCTCCAAAACTGTTCGTGGCTTTTCACGGCCTGCAGTTGGTCTTCTTGTCACCGTTGTTATTCAGCATTGAGGACTGAATTTACGGCCTTCACACTGAGCGACATCCCCAGCTGTTTTTTTTTGAGACAGGGTCTCGCTAAGTCACTAAGTTGCCCAGGCTGGGCTCCAACTTGCAACCTTCCTGCCTCAGCAGTGAGTGCCAGAATTACAGGCATGAGCCACCATGGCCAGCCAGGGTATTTTTTAACCGGAAAAGAAAATTGGCCCATTCCTGAAAACACAATATAATTACAAGGTACAGAATAAAAAGTGTGACAAAGTTACTAAATTCTTCCCGTCTTTTTTTTTTTTTTTTTTTGGTGATCCTGGGGATTGAACCCAGGGCCTTGTGCATGCAAGACAAGAACTCTACCACTGAGCACATCCCCAGCCCCCAGTTTTTTTTTCTTCCATAAAATTTGGAAGGAGAAACTGACCCTTTCAGGAAATAGACACGACACGCTGGGTGCAGCTCAATGGCAGAGCCCCTGCTGTGCGCCAGGCCCTGCCCAGCACTGCAAAGCAAACAGAAAGAAAACAAAAATGATAAGCGAGGAGTCGAAGCAACTGGTGATTCCCATTTGCTTTTCAACTTTCTTTTCTCCCTAAAAGGGCTCTTGTGTTTATATCCTGCCACTGTCTCTCCTGCCCCCTCCTAGGAAGGACGGATCCTGCAACCAGCGCCAGCCCCGGACGGACCTTCGCTGCCGAGGTTAGCACACCGCCACGCCCCCGGGCACTCCAGCTCAGAGTGCTGTCCCTCCGTCATGGACCCCGGGCACCAGTAGGCAGCGGCCCCGCCCCGACGCCACCCCTTTTCTGATTTCTGGCCAATGTATGTGAGGGAATAAAACTGTCTCGACATAAATCTGCCCCATTGTTGATTCGACTGCAGTTTGAAGTTTTCAGAGCCCCAGGCACAGCTGTGACCAGAGCCCGAGTGACACTGAGCCGGCGTGCCTGCCCCCGCCAGGCCCCTTCCGTGTTCTGCAGGGTCTTGGGGACAGGGACAGCAGTGCAGCCATGTGGGGGGTGCACCTCTCAGATCAGAGCCCCAGGTGACACGGCCATGAAGCTGACCCAGAACTTGGCACAGTACTGGCGTGACACAGGCACCGGGTCTGTGGAGGATGGAGAGGTGACATCACCTGCTGAGGCATGAGGTGGGGAGGACACAGGGCAAGTCACACTGCCCTGATACTCCCAGGAGCAGGGGACGCAGGTGAGGCAGCTGAGCATCGTGGTGGATACAGCGCAAAGGAGGCAGAGTCAGGGAGGTTCCGGGAGCCAGAGGATGGAGGAAGGGGTCCCAGTGGCCCAGGCTCAGACATGGTGAAGGAGAAGACAGAGGACTGGATTTGTGGGCCCCGGAAGAACCTATGGCAGTGGCCCCAGGGGGACATCACCCCATGCTGCACGCTCACAACCTTCCCTTTCCATCTGACTTCTGCCATGGAGACACAGTGCTCCGTCCCTAAACCTTGCTCTGCCACTGCTGGGCACAGCGCGGGGCATAGCGTGGGTGGCGGCTCCTCAGCTGCCACACAGGGGCCCTGGAGGAAGCCACCGGCACAGTGGCCCTGTCACTTGCTCTCCGGTCTTATGGGTGACAGAGAAGCCGATAGAAAGTTAACTGAGGAGCATTCTGCAACCACGCCTGTCCAGCTACGCCCTTGCTAGGGACAAGCCGGGGAGCGGCCGCCCATGCCTCGCCCTCTGCAGACCACGCCGCCCGCCACGAGGCTGCTCCGCGCCAGGTGCAGTCGCCGGGCAGCACCGTCGTCCTCGCACACCAGGTCCACACCCGAGCCCGTGCTGGTCCTCGAGCTGTCACCAACTCTCTCCCGAGGCGGGGCCACCCCCACAAGCCACGCCCGTCTTCACCCCACGACCCTGTGCCGAGCCTCGTGGGAGGCCACAGACAGACTCGTTAGGCAGGAGCCCGGGATCCAAATTACACAACCTGGGAACCAAGTCGACCAAGCAGGAGGTGGCAGGGTGGGCAGTTCGACCCAGCCCTCCGGAAATGCGCGCTTCGGGGGCGGGGGGTGAAGTTCAAAGGGAGAAGGCACGCCTAGCACTCCAGGCCCTGGGTTCAATCCCGAAGACCAGAAAGTAAAATAAAATAGAAAATCTAAGTTTGGTGTCATATGCCTATAATCCCAGCATTCAGGAGGCTGAGGCAGAAGTGCCTCCAGTTCGAGGCCAGCCTGTGCTACACAGTGAGTTCAAGGCCAGCCTGCAATACATAGGGGGACCCTGTCTCAAAAGAAAACCAGATAAATAAATAAATAGGTTTGCTGTCATATATGGTATTGTTATTTATGGCGATATTTTAATGTTAGATGCAGTGTATAAAATAACTATGTTTAGAGAGAAGAGAGAAAATGGAAATAGAAATGGCAAAAGCACACTGACCAGGAGAAGAGGGCGATTTGGGAAGAGTCCAAGAGAACTTCCAGGGGTGAAACACAGTCACGGAGATGAAGAGTCTTCAAGAGCAGAGGAGGTGGCAGTTCAGCCAGAGCTGCGCAATGGCTCGGAACGCAGCGCAGGGTCTGGGGGTGTGGAGAGCGAGCCGCGGGGGCCGGGGCCGGGCGCAAAGTCAGCAAGGGGAGCTCAGCGCACGGCCACTTCCAGGATGGCAAGCCACGCGGACCCTCCAGGGGCACAAGGGAGCCCACGCAGGACAACGGGAAGGATGCCGGGCAAAGAGGCCGCAGCAGGAGGGATCAGAACCAGCGCCGCACATGTCCCCAGTGTCCCTGTCCCTGCCCGTGAGGCCCAGAACAGGAATGGAAACTAAGTGCCCCGCACACAGGCGCAGGAGCACCCACCCCAGCCCACAGCCACGGAGGGATAAAAGCAGAAACCAAGATGCTCGGCGCGGGTGGGAACCTGCACTCGGACACACTCAGGACGTGGCACAGCAAGGCCGTGGACAGGTGCCACCCCAGTGCTTCTTAGGGTGCTGTGAGGGTGGCAAGATGCGTGAACCCCATCCAGGGGACGGAGGAAAGGGAAGGGGACAGCAGCCCCCACTGTTGCCGACACACGGAACTTCAAAACATAGCAGGGCCCTGGTGCCAAGAAACCAGCGGCTGTTAGGGAACAGGGAGGGTGGCACACAGCTGTCAGATGACACCAGGGTCCCCACGTCCTGGTCCCCAGCCCGGCTGTCTCCTCCCGAGGGTGGCCGGGCCTGGCAACTCTTCAGATACAAAGTGTGCAGCAGAAGCAATGGACCGTCACCCACGGGAGCACGAGAGATGGTGGCCTGTGTGTCCTGCTGCGTGCACTCTCCCTCCCTCCCTCTCCCTGGTGACCACCACCCTGCTGCCCTCTGGTCACTGTCCCCAGGGCTCAGGAGGCCCTGGGCATGCAGCTGGCCTCCCTCCTGCACACGTCCTGGGTGTGACGCCGGGCTCCTGGGTTTTACTTGGTGTGCTCAGTTTCTAATCACGTGGACACCGGGCCCTTTTACCTGTCCTCCACATCTGCAATCTTCTCTCCACCTCTTCTTCTACACTTTTTCTTAAGTAAAGTGTGTGCTGGAGAGGGCCGCCCGCCTACGCGGCGGGGTACACTGCCCTGTGTGGCCAGCTCCTCGGTGCCGCAGGCGTGGTGCTCACAGCGCAGCTGCAGCTGCTTCCTTGTCCTTTCCCACTGGGGGACGCAGCAGTCCCCTGCCCATGGCGTCAGCAGCCCATGGGAGCCACCCCGGGAGGGTGGCCAGCCTCGCCCTGGGGTTTTCCGTCTGTATCTCGGGAAGGTCAACCGTCTTTCATCTCTTCGCCTTTGCTTCAGTTTCTCTGCATTTTCGCTATTGCCTCCTTGGTTCTGAGGAGGAGCCACAGGGACTCAGAGCCAAGTGGCCACCATCGGTGCCAACCCCAGACCAGACAGGCCCTCCAGGCCTCCTGCAGACCTGCCGATGACTTTAAAGATTAATTCAAAAACACTCCTCGCAAAAGCAACAAAAATAATTAAGGAGCCTAGGGCTAAATGGAAGCCTGGAGTGTAAGACAGCAGGGCGCAGGGCACCCTCGGGGACACTGGGCAAGACCCACTCAGCCAACTCTGCGGCCACCTGGGGCACGGGCTTGGGGAGCAGACTTCAGACGTCCACAGGACATGGACACGGAAGGCGCCGAGACCTGGTGGGGTGGGGGCTTCCTGCCCAGGCAGCACTCAGGGGCCGGGTAAATTCTGCATTCAATCAAAAACACTGTGGGTCATAACAAAATTAAGTAAAAAGACAAGACCCGGTGGGAGAAGGCACCTGACACACCCACGACGACCGATGACAGGGACCCTGAGGACACACAAAGCACAGAACAGCAGGCGTAGTGGTGCGCACCTGTCATCCCGGCATTCCAAAGGCTGAGGCAGGAGGATCACCGCAAGTTCCAGGCCAGCCTGGACATAGTGAGTTCAAGGCCAGCCTGGACTACATAGTCAGACCCTGTCTCAAAAAAATAAAAACAAAAAAAAAAGAGAGAAAGCACAGGTCAGAAAGCCACATAAAGGATGTGCAGTGGACACAGCCCAGCAGACAAACAGCGTGAGTGGCCTGGAAACAGACAGGGACACTGGACTCCCTCGGCGGGGAACTCAAGTCAGGACCCACCTGGACATCACTGTGTCGTTCAGCTGGCGAGAATGAATGGGGACCCAGTGTCATGGCGCCCGCAGGTGGACCCTGGGCATCACGGGGGGGTGGAGCTTGTGCACGGCCCACCCCCAGTTGGGGACGCGGGGCCAGAGGGCTGCCACACACACAGAGACCCGGCTCGGTCAATGGAAGAGGAGCAAGACCAGGAGCACCTTTCCGGCCACCATGCGGCACATTCTGAAGACGCCCTTTTCCTAGACCTGATTTTTTCTTTTTTTTTTTTTTTGGTTGTGTTGGGGATTGAACCCAGGGCTTTCACCCCAAGCTATGTCCCCAGCCCTTTTTAATTTTTTATTTTGGAGACAAGGTCTCACTAAATTGTTAAGTTGCCCAGGCTCTGCTTAAACTTGCCATCCTCCTGCCTCGGCCTCCCAGAGCGCTGGGGTTACAGGGCTGTGCGCGCCCAGCTGAGGACTTGACCTTTCCATGGGCTTGGTCGGGGCCCCTGCAGGCACTCAGAGACGCTGAAGCCACTTCGTTTCCCGGCTGGACTGGCACTTACTGTCTGGTCCCAGCTTCGGTCCTGGAGCCGTCACCAGGGAGCCCTGGCCTGGTCCAGCAGCCGGGGCTGAGCCAGGACGGGCAGCTCTTTTGGTCTCACCTGCACAGAACACCTCGGAGTTTCTCCATTCATTTTTCTCTTCTTTCTCTCTCTCTCGTTTTTTGTTTGTTTGTTTGTTTGTTTGGTTTGGTTTGGTTTGGTTTGGTTTTTGGCTTTTGTTTGAGACAAGGTTTCAACATGTAGTCCAAGCTGATCTTAAACTCACTTTGCAGCTCAGGCTGGCCTTGAACTCACAGCAATCCTCCTGCCTCAGCCTCCTGAGTGCTGGGATTACAGGCATGCGCCACCATGCGCGCAACTTTTCACTTCTCTTGCATGCACTTTGGAGGTGCCCACTTTGTCTTCTATCAGCTCTGTCACTTTACTCAAGAAATAAACAAATACTGTACTCCAGAAGCCATGGCAGTGGTGCCCCCAGGGCAGAAGTCAGGGGCAGCAGCATTTTTAATTTGGTACCTGCGGGATGTTAAAAAGAAACGAATGTGCAAAAAAAAAAAAAAAAAAAAGTCCAGCCTCTGGCTTCTGTGAGAAGAACACACACAGCAGTGCTGGCCCTGTGCCCACCTGCTGTGCACAGCAGAGGTGCTGGGCAGCGGCTAGATGAGCTGGGCCCTTGGAGGAGGGCCCACCACCCCCACATCCCCAGCCTGGGCCACGTCACTTCCTTCTCTGGCCCCACTCCTGTCCCCCTCCTCCTTACAGCTCCACTTACAACTTTGGTCACCGAAAAGGATACTTTATGATCAATAACTTGGTAACCTTTAGAGAACAGAAGGAAAGGCTCAGCCAGCTCAGAGGGGCTCTCCCTGGGGTCCAGGGAACACAGCGGGAACCGCAGCAGGCCCTGAACAGAGCCACATGCAGTCCCCAGCCATAGTGCCCTGAGAGCAAGCCCCACCCACCGGAACCCAAGCCCTCACTGCCACTGCCACCTGCACGCTCGGCTCTGCTGGGCGCCAGCAGTGCCTGGGATGGCCTGGGGCGCAGGGGCCTCCACAGCCTCAGGCATCTCTAAAACTCCACAGGCGTCCAACCCATGGGCTGCTTCCCCTCTTTTTTTAATGTTATAATAAAAATTTTTTAAAGAACATTTTGCCAGGCGTGGTGGTGCACACTTGTAACTCCAGCACTCTAGAGGCTGAGGCAGGAGGGTCACTGCAAGTTCGAGGCCAGCCTGGGCTACATAGTGAGTTTGAAGACAGCCTGGACTACATAGCAAGACCCTGTCTCCAAAAAACCAAAAAAGAAAAGAAAGCACATTTTATTACTTACATTCTTTACTGATATTCCATACTTTATGTGCAGCCCAACATAACTCCTCTTCATTCCTTGTGAGCCCCAAGGTTAGATGCCCATGAGCAAAACCCAAATGTGCGGGTGCCACGGGACCAACAGCAAACAGCAAGGGTTGTCTACACTGGTGCTCTGGGGCAGCCATGGGGCTCAGCACTCAGCCCCTGCCAGGAGGCTGGCTTCGAGGTGACAGGTGAGAGGAAGGTCACCCAGCAGCCTCCCAGTGGCACCCACGGACCCTGCAGGGGACGGAAGACTGCGCTCTGTGGAGCAGCTCAGAGGGGCTCTCGCGCAGGGCAGGTCCTCAGGGACACGCAGCCCCCCTGGGACGATGCCGGCCCCAGGGCTCTGTGCTGGGCTGGCCGGGCTGCCCTCAAAGCTGCAGCTGAGACCCTCGTCCCAGGCAGGACCCTCCTCCCAGGAGGGACCTGTGTCCCAGGTCTGCCTCCTGCCTCCATGTCAGCCTCCTCAAGCGCTCCCCCACACCTGCTCCCTTCTCCTGTCCCCTGCAGTGCATTCTCCATTAACCTTTGCACTTTGACCTTCACCTGCTTCCCATGTCCCCCCACTAGGGCAGCCTGCATTCCATAATCTGACTTCTGTTGCATTTTGGGAAAAAATCAGGCCTGCAGCGCTGCATTCTGCAAGGTGCACCACTCTCCCCGCACCTGTGTGTGTCTCCCTACTTGAAAGAACATTTGTCACTCAACCGGTCACTTCAGTTAGGTGAGGACAACGGCCTAATCAGAATCAATCTACAGGGCCAGGGGTACAGCTCAGCGGCACAGTGCCTGCCTGGCAAGCGCAAGGTCCTGAGTTCGATTCCCGGTACCAAAAAAAGAAAAAAAAAAAATCCACCTATGGGAAATTTCCCTGCCTCAGCACATGCTTTGTGTAGAGTTGAGAGAAAGCCCAGCGCGGCAGGGCACGCCTGTCATCCCAGCACTCTACCCACCAGAACCCGTGCCCTGGCACCAGTGCACCTGGACCCTCAGCTCTCCTGGGTGCCAGCTGTGCCCGGGGATGGCTCGTGGCCCAGGGAGGCAGGAGGATCAAAAGTTCAAGCTCAGCCTGGGCAACTTAGTGACTTAGGGGGCCTCAGTCTCGACAAAGTAAAACAGGGTTGGGGAGGTAGCTCAGTGGGAAGCCCTGGGCTCAATCCCCAATCCCTACCCACTTCGCAAGATCCACCGAGCTGGGCGGCCCGCCGAGCCTTCCTGCCCCCGTTTCTCCACCCGTACATGGGGTGAGCCGCTCTCCCTATGGGGCTGCTTTGAGACTGAAAGTAAGGAGCATATAAAACACTGCAGAGGGCCGGCGATATAGCTCAGAGGCATAAGCGCCTGCCTGGCAAGCGCAAGGTCCTGAGTTTGACTCCCGGTACCCGCATACTAAAAAAAAAAAAAAACTGCAGAGATGCAATCATTGGAGTTGTTATAACACCATAAGGAAAGCCTAGGCTATAAAGCAGGGGCAGCTTAGCATCAGGGTAGGCTTGGAAAATTCTCGGATCAGCAAAGGGGCTCAAGGAAGAGCTGGAGAGCCCCGCAGGGTGACCCGCACTGTGCGCCGCACGGTCCCTGCATAGTGCCCCACACTGCACCCTGCACCCAGCATAGTACCTTGCCGCCGGTCACAACAGAGAGACGGCACCTGGGCACAGAGCAGAGCAGAAGCACTGCCTGCCATGGCTGTCACTGTGACTACCAGTGACTGCTGTCACTTAATATGGGTTTCCTTCTGCACCTACTTTCGAAAAGGAATCCAGTTTGGGAGGCTGAGGCAGGAGGATCACTGCAAGTTCGAGGCCAGCCTCAGCTCCATAGTGAGTTCAAGGCCAGCCTGAACTGCATAGCGAGACTCTGTCTCAAAAAACAAACAAATGAAAAAAAAAAAAAAAAAGAAAAGAAGGGACCCAGGCGATCTCCATTCAGGACATGTGGCTCCCGGGTCACAGCCATGCGGCTCCCCCAGGGGCACCCAGCTTCAGCTTTGAGTCCCGAGTGCCCTGGCCAGGAGGGCATCCACGGTCGCATCCTGAAGGGTACTCGCATGGCTCCCGACTCACTGCCACTCCCACCTAAGCCCCCATCTCGCGTGGGGATGACGTGGCGGTGAGCTCGGCACTAGCAGCCAGTCATGGGCCCCAGCTCTGCAAGATGAGCTGCCACCACAGTCACCACCAACCTCCTTCTCCATCCCCAAACTCCCAGACGTGCCCGGGTTAGCAGTGCAGACGCCACACTGGGTTTGACAGAGAAGACCAGAACACGGCGGGTTCTTCTAAATAACCAAGTGAAGGACGATCTGCAGGTAACCCTCCACTGCTTTTGCCCAAAACGCAGCATTCTGAAATAACTCAGAATTAATCCCAAAGTTCCGAGGAAGTGGTTTGAGGAATGACAGGTAGTCCTAGCCATTTTGCTTCACAGTTTGGCGCGGCTCATTTAAACTCCAACATTCTCGGTTAACCAAGAGTAAAACCCCGTGAAGTTTCCGAGCAGTTTTCACAAAATCAGCCCAGCTGTGCATAAAGCTCTCAGTGAGAAGGCGGCGCAGTCACACACGGCCTGTCCTGGCCCACGCCCTGCTCTGCAAGTGTCCAAGAGATCACAGAGGTTTTCGCGAGGCCAGAGAGGGTCAGGCACGTGGCAGGGGCCACTGCTTAGCGGGAGGTGTCTTGGGGTGGGGACAAGGGCTGATGGCCGGTGTGTTAAAGGCTGCAGAACCTAACCAAGGCCACCAGTCAGCGACAGAGTGAGTGGATGAGCTGACCAGCGCTGACTTGTTGGGCAAACAAATTGGACCAGTTAACCAGCACTAACCTGTCAGGGATAAACAGGATCAGACTGGCGAATCAGCTTGTCGGGGTAAACGGGATTGGACCAGTTAATGCCATCCTCCCTGCCAAGCAAAACCAAACAAACAAACCACAGTATTTGGTCTTTGGCTTCCCTTTTCCCTGTTTATAAAAGGATTCTGATATTTCCCGCCCACCTCTAATTTGATCAGGGGTAAGGTTCAGGGCTTTTCACAGAGGTAGCCCCGGGATCTTAGTTTACATCCAGCTGTGCCAATGTGCGACATCACCCCAGACAGGTAACTCAACCTCTCCATTTCCTCAGAGCAATTTCCCACGAAGCCCAAGTACAGAGCAAGACAGTGCGACACAGGACAGACGCCACGGCGGAGCCCCGGAGCAGAAGGGACTGCGCCTGAACAGACCCTCTTCTGGGACGCTCCTTTCCTACCTTCAGAACAAAACCGCTGTTTTCCACTGGCTTCCCAGCCTGGCCACAGAGACTGCGCACAGGACGGGGAGCCGCTGGGCTACCCCCGGCGGGGAGGCAGGACAGCACCCTCCACAGCCCCGCCCCCGCACCGTCTCCTCTTGCCACCTGTCCATAACCCAGACCCCGCCCGCCCAGCCTGGCCCTCCAGCCTGCAGATGAGCCACAGGCGTGCTCAGGTGAGCTGGATGCAGCCTCTCCGTGAAATGTGACTGCCAATCACACATCGCTGCTTCCTGAGAGGATGTAACCCAGAGGACGGCCACGGTGGCAGGCATGTGGACACAGCCAGGTGGTCACAGGCCAGCTCCACACTCCGGAGGAGTGGGCAAAGTTGTGATTACTCAACACGGAGGAGGGAAGTGGGACGGGATCAAGCTCCGGAGAGTTCAGAATCCACTGAGACCCCTGTGAAGCTTGTAAGGGGTATCACTGATCAGCAGCCTCCGAGTGAGTGTCGCAGCTGCCCCGAGTCTCCCCTCTGGCTCCTGCCACCCTGGCCACCCTGCTTCCCATCGGGAGCCGCCGCCGCCCCAGCCTGGGATGGTGGCTCTACGAGACGACTCGATCTTTAATAGGGGCAGCCAATTCTCCCTCCAGTCCCTCTGCCCCAGAAGCCACACTTGTCCTTTGCCTAAGACGCTAGCGTTTGCCAGGCAGAAGCCTCCTCGGACAAGACTTTTAGCACAGTGCATTCAAAGTCTCAGAAGCCATTTGTAAAACCATTTTCTCTATTCCACACAACTTCCCCCAAAGTTTACAAAACGTGAGCTGCACATTTTTTGACTATGGTTTAACTGCTATTAAGCCTCTCCTAAGTCCCCAGGGTGCGATGCCCAGGGTCCCCCGGCTAGGGGGAGGTGTCTGGTTACTGGCCGGCCTGTCACCTGACCCAAGGGTGGCCGTTCTCCCGGCCACTGGTCTGCACGCCAAAGTCACGCCCGAACCCTGGGCACCATCCCCAGCCTGGGGCAGTGCCACCTGCAGCCCTCCCTCCATCCCTCCCTCCCTCCCTGGGGCTGAGCAAGCAGAAAGTGGAACTGGCCCAGGGCTCCGTGCTGGCCCCGTCACGCTGCCTGTTCCCGTCCCCAGCGCCTCCACGCCAAGCGGGGTGACTTGTAGGCCTGGAGCCTGGAGAGGCCGCGCCAAGCCCATCGGGAGGGTCCCCCGGGGTCGCCCCCCTCCCGCCCTGGCCGCCGGTCCCCGCTCCCGGTCTCCCGCAAGGCCCAGCGCCCCGGGTCAATCCGGCCGGAGCCTCGGGCCGGCTGCTGCGAGGCCGGGGACAGCGGGGTAGCGGGGACGGCGCGGCCGCGGGCCCACTGCAGCGCGGCCCGGGCATCGCCCCGGGGCGGCGGGGACGCGATGGGCGACCTCGGGCGGCGGCAGGGCCCGACCCCGGCGGCAGCACCCGCGCGGCTCACCTGCGCCCCCGCCCGCCGTCGTCGCGGTCCCCGTCGCTGCGCTGTCCCCGCCCGGCCCTGCGCTGGGCTCCAGTGGGCGCCGCGCCCGCCCCGCCCGCCGCCTCGCCACTTCCTGTGCGCGGCCCCGAGTTCCGCCGGCGCGGGGACGGGGACACGCGGGACGGAGGGGGCGGGGACACGCGGGGCGGAGGGGACGGAGGGGGACGGGGACACGCGGGACGGAGGGGGCGGGGACACGCGGGGCGGAGGGGGCGGGGACACGCGGGGCGGAGGGGACGGAGGGGGACGGGGACACGCGGGGCGGAGGGGACGGAGGGGGACGGGGACACGCGGGGCGGAGGGGGCGGGGACACGCGGGGCGGAGGGGGACGGGGACACGCGGGGCGGAGGGGGCGGGGACACGCGGGGCGGAGGGGGCGGGGACACGCGGGGCGGAGGGGGCGGGGACACGCGGGGCGGAGGGGGCGGGGACACGCGGGGCGGAGGGGGCGGGGACGGCGGCGCGCCACGGTGGGGGCGGGAGAGGAGCGGGTGCGGCGCCGCGGGATCCCTCCCCCTCCCCCGTGTCTCCGCGTGACCCCATCCCCCACCCGCGGCGTCCAGACCCGCGCGTGCCCCTTGACCTGTCCTCAGTCGCCCTGCCGACCGCACCGGGTCACACTGGGTCCTCGTCCACTCCTAGCTGGAGGCACCTGAGCCGGGGACAGCAGCCACCGTGTGCCCCCACCGGAAGCAGGCAGGGACCCCCGTAGGTCCCCGGGATCAGCCACCCATCCCCTTCCTGCACGGTGCCTCTGCGCCGGGGGCCTGCTCGGGTCCTCGGGTCCCAGCTGGGCTTCCTGAGCCGGGCGGGTTTCATTCGGAAACTGCTCCGAATCCCCAGCCTGGCGCTGGCCGCTGAGCCGCCTCGAGCGCTTTCAGAAGATAGCGAGGGTGAAATAAAAGCGCGCTCCTGGGCTCAGCATCCCTGGCTCCCGAAACCAAGCTCTGCTTTGCGGCGTTCGCAGAAAGCCAGTCTGCGAAGCCCGCAGACAGATCCTGGGGGACGGGGGTGCTGACTTGGTGCTCCCTGTGATTGCAGAGGACCTGAAAACAACCCAGTAAACTGCAGCTCGTTCATTTAATGGTTTTTCAAAGTGTTCATGTGGTGATTCTGCGTGGACGGGTGCGACTGGCTCTGAGACTGTTCAGTTAAAAAGAGCACTAAATACCCGCTGATCCGCTTTCCGTGTCAAAAGCAGTCTCCGCGGTGTCCTGGAAGCGCCTGGAAGGGGTTACCTGAGATGGGACAGGCAGAGCAGGGGGACTTGGAGCAGGCAAGGACGGTCAGCTGTGTCGTAAGTGCACACTGTACACCTGCTTTTTAAAACTAATAAAAATGCACCTGCCCATGCAGACCTCGGGTGGCGTGTTGCTCAGGACTTGGTCTGGATGGTGCGGAGGCCTCAAGATAATCTAATCTTGGTTTGATTAGGATCTGCGGGCAGGATCTGTCCGGAGCGCATAAACATTTGAGTAAACACAGGGCACTTGGTTGGCAGCCACCAGCTTACCTCTTCCCTGCTGTCCCGAGGCCATGTGGGCACCTTGCCCTGAGATTGGACGGCTGGCACCCCATGTGCGTTTAGGGAAACCGAGGCATAAGGCTCTGTGCCTCAGCCACCACCAGCTGCAGCAGAGCCCGGGCCTGGCTGGCCTGGCGCTCTGCGGTCACTTCTCATAACCCAGCAATGCTGCTTTCCTCGCGGGAGAGAAACGGATCCCCAGCCTCTTAAACTGAAAGCGAGGGAGAGGGGGAAGCACTGACCTACTGTCTTATTCATACAGGGAGGGCCTCTGCCAGGAAGGAGAGGAAAGAGGCACGGGTACCTACTGTGCACACGTGCCAGGCCCCTGCTGGTGTTGGCTCTAACCCTCAGCGTGAATTTTCTGTTATCCCGTTTCACAGATCAGTAAACCGACCCTGGGCAGTGCCCACTGCCTGCCTCCAAGGGTAAGGGGCCTTTCCAGCTCTAAACTGCCTTTGTTGAAAGACTGTCCCAACACGCCCCCCCCAAGGCCCAGGAGCAGGGCCCAGGCTTTGGGCAAGTCAGGGAGGGGACAGGCAGTGGCCACCCGGAGGCCTCCCAGGGCATCTGGACTGGGATGTCAGGGGAACTGAGGGCCCAGCCTCAGTGCCGGCCTGCAACCTTAGGACAGAACATTTCCCCCTGGGGTCTTAGTTTCTTTTTTATAAAAGAGAAGGACCCCACCCCGGTTTTCACTGTCCCCAAGAGTGTGTCCACAGTCCCAGGGCCTGGATAATTCAGGCATGCAGAAAGCCTCAGGCAGGTTCCCCCAAAGGTGTAAACATCTAACACACTCAAGGTAATTCTGCTGGGAAGCATATGTGTGGACAGGGACTGTGAATGCAGAGGCATCAGGTTTGTTTTTGTTTTTTGGCTTTTTGAGACAGGATCTTGCTATGTACCCCAGGCTGGCCTTGCACGCTCACTGATCTTCCTGCCTCAGCCTTCCAAGTGCTGGGACCACAGGTGTGCACCACCACACCCAGCTAGATATTTTTTTTTTTTTTTGTGGGTACCGGGGGGTCGACCTCAGGACCTTGCACGCCAACAGGCACCCGTGCCGCTGAGCGATATCACCGGCCCCTTTTTCGTATGTGGGATCCGGGAGTCGAACTCGGGCCCTCACGCTTGCAAGGCAGGCGCTTATGCCACTGAGCCATCTCACCAGCCCCAGCTAGATATTTTTGATTAACACATCATAGGGAAACAATGATAACACGTGTGATTTTGTCAGGACATGGTTTATTTTAAATACAGAATCCACAGAGGCAAACATTACAAATGGGATTTTTCATAGCAACAACACCGGGACCCCAGGGACGTACTAAGACCTGCCCTGCAGGGATGCGGCCACACGTGCAGCAACCAGCTGCAGACACCAGGGTGACTCATGGGGGGGACAGCAGGAAGGAACAACAAAGCTAGACCCCGACTTAGAGCAGGCCCAGCCAGCGTCCAGCCTCGGGCAGCTAAGTGGAGCTGTGAGGGCTGGGTCAAGTGCAGACTACAACTCCGGGGCCAGGGGTGACCCAGGATAGCACAGCAGCTGTGGGGACCCTGGATCCAAGGCCATGCGGCTTCATTCCTGGCCTCTCCATTCCTTCCACAGCTGTCCAAAGCTGCAAGCCCCTGGCACCCCAACCCCACTCAGTGCCAGGGCCCGGAGCACCTCACCATGCAGGGCCCACGGAAGAACCCTCGCTCCACACAGCGAGAGACACTGCCCTGACCAGCCTGCCTGGCCTCACGCCCCGCAGCCCGAGCCGGGGGGCCCAGCGCTTGCACGCTGTTCTGACCAGCGCACAACCCCCACGGGTCCGTGTGAGTCAGGACTGGAGTCCCAGCTGCCTAGGAAGACGGAGCCACTGGGACGGGGACCAGTTCCAGGCGAGGCTTCTTCTGTCCCTCTAGGGAAAGCCCCGACCCTGCCGTCTCCCAGCCTCTCCCACCCAGATGCGCATGCACACCCATGCACAAGCAGAAACTTTTTATTTATTTGCGCAACTACGTCTTCAAGCTACCCTCTGGGGTTCATAACATAGACACACACTGTTTCTAAACCAGCTTGGACGTCCGCAGCGTGTGCGGCAGAGCCCTAACACTTCTCCCCCACCCAGCGCACCATCCAGCTCCCGAGAGGCCGGGAGGGAGTCCCTCGGCCTGCTCCCCTGGTCAAGGAGCTGCTTCCACGGCGAGCCAGCGGGCAGTGCCAGGAGGCGGCGTGGGAGGCAGGGCGCCGCTCCTCCTCCTGGGCTTGGGGCTCGAGGCAGGGGTGTGACAGCGTGGCAGGCCCTGCCTGGGATGACATCTTCTGACCCCATGCCGGCAGTTTCTGGCAACAGAGCCACAGAGGGGCTCACGGGGATCCCGAAGCCACACTGGGGGAACACACCAGGCCACCAGCAAGCTCGCGGCAACTGCCTGCAACTGCTGGACGAGTGGCTTGGGGGTCCTTCCCTCCACCAAGCTTCTCAGCAGTGAATTTCTTCATGTCGTCAGTGGCACTGTCACACCATGTCACACACCCCCTCTGGCGTGGCACAGGCACGAGCTGCAGACTTGTCCGGGACGATTGCAAGGCTCATCTGTGCCAGGGGCTCCGGCATGGTGAGCACCGCACAGCGGGCATGGCCTAGCATCGTGCCCGTCACCCTGCACCCCTCCTGAGTCTGGGGGGGTGTTGTGCCAGGAGCGCGGGACCCATGTCTGCGCCACTGTTTTGCTGGCTCCCGTGGGCCGGCGCTCTCGCCTGCACACCAGCCTGGGCCTCAGAGCCCTGTCTGCTCAGGGACCAAGGCCGGTGGGAGTGTCTGTGGACTCACACGTGGGGAGTTCGCTTTGGAGCTGTCTGTGGAATTCTGTCTGCACAGCCACCTCCCAGAGCCCCTGCCCCTCTCCTTGGGGCCACCCTGCTCGGCACTCGTCCCCTCACCCTAAGGTCCTCCAGGCTCCTGTTCTGGGCATCGCTCTCTGCCCATAGCCCTGGGCCGGAGAAGCCTTTCCCATCCTGGCCCCACTGTGCCCGGGCCCTGGCAGCACCAGGCTCCGCCCCTTGCAGGCTGTGGAGGCCCCAGGAGGGCGGGCCTCAGGGACAGGCATTTTCTTAATTTGTTTGTGTTACACGTTCTGTTAGGGCTGCGTCACCAAGTGCCGGGCCAGGGCTTCCACAGGACTAACACTGTCTCTCCTGGTGCTGGAGGGCCAAGGCCAAGTTGTCGCACAACAGTCCTCCCGGAGGCCTCCCCGGTCCTTGGCTCGCGGGTGGCATCTCCTCCCTGTGTCCCCAGGGTCAAGACCAAGAGGTCCCTGCCTCACTCCTTGCCTCCCCTTCCTGGCCACACCTGTTCCCCAAGACGCCAGCTACAAGGGCCTGTACTCCCAGGCTGAGCCCCTGAGGCCCTGTCCAGTGTCCCCATCACTCTGTCCCCTGCAGATTCGCAAGAGCAGGCCCTCCATTACCTGGCTCTACCCCTCACACCAGCTCTGCACAGCTGTGGGCATTGCCCCTGCCCTGCCCTGCCTGCCAGGTGGCACAAAGAGGCCCCAGAAGTCCCGGCTGCTCCCAGAGTCTCACTGCCCTTGCTCCAGGCCCCGGTGCTGCCACATAAGGAAAAGTCATCAGTGGGGCGAGTCCGTCTCCGTGCTCTCCACACTCAGACACAGAGGAGTGGATTTCAAAGAGAAGGGACTTTGAAAGCACTTGTGTGGGGGGCGCTGTACTCCTGGTCACACTGAGGTCCCACCGCTCACAAGCCACTGTCCCTCCATCATCACCCCGGGACAGCAGCCGATGGACAGGAGAGTGAAGCCACAGCCTGGCCGCCAGGGACTCCAGACGGGGTGAGCCCAGCCCACAGCAGCAGAACCGCCCGGCCGGCCCAGCCCATTGTTCACCCACAACCGGAGCAGCAGAGCATTGCTTTACGCCACTCGGCTTGATGGCCGTGTGGGCCGTGGCTGTGGATGCCGGAGACGCAGAGGCCAGGCAGGCTGTGCTCGCCCATTGACAGGGAAGTTTTGCCCTTCAGCTCCTGAGAACAGGAGATGACGCTTGCTATTTCACAGCTGACACGAGCCGAGGTCTCTCAAGTCACCAAGAGTGTGTCCTGCATGACCTTGGTGTGGATGCAAAGGGCAGTGAGGGACAGGTGTGTGTTCAGGCTCTGGCCACAGCTCTGGGGACCATGATGCACGAACGAGGGGACATCTCCAGGGCTTGCTGGGTGAGAGCTGCAGAGCGCCCCTACTGTTCCCATGTGGCGAGGCCCAGGGACACCTGGACCACAGTCCTTCAACTCCAGGACAAGACCACCAACACCTCTCAGCTTCAGCCTTAGGTGCAGGGCTTTGTCACAAACAAACACAGCGCCATCCTCCTGTTCTTCCATCCCCTCAAGAGGCGCTCCCTATGCTGGCCATACTGCTGTAATCCGGCCACGTCTTTTGTGTTTTGTTTTGTTTTTCAGTACTGGTTATTGAACCCAGGGCCTTCACACTGAGCTGCATCACTATCACTTTTTATATTTTATAAATAAAAAAAATTTATTTGCTAAATTGCACAGGCTGGGCTTGAATTTGTGATCCTCCTGACTCAGCCTCCTGGAGTTCTGGGATTCACTGCCATGCCTGGCAAGCCTCATCCTTTCTTCCCTGTGACCCTGCCGAGAGCTAGCCCTGGGCTGGCCAGAGGTGAGGCCAGGCTGTCCTTCCCGCCCTTCCTGGACAAGGCCCGCGGGGCGGAGACCGTCTGCTCCCTGGGGTCTGTCCCAGGTGGGGTGGGACCTGCACATCCAGTTTCCATGGTTTCTGTCATCCTCACTCTGACCTAGGTTGGGAAGAGACCCCCAAGCGCTCTCCCCAACTAATGCAGCCTTCTCGCCCTTCCGAGTGACAGCCAGATTCCGGCGACGGGGCGAGGATGTTCACAATGCTGTGGGCACCCACCAGACACCTCGCCGCTTACTTTATGCATGCTCTTTTTGTTTGTTTGGTGTTACTGCAAATTAATAGAATAAATGAAATTGCTGAGGGAATGTTCAAAATACTTGAGGACTATTTTCAAGCAATTTTAAGGCTATCTTCTCATGGAAATTGCAATGCTAATTATAAATAATTATCTACTTACTAAGATAATTGACACTGCTATACGGGTGCGAGTTTCTCTTGGTGTCTGCGGTGAGGAAACCTCATCCCCCAGCCCCAGGCCAAGTGGGGGGTGAGCCTCAGTCTCCCCTCTGGTCCCCGGGGGCAGAGACCACGGCTCACCTCCCATCGGTTCAGGCAGCCCCTCACCTGCCCCTTGCAGGGTCCCGGCCTGCGTCTTCTCCTCTCCCCACCCTGGCAAGAGCACCACGGGAGTGCTCTGCACTGCTCCTGATCCACTGCGACCTGATGCCACCCTTCTGGGCCATTGCCCCCAGTTTGCATGGGGTTTGCACGCCAACCCTGCCACATAGCTGTGTCCCTTGGCCTGCTCTGTGCTTCCCTGGGTGTGAGTCCTCCTCACCGGGGGGACAACAACAGTGCCCACCTCCTAGGACCACGGTCAGGAGGGAGAGTGGGGGCTGGATCTCTGGCTGCTGCTCCAGCCCCTCAACACCGAGGCTCAGGAATGGTTCTTAGGAGTCCATGTTCCCCTGTTCAACCCCGTAGCGCGACGTTAGGAAGAGCTGTCCCAGGCCTCGCCAATGAGGCCCTGGCACGATGGCACAGGTTAACGGCCCACCCTGGAGCTGCGGAACCGAACCAGGAAGGGGCCTGGCACCCACATTCTAACCCCAGGGGGTTCTGTGCTACTCCAGTTTGAGAACCACTGTGACAAAGGCTCTATCTTTCAACACAAGCATGAATAAATTCAGAAACCTGCACTGCAGGGCAGTATAAGAAAAAGAAAAAAGGCCTGTACCTTCTGCCATGATTTTTAACTATCACCCCAGACATCCCCCCTGGGCCCTGCTGGTTCCCTGAGCCCCTAACCACACCCCCACACAGGGCCTTGTAGCTGCCACCAGCCAAGCTAAACCCCCCATCCCCAGGTCTGGAACCAAAGCCTGGCTCACAGTGTCACTTCCTTTACTTAAAAGTCACCAACACCATCACAGGTCCCTTATGACCTCCCCAAATCTTAATTATCTCCCCAAAACATCAGCATGTAAATTAGGAGCCAGGCATTGTGGTGCACACCTGCAATCCTGGCACTTGGGAGGCTGAGGCAGGAGGATCGCCTCGGGTTCAAGGTCAGCCTGAAATACATAACAAGACCTTGTCTCAAAAAGCAAATACAAAAAAATAAAAACCTATGAATTAGGGAACTCAGTTTCCAAAAAGGAACCCTTGGGAGACACCTTCAACCCATGGCACCAAGTGTCTGAAGCAAAGTCTCAGCCTGGGGGAGGGGCTGGGGGGACAAAACTGTACCCCATCCCACCAACAAGCAGGCCCACAAGCCGCCGACGGCTGTATCAGCACCCACCCTCTGCATCACACTTTTCCAAGAAGCGAGGTTTCTACGTGGGTACCGGACTCTTCTTCCACCCCAGCCCCACCACCACCACCAGGGGCGCAGACGGTTTCCATGGGGGAAGAGGGCTTCCTGCCCTCTTCCTGCCCTCTTCCTGCCCTCTTCCTGCCCTCTTCCTGCCCTCTTCCTGCCCTCTTCCTGCCCTCTTCCTGCCCTCTTCCTGCTCTCTTCCTGCCCTCTTCCTGCTCTCTTCCTGCCCTCTTCCTGCTGTCTTCCTGCCTGCTTCCTACCCACTTCCTGCCCACTTCCTGCCCGCTTCCTGACCCCGCTCCTGTGCCTGGTCGCCACATCTTGCTCCCACCTCGCACCCAGGCCTCCTCTAGCCATGGCCTCTGCCTGAGGCCCTGATGTGCCGGTGCCATGTATGGGCCCAGCCCACCTCCATCAGGCACAGCCACTGACGTCCGTGGCACAGGACTCCTGGGGCCCCAGTGGGGACACACCCTGGGGCTGGCACCAGGAGGAAAGAGGCTCCTCCGGGAGCCCAGATGTGCCTGTAATGATGGCAACACCACTGCATCTTGCTCCACCCTCCTTACATTAGCTCTACTTTGCAAACTACCCCTTGTACATTTGTGTTTCCCTTTGCCCAGGGTTGTAAGTGCCAAAGAGAACCAGCTTTGTATGGCTAAGAAGCTAACTGCTGGGGTCAGCTACTGCAGGAAAAGGAGCTGGATAGACGCTGGCGAGCCCTAATCAGCAATCTTCCTTAGCCTCTCAGAGCCTGGGACATCTGACGTCACCGGCCAACAACAGAGCGTGGGCTGGGGACTTGCCAACCTTGTTCTTTAATTTAAAGTGAAATTGTGTTTGGTGTTCACGGAGATAACATGTTTTTCTTTTTCTTTCTTTCTTTTTTTTTTTTAATCTCAATGTGTTTTCTGAAGGATTACTGGCCTAAGAGAGGGAAGTTAATTTGGCCTCAAGGGAATTCTGAAGAGAAAGGGAAACTCAGGCGCGGGGTGAGGAGGCCCTGCTCAGACAGAGCCCTGCTGCCCGCGGCCTCAGGACCGTCTCTCCTCTGTGCTGCCTGGGTTCCCTAGCGTGGTTTGTGTGGGGGACGATGGCGGCTTCCCCCTTTCTCCTAAATACACCCTGTCTCCTTGCGTCATCTATCCCAGAGCACTGGCTTTTGAGAGGCGAGCAGACAGGTCCAGCAGCACAGGCCCTCGGAGTGCGGCCAGCTGATGAGTACCGTCGGGTCCGCGGGCGCCGCTGGCAGAGGCAGGAAACTCCCGGAGGCCGTGGCGCCTCCGGGCCCCATCTGTTCATTTTCATGTTTATTAGAACAAATATAAATAGCCCATCAAACCCAGGGTGCTATGGATATTATTCCGCAGGGGGAAAACTAACACTTTCTTATCAATCTAAATGTTAAAAGTGAACAAATTATGATGCATAGGATAACTGGGTCAAAAATAATTCAAAAATGCTAAAGAAATAAAGCCTGAGAAACGTGGCGTGTGTCCTTGCAGGACCCTCGGGGCTTTTTGTCCCGCGGTTGCTGTGCAACTCCCCCGACGGCTCCTCCTCAGAATGCTCCCAAACACTCTGCCCTGCTGACCGCCGCTCGCCACGACCTCGGCACTGCACTGGCTTTCCGCCCGCCCTCCACGCCTCGCCATCTTCGGGACCCAGGCCAGAGAACTTCCCCATGAAACCTCCAAAGCTAAGTGCCACGGAGCCCCTCCCTCCAGCTGGCGCGTGCCCCAGAGCCCCAGGGCAGACTTTACCCCTTCAGGACACTTCTGCTTCAACTGTGTGTCCCCTGACAGCGGACAGCAAGCCTTTTTGTCCACCTTTGATGTTTAGGGGTGTTCAAAACCTGTGCAATAGTTCTGTGGCTCCAGGTTTGCCCTTCCCTGCTATATTCTGTTATTAATTATTCCAAAACAAAGGAGGTCAGGCCAGGTGTGGTGGTGCATGCCTGTAATCCCAGCACTCAAGAGGCTGAGGCAGGAGGATCGCTGTGAGTTCGAGGCCAGCCTGGGCTACAAAGTGAGTTCAAGGTCTGCCTGAACTGTACAATGAAACCCTGTCTCAAAAAGACCAAAAACAGGGCCGGTGAGATGGCTCAGCGGCTTAAGCGCCTGCCCGGCAAGCGCGAGGGCCCGAGTTCGACTCCCGGATCCCACATACGAAAAAGGGGCTGGTGATATCGCTCAGCGGCACGGGCGCCTGTTGGCGCGCGAGGTCCTGAGGTCGACCCCCCGGTACCCACAAAAAAAAAAAAAAAAAAAAAAGACCAAAAACAAAGACAAAGGAGCTCTACACAGTGGGTGGCGGATGGACCCCTTTCAGACACCGTAGACTAATTCTCTGGCACCCTCAGGAGGAAATGAGTTCCATGTGGAGTAACGCCTGCTTTCAGCCGAGTTCCCCTGCCTCTCGGGTCCGGATCTGGAGTCATTGGGTCTCCATCCTCTCACCTGTCGGCTGCTCCCCCCTTTTGGGTAAGTCCACCATCTCTCCCCAGCAACCGATCTGACAAATGCCGGGAACAGTGTCTGCTCCACAGAAACTTGTGGCTCTGTTTGCAAAACCTGTGTTCCTGAGGTGTGAAGAGACAGGCAGACATGGAGGTGACAGCCACCAAGGAGGACGTTCGCCACACTCCCCGAACCCCAGAAATACATGACACTCAGGGTTACCTGGGGAAGCCCAGATGGGCCAGGAGGCAGGAGTGAGGGACAGGTGGGCAGGATGGGCTGGCGGGGGTCGTTTCAGGGGTGTGGGGACCGTTCCCAGTGTCTGGCACTGCCCGGGTCATGAAGGGAGGGTGGCCTTGTTGTGGAATTTCTAAGATACTGGAGAGAGCAGGAGGGATTTTCAGGAGAACTTTAATGGCGCACCATCCCTGCCACTAGAAACGCTTGAAACTAGGCTGGGCCCCGGACCAAGGGGAGGTCCCCTTTTGTACAATTTGTGACACAAAGCAAGCGGAGATACAGAAGTGGAACAAAGGCAGTCAGTCAGCCCAGCAGCAAGCCGGTCCTGTCTCAGCCTTGAAAGAAAACACATCCCGTGCACCTCAGGGTGTTAGGGTGCCAGGGATTCCGTACCCCATTTGTTAGTTTTATCAGTCGTGGTACCCGGTACCGCCCCTCTAAGGGCGGAGATGCCCACGAGAGACCTGGCGGAAGCGCCTCCCTCATCCGTGAGGAAAGCGGGGACCACAGTGAGGAAGCGGAGAGAACGCGCAGGCCTGCGCTCCCGAGGGCAGGGGCCGCCCGCGGGGTTGCTCACCTAAGCTGGGAACATTTTTCTTTTTAAGAGAAAAAAATAAAAATAAAAAATAAAATAGACTTTCAAAACAAGATAATAGGAGAGTAACAATAATTAACACATTGCATATTGTTATCTTCATAGTAGTTACAAGATATAGGCATGAGACATTGTCCAATGTTAGCACAAACCTTTCTTTTCAATGAACTAAGAGAAACCAGCTATATAACTATCTTAACTATCCTGTGTATATGTATATATAAATATCCTTTTCCCTTCCTTCCTTTTTCCTTTCCCCCATCACAATTTCTCTTTTCTTTTGAACAGTTTCTTCCCAATTCACAATATCTATTGGATCTTATTTACTCGTTCAGCTTCTCACACTAGTGAGAAAATACGATGTTTACACTGAGATTCCATCTCGCCCCCGGAAAGAATGGCTATTATCAAGAAATCAACCAATAGCAAATGCTGGAGGGGCTGTGGGGAAAAAGGAACCCTTCTCCATTGTTGGTGGGAGTGTCGACTGGTACAGCCACTGTGGAAGTCAGTGTGGAGATTCCTCAGAAAGCTAGGGTTGGAGGTCCCATTTGACCCAGCTACTCCCCTTCTGGGCATCTTCCCAGAAGAATTAAAAACATCGTACCACAGCGATATATGTGCACCCATGTTTATAGCAGCACAATTTGTAATAGCTAGATCTTGGAAACAACCCAAATGCCCATCAACTGAGGAATGGATAAGAAAGATGTGGTATTTTTATACAATGGAGTACTATTCAGCCATAAAGAAGGATAAACTGGAGACTTATAGGTAAATGGATGCAACTTGAGACTGTACTCCTGAGTGAAATAAAGTTAGGAACATTTTACAGAGGGAGAGAGAGGCTAAGTTTGTTCTGCTTTAGCCTGAGTATGGGAGCCCGTGGAAGAGGCAGCTGGGGTGTGGGGCTGGACTGGGGGGTGTGCGGGAAGGGACCAGCACGGCCTGCCTCTCTCTCTCTCATACCCTCTTGGATGTCTGTAGACTGCTGCATTGCTGTGATCGTCAGTTCCTTCCCTGGGTCCCCCTCTCTCCCCGTGGGAATCTTGGGTGCTGTTACCCAAACATCCAGCCCCCTCCTGCCCTGCCCAGGCTCAGGGCAGGCTGCACCTCTGCTTCCTGTGCTTGGTGGGCTATGAGCCTAGCTGTGGCTTGAGGTTCAAGCAAAAATGACAGGGGACATTTCCGGGTAGGAACTGAAGACCCAGCGCCTGGCCCTCTAGCACTCTGTCCCCTCTGCCGTGACAGTGGCTATGGTCCCCAGAGCAACTCTGAAAACGGACATGTGGCCTGGAGCTGCTGCAGCCAGGTACCACAGTCTGGGTGGCTTCAAGCAGCAGAGGCCAGGGGTCAGAAATCAGGAGCAGGCTGGGCGTGGTGGTGCACGCCTGTCATCACAGCACACTGGGAGGCTGAGGCAGGAGGGTGACAAGTTCAAGCCCAGCCTGGGCAACTTAGCGACTTAGTGAGATCTTGTCTCAAAATAAAAAATACAAAGGTCTGGGGGTGTAGCTCAGTGTGAAGACCCTGGGTTCAATACCCAGTAACAAAAACAAACAAAAAAGAAAAGAAAAAAAAGCAAGAGCAGGCAGCCTGCTCCCTCCAAGGGCGCTGGGGAGTGCCCGCCTCATACTGCACACTCTTAGCTGAGAAAACATCAAAATGCAAAATTGAGGTACGGGGCGCAGTCTCCACCGAGCACTGCCGTGAGGTGGCGCTGCTGTGGACCAGGCAGCCTCACCTTGCCCATGCTGACTGCCGTGTGTAGCTGAACTTGTGTCCCAAGGCCCAGAAGCCTCAGCGGGAGAGACTCCCCTGGGTGTGACCAGCCCTCCTGAGAGGGGGCCAGTGGGGTGCTGGGGACAGGGCGGTCACTGCAGGGTGCTCCACAGGGGAGCTGTGCACAGAGGGTCTCAGTGTCCTCGCAAGGACGATGAGGAGGAGGTGTCCCCTCGTGTCCCTGACGAGGGCTCAGGCTGCGGAGCTCACCTGAGCATCTGAGGCGGGCTCAGGCGCGGGCTGGTTCCTGTGGGCTTCCGCACGGGTTGGAGCGTTTAGTGTTTCAGGCAAGGACCCCAACAACTTTACCAGACCCTGAGGATGCTTCTGGGTGCCTTCGTCCACCGCCTCTCACGTGCCTGTCCTAGCGGTAAATTTTCCCTCCCCGAGCTCCGTCCGTGGTTGCTTGGTGCATCTCAGAGGCATGCGCTGTATACCCAGGGCCAGCACTGGTGTCTCTAGGGCTGAGCCCCGACACTGCGCCCCCTCTGTCCCTCTGGCCTTGGGCACTGCCTCTGCCTGAGCCCATTTCAGGGCACATGGCGGAGCCGGCCCCTCTCGTGGGCGCCTTTCCCATGTTGTTAGTCTCATCCTCCGGAAATGGGTCCTGCGGCAGAGCAGGCGGCCTCTCGGGGGCTGAACCACAGAGCAGCACTCCCTGTTTTCATCCCCTTCCTTCGTCCTGTTTGTCTTTCTTTCTCTCCAGCACTGGGGCTGGACCCCAGGGCCTCGTGCACGCTAGGCAAGTGCCCTACTGCTGCCCTGCTCCACCCTGAGACAGGCACTTGCTGAGCGGGGCTGGGACTTGTGACCCCTTCCTCACCCAGCTGATGAGGAGGCCAGCGGAAGGGACAGCAGCCACAAGACGCCACCGATGCACGGGGCAGTTCGGAGCAGAGTGGCCACGTCAGCGGAAGGGCAGGGCGCACCTGCTGCGGGATCTCTTCGACACACCTGAAGTGGAACAGCATTCCCGGAAGGGCACAGGTGACACGCCAGCGGTGTCCACCATGTCCCTGACAGACCTGAGGATGGACAGCATTCTGGCCTCTGCATCCCAGGGTCCTGTGTCTGGGGATCCAACCAACCGCAGATCCAAGCTATTTAAAACTTTGCATCTGCACTGGGCAAGCGCATTTCCCGCACCGCTACTCCCTAATGACAGAGCGCGATAGCCATGCTCGCGGGTGCCCATCGCCCGGGAGCAGTGGGTCCCAGAGATGATCTAAAGTCTGCAGGACTCGTGTAGCTGCGCACACCCGACGCTGGTGTCCAGGAGGTGGAACACGTGTTGTGTTCCGGTGTCTGCAGGGCACCTGGGACAACGCACACTGGAAGGCGACACAGAGGAGGAGGAAAGCCAACCCCAGAGCTCATCCAGCCCAGGTCCAGGGGCGCCAATGGGGCTCATCCTGAGGGCTGACGCATTCTCTGCCCATTCTGTACTGCCCGTCTCTGAGGTGTCGCAGTGAGCCTCGAAATCTGGTACCAGAAATTCTCCAACTGCCCTTCCTCCCTCCCTTTCTTCCACCCTTCCTTCTCTCCTCCCTCCCTTCCCCTCTCCTTTTTTCTTTCTTCCCTTCTTTTTCTCAGTAATGAGGATTACTCTTTGCACTGAGCTACATCCCCAGCCTTTTTAATTTTCTTTTTTGTGGGGTTTTCTTTGAGATGGGGTCTCGCTATGTATCCCAGGCTGGCCTCAAACACACGGCCATCCTCCTGCCTCAGCTTCCTGAGTCCTGGGATTACAGGTGTGCACCACCACACCAGCTTTATTTTTTAAGAAAGCATCTTGTTAAATTGTTAGGTTGCCCAAACTGTGCTCAAACTTGTGATCTTCCTGCCTCAGCCTCCTGAGTGCTGGGATCACAGAAGTGCAGCGCTGTGCCCAGCTGTGTGTTCTACCCATCTAAACAGCCTCTACTAGAGATGATTATTCGGAAACGGTGACTATGAGTGAAACTCGACTATCTGGTGCCCCAAGGAGTCACCCATGCCCTCGCGTTTCTATGTCGCGTACCCTGGGGTGCACCTCCCCTTCTGCAGGAAGTCGTGGGGCCGGAAGTCACAGAACAGCCAGGAGAAGCTGGACAGGGTGGTCACAACGTGAGCACACAGCCGACACCATGAGGAGCCTGGGGACATAGCGCGGCCACAGCCTTCCTCAGGGCCTCGCTCCTTGCCCAGCAGTCTGGGGCTATGACCCTCCTCAGGGGTCTGTATGAGCTCTGAGCGCCATTTTCCTCCTCTACTGCCAAGAATTTGGCTAAAACAATCCTGAAAGAGCAGCATTGCTCTTTAGGGTAGATGGCTCTCCCTGTATGCGTGAGAAAACTAGAATCGACCCAATGCGTGAGCTGAAAACCCCTCCCTGCCCACAGGCCTAGGGACAACATGAGACGGGACCATCGCTAACCCCACGGCCATGCGACTGCCTTCTGGGAAGGGCACACACGTGATGTGTCACTAATCACCACTTCCACACTCCAATTTCCCGCTTCACAGATCTCTGGGACGCATGCCAAACACAACAGTGCCTGCCTGTAATCCCAGCTACTTGGGAGGCTGAGGCAGGAGGATCATGAGTTTGAGACCAGCCTTGACAGTTTAGAGAAAGCCTGTCTCCAAATGAGGAGTAGAGGGCTGGGTGTGGCTCTGGGGTGCAGACCTTGCCCGACAGGAACAACCTGTGGGTTCCATGCCCAGCACAGACGTGAATCTCTGGGACACATTCGAGCTGCCCAACCCTAAGGGAGATGACACAGCCTCAAGAGGCCAGGGTCTGAGCTTGAGAACACCTGTCACCTCGCAGGGTGCCCAGCTCTGAGCAGCCCCCTTCTGCTCTGGACATGCCAGCCAGGGACTTTCTGGGCAGGGAGGTGGTGCTAGGTCCCAGGGTGCTGGAAATAACCCAGCAACGTGGGCGCAGACGCGGGAGATGAGGCTGAGGCTGAGTCAGACTGTGGTGCTTAATGCCAGCGCTTCTGGAGATGGGTATTTTGGGCTTTCCTGGAAGGCAGCTCCACGAGGACCTAGAAGGGGAAGTGGGAAGGGGGGCCTGCCTCCTGAGACCCCAGCACGGCTGGGGGGAGCAGGGCCACCCCCCGGGGCAAGGCCAGTACGGGAAGGTGCAGGCTTCAGTCACGGGACAAAGCCACCACCGCCCCGTGGAGCCCCTGCGGGTGAGGCAGGAAGGGTCAAGAGTCAGGAAGCCAAGGGAAGGCTGGGCTTCCGCTGTGGGGCTCCGGCCACAGACATACAACCGGCTCAGAGTCCCACCAGCAGATCCCAGTGTCTGACGGGCCTCAGTTTACTCAGGGGACAGCAGAGGCCACGGTTACCAGGATACAGAGACTGAGCAGTGGCCTCTTGTGGGCCAGGTGATGTCCAGAATCACCTGTGACCCTGCCCTGCAGCCCTGCGCAGGGAGGCCCAGCCTGGCCCTGGTGACCCAAGGGGACTGGACAGCCCTGCCGTGTTCTGGGGTGAACTTCCTATTGCACGGAGGCAGCAGAATACAGGGTCTGGGGCTTCAGTGACCAGCGAGGACCCAGAGACCCGAAGGCTGAGCCAGGCATGGGGTGGGCAGAGGAGCTGCCTGGGCCAGACCGGGGTCCTTCGGGGCTGAGCCCACCCGGTGGCTCTGAGCAGGAAGGATGCGTCGTTTCCCGAGACAACAGCCGATTCTGCCCCAGAGCAGACTTCGGGGAGAAGCCGGGCAGGGGCTTCCCGAGTGGACTAGGCCAGCTCAGCCACGTGAGATGCAGACCGGCAGGGACCCCAGAACTCACAGGCACAGGGAGAGCCAGTGGGGTGCTCGGTCAGAGGACAGAGCAGTGGGCTTGGCGGGGGGTCCTCACCTGCTGCCCCCGGCAGTGGGAATCCTGTGTGTACCCAAGAAGACCACGGGATGACCGCTGTGGACACAGCCTCCTGCTGCATCCTATTCTCTGCCAGCAGGGCCAGCCTGTCCCTAGGGACAGCTGAGGGGCTTGGAGGCCCAGAGCCTCAGGCATGCCCTCATCATAGCCAGGCCTACCACCCTCTCCCCGAGAGGGAGTGGCCCTCAGAGGTGCTGCGCCCCAAATGCCATCTGCAGAGAGACATGACCCAGGGCGGGGGCACAGCAGGGCCTGGGGTGCAGGCAGGGCCGAGGGTGAGACCCAGGACAGCAGGGTCCCAGGAAGGGACGCGGGATGAGCTGGAGGATGACTGCCCTGTGCTGGCGGCGGGAGGAAGCCAGGAGGGCGGGAGCCCAGGGGAGGCCCCAGGGGAGGGGAGGACACAGATGGGAAGGGGAGGCCCTGGCCACCAAGCCACCGTGGGAAGGGGAGCCAGGGCCCAACCCGTGTCCTGGAGGCCAGCCATCCAGGACCTGCTCATCCGCATGGTTCCATCCAACCCTGTGAGGTGCTGGGAGCCAGGTTCCAGGACTCCTGGCAGGGGGCGGAGCTTAGGCTCCCTCAGGCACAAGGCCTGGGACATGAACCTCATAGGTGAGCTGGAGAGAGCCAGGGCTCCCCACAGGTGGCTGTGCTGCCAAAGCCAAAGGCCCCTGTGGGGCTGAGCTGATGCCTGGGATCGAGGTCCCCGAGCCCCTGCTCTTGGCAGCTTCATGGCGGTGATGGTCATTGGTGTGCATTTCCGAAGCGGGGCCTAGCTCAGCAGGAGGTGGGAATGTCCTGGAGCGAATGCGCGTGGCGCTGCGCAGCCAGGCTGTCCTGCGCAGCCATCTCTGGGACCCGCTGTTTCGGGGGTCTTGAGCTGTGCCGGGCTCCACAAGGCTGAGCGGGGGCCTCAAGCTGATGCTGATGCGCCCGCTGCCTGGGGTGACTGCTATTCCAGGGCTTCCTTGCTCCTCACAGAGGTCTGTCCCACTATTTATAGGTGACTATTGAGGAGCCATGGAATTTCAGCAGCGCTAGGGACGATTAGCTGAGCTGCTTGTTAACGCGGGACTCTGGCGGGTTAGCAGGGGTGCCGGCCCCCCTTCTCCAGCAATGAAGCGGGAGATGAGCACGCTTTTGTGCTGCAAAAGGCGGCTCCACAGATGCAGCTTCCTTTAAACACGCGGCTCCCTCAGCTCCCAGGAGCGTTCCTTCCTCTCCCCAGTCGCCTGCCACTGGGAAAGAGCGGCTGCCTCTCCTGCACGGATTGAAAGTGACCCCAGCTCCCCAGGGGTTCCGGGTCTCCGAGTCCCCTCCAGGCATGGAGCCCTCCATGACCTGTGAGTAGAGTGAAAACAGTAAAAAAATAAAAAATACAAAAACGACTTCTGACACTTGCCTGTGGCCCCTCTGTGTAAAACACACTTCTCGTACTTTACTCATACACATCTGCTGAGCCCTCCACAGCAGAGGAGGTGCGTCTTTCTCCCAGTCTCCACTTGACAGATGGGGAGACTGAGGCGCTGCCCTGGGCTCCCTCCCCATGCCTGTCAGTGTCCAGCACTGAGGAATCCTCCAGGCCGAGAGCCCCACAGTTTCTTTACCTGGGCCTGGGACATGACCCTCCCAGGCCAGGAACCCACTGTGAGGCAGAGCCATGGGGCATCACAGAGCTGGCGGACACCTCGGCTCGGCACTGTCCTCCCAGGGGTCAGCTGCCTTGGGCACCTCTGTGGATGTCAGGGATCCAGTGGGAGTGGCCGTATCGCAGGGGACCCGAGCCCGTGGGGGTGGCTGGGACACATCCCAGAGGTGGTGGCTGGTGTCGGGGCGGGGACGGCAGGAACACTCCTGTGCTCCAGAGGCCCCTCTGTCCTCCCCTGCCACTTCACAAGCAGGAGGCCCGGGCCACCTCACAAGCCCACGCTTCAGGCACAAAGACCATTGCAGGAGCTCTGCAAACACAGCGCGATGAGCGGGAGAGGCACCCGGGGATGAGGAGGCGGCCAGCTCGCCAGGGCATGGGCTGCCCTTGGGGACCACAGTGCCTTCCAATACATGAGGGTCTCCAGCCCCAGCTCTTGGGCACCCATTAACTCCAGAGGCCTCCTGGCCGCAGCCTTCAGTGCTCAGCCAGGCAGCTCCCCACGAGGGAGGGAGGGGGCTTGGGGAGCCTGACGTGTCAGTGGACAGAGATGCAGTGCTGCATCCTCATGAAGGGCCCCCTGCACCCCAGGGGGAAGTCAGGGAAAGGGGAGAACACGACAGTGGGGGTTTGGTGAACACTGGGCCCTGCAGGAGCCGTGCTGCCCACCACAGCCCGAGGGCGGGCTGTGTGCCCATCAGAGCAGCAGCAGCAGGCTCAAGGGGAGCCCGGGGGCTGCCCCGGCAACGTCTCCACTCACCCCAGGGTGTCATGGGGGCCACACTGCAATGGGCTGTGGGCCGCAGGGCAGGGCCTCTGGGAGGGCAGACATGGCCGGCTCTGCCTGCAAAGCAACTGCGTTTCAGCAGCAAGGATGCTCCTTCCTGCTCCCCAACCCCACGGCTGAGTTCAGAAGTGCTCTGCAGGGTGACGTGCCCCCTCCGGGGACACCCCGCAGCATATTCAGAACAGCTCACGGGGGACGGGCCGTGTCACAGCACACCTACACCTGCTTTGGGGTCGCCAGGTCGCATGAGCCCAGATTCTGGGTTCTGGGGGATCATGCCTGTGTGGGTTGCATTGCTGGCCTGCTGCAGGTGTTCCTGAGGGGCAGTCGGTCCTCAGGAAAGGTGAAGACTCGGGCTCCCGCCCTGTCTCTCACCCGGTACAGCCACGGGACAGGTCGCCCTTCGCCTTCCCTACACCTGAGGTTCCTGGCACCACAGCGGAACAGGCAGGCCCTCGCGTGGCTGCCCCCGGGGCTCAAGGCTGTGTGTGGTCCAGGGGCACCCCTCAAGTGGGCTCTAGGTGGGCCAGAGCTGAGGGGCTCAGGAGGGGACTGGGGGGGCGCTGTCCTTCGTGAGCTGGGGAGAAGCGTCCCGTGCCCATGATGACCTGCATTCGGGCACAGCCTCCATTTGTCGAGGTCAGAATCTCCTCTTAACGATTCTAACTGAACAGCCAGTGCCAGCCCAACTCGGGGCAGAGGTGAGAGATGTGAGCTGCGCCACTCATGGAGCCCGAGCCCCGCAGCACCAGGCGCTGACCTTGCGGAGCCAGAGGATGTAGGCAGCAGCTCCGCAGAGCTGAGGTTAGAGCCTCTGGGGGCTCGTTTCCCTGGAAACCAGTGACTGGGATCCCCACCCCCACCCCAGGGATCAGAGACACCAGGAGGCTCCGGCTTCAGAGCCATTCTGGGGCCAAGGGCACCCCCAGAAGCAGGTTTTGGTACTGCGCCTGTGCAGGTCCCCCGGACCAGCAGTCAAGGGCGCAGGGTGGGCTGGGCTGGGCCTCAGCCAGAGAGTGAGCGGTTGGTGGGGAGGGACCAGGCTGCCCCGAGTGAGAAGTCCTGTGTCTCCCCTGGCAAGGGGCTCAGCTTCTCCTTGTGGCCGACTTGTACCCCAGGCGGTCTGGGCTGCTGGGACAGATGGGTGCTGACTGTGAAGGTCTTTCCGGTGACAACGATGGTCTACCATGATGACCGCCACACTGCCCTGCGAACGCATGACAGCTGCTGACCAGTGCCTCCAGAGGTGGCCGCATGCCCAGCAAAGCCGTTTCTTAGACGGAGACACGGCCACAGGGCCTCACACTCTTGGAATGTGGCTCTGATGTGGCCAGGGCTCGAGGACACATGTGCTCCAGGGCAGGACTGGGAGACACGGGGCAGACACGGCTGGGGACAAAGGGACAGCTGGTCACCCCAACTCACGGAGGAGCCCACCAGGCAGCCATCCTCTCACGTGCATTGCTCCACATGGCTTTGAAGGGGGAGCCAGCTCCCCAGTCCCCTGGGCCTGCGACCGGGGAGGAAGAAGGGCACACTGGGGGCCCTGGCACCACACACCCAATGCGTCCCAGTCTGAAGGAGCCTCAGGCAGGGCTAAGGGGGTGCTGAGGGTGCTCTGCAGCGCAGGCTGGGGAGGTGTCCTGGGGGACAGAGGTCCCGGGCAGTGCCAGAGCCCAGTGAGGACTCGGGGACCCCGTGGAAGCGAGTGAGGCGGTGCCCACACCCAGTGGGCGGCAGAGCCCATGCAGGAGGGGGTGGTAGAGAAAACAGCCTGTGGGTCGGGCACAGTGGCAGCTTCCCCCGGGCACAGACAGGGAGCGGTGGAGCAGGGGCTGAGGGGCCGTGAGGGCTGCACCAGCCCTTGCCTCGGGACCCACTGAGAAAAGCACAGCCCCTGGCTCCTGCTGTGACCACTGCCGCCAGGTTGACTGGTTGTCTACACAGCAATTTCTGCACCTCGGGGCACAGGTGGTCCCTTTTCTTAGGGGATGATACTGGGCGGGGTCGAACCCAGGTCTTGGCACGGAGCTCCACTCCCAGCCATCTCTTTGAGATAGGGTCTTAAGTCATTAGGTTGCTCAGGGTGGGCTCACTCTTGTGACCCTCCTGCCTCGGCTTCACAGAAGGCAGGGATTAAAGTGGGCACCACCTCCACACCTGGGTTTTCTTTCCTTATAACACTAGGGGTCTCAGCTGCGGCGATGCACAAGGTAAGCAGGGCCCTGAGGTACACGGGGAGGGGCAGGGCCCGGAGAGCAGGGCTCGGGACCCAGCACCCCACCCGCACTGACCACCAACAGGGTGCTGGCTGCGCTTGCCTTTGTCACTTGGGGAATGAGGGCCACATCCCCCAGGACCAGGAGGCTGTGCCTCTGACCCTCCCTCCACACGGTCTCTACCCACCCCCAGCCCCACCCCTGGCCGAAGGCTTACTCCTGGGGTGACCATGCCCACATGGCAGGGACCCTGACCCAGCCAGCAGAGGCCAGATGTTTGCCGCCCTGAGTCCTGCACAGGGCTGGGCCTCCCACTGCTCTGTCACCCACATGCTGTGGCCCTCAGGTCTCCCAAGGTGCTTCCAAATCAGAGGACAGAGCAGCAGGAGCCCGCCTGCTGTGAACAGGTCCACCACAGCAGTGAGAGCCTTGGGGGGGGCGAGGTGGCCCCGAGGAGAAGCAGGGCAGTTGGCACATCCCGAGGCTCCATGTCTCCCACAACTGCCACGTCATGGGGGACACTGTGAGCAGGCGCAGACCAGGCTGTCCCGGAGGACAATGGCCCTGGGCAAAGAGCACTCTGCAGAAACCATTCCTGCCATGCGCCATGGGCCACGCCAGCCACTCCTCGGCTGCCAGCAAGGCAAACGCTGTGCGGTTTGCTCCACGAACCCCTCCATGCGGCACCAGGTTCGGGATTCACCAGCCGGGTGCCCAACCCTCCAGGGTGCCATTCTGAGCACCAAGTGTGCCCCCAGGGCCCCCTCACACAGGCCGCCTCTGGGGTCTCCCTTGGCCTCCAGCGCTCCGGGCTGTGAGGGGACGGAGGACATGGCCTGCCGGTACACACCGCACGCTGCTCGCCAGCGGGCCTCCTCGAGTTCTGGGATGCGGGTCAACAGGTTTTTACAACAAAATGGGCACAAAACATGAAGAGCACTCAGCCACGGGGTTGCCCCATGCGCACGACATAAACACACCAGGGCGCCAGGGCATGGTCAGGGCCCAAGTGTTTTATTCCATGGCAACCCCGGGCATGGATGACAGTCCCGTAGGCGGTGGGGCTCTGCGTCTCCAGGGCTTGAATTTCTGACCCAAGGACAATAGGCGCAGATGGCAGCCCCACAGCAGGCACCTCCTGGGCCCCCCTCTTCATCCGCCCTGCGGAAGGTGGGGACCACAGACATTCAGAGGCTCGGCCACACCTGGTGTCCCACCTTACTCAGCTCAGTGCTCAAGGACTGCACAGCCTCCGCCTGTCCCTGCCTGGTCCTGTCACTGCCCGCTCTCCAGGGGCCGTTTCTTCTTCCTCTCTGGCTCCTGGGTGCCAGCCGCCTCTGCTCGGGCACCAAGTGCCTGCACAGGACACCGCCGCCTCCTGCGGGGCCCTTTCCCTCCGCTGGCGCCTGTGTGTGGCCCAGGGCCGGCCCTCTTGGGCCTCCTCCTGCTCTTCTTCCTCTCACCTCCCGGGCTCAGGTCTGGACCCAGTGCTGCCCGCTCCTCCTCCTCGACTTCCCCTGCCAAAGCAGCACAGTCACATGGACCAAAGACCACAACAGCCACCAGGGACCCCGTCCACAAAGACAGCAAGCTCCATGGCCATCTGTGCTGCTGGGAAGCAGGACCTCCAGAAAGGCCAGCGAGAGCGGGGTGGGAAGCTCAGGTGCGGGGAGCAGGCGCACAGAAGAACGAGCGGGACAAGCTGGGGCGGGAGATCACAGGCGATGACCTGACCAGGCACCCAGTGCCCACTGCTCGTGTCCTGGGGACACCCTGTGTGGGTCCACAGCCTCTGGCATGTGGCCCGGGGGGCCACGCCCATGTCCCCCTTTCCTGAGGGCTGCTGTCTGAGGAACGCCCTCGCCGACAGTGGTAACGGCTGGGGCTGGGCTGCCCCCTCCCATCTTTGGTTTCATCTGCCCCCTCCTTTGCCCCGTCCTCCAGGGGCCCTTGTGCCCGCTGCCCCACCTCCCGCCTTTGGGACTGTTCTCCCTTGGCCCTTGTTCCCACAGCTCCCTGGGCTAGGGCACAGATAGCCTCGCGCCAGCGCCGGCCCACCCTCAATCCCTGTCCGCTCTACCTGTCCGGCTCCGTGCCTGCTGCTGCAGCCAGCGCCGCTTTGCCTTCCGCACCCGCCTTCCCTCCAGCAGACGCCTGCAGGCCTTCTCAGGGACTTCGTCCTCAGGAAAGTGACCTGAGAAGCAGGGGACGGTCAGGAAGCACAGCGTGCAGGAAAGGCCTGCACCAGCCTAGACGCCACCGCTGAGTCAAGACCCCCATGGACGCCAACGGCACGGCCCACGTGGTCCCAGAGGGCAGTGCAATGTTCTCTACGCCACAGGGCTGGACCAGTCACAGCCCACCCGATGGAGGGGTCACGCACTTCCCTGGGTACACGCTGATGAGCTGAGGAAGGGTCTGTCATCTGGACAGAGAGCAGGGGACAAGCACGTGACAATGGGGACAGCACCATGTTTCCATCGGAACAAAACACTGGCGTAAGCTCGTCCACCAGGTCAGCTCCACCACGCACTGCACAGGGCTGTGTGCTGACATGGGGTACGTGGAAGCTCGTCTGAGACCCACTTGGCGAGCAGGACACAGATGCGGCTGGGAAGCCCTGCTCCCCCAGAATCACACCCCACACGCGAGGACGCCATGGCCCCCAGGTCCGGGCCACTGGGCACTGCCCCAGCCTCACCTCCGGCCAGGTCCTGCAACCTGCAAAAGCAAGACAGACAGCGTCACCACTGACTGGCTCTGCACCCACACGCATCTTCCGGGTCCTTAGTGGGACCACTGGGGGCTGCAGAGGGACCCAAAATGACACCCTCTGCCATGGGCTCTGAAGACCTCCCTCCCAGCTGAGGCTACTTCCGGACAGTGCAGAAGGGCTGCGGGGACAGCGGGCTGCGGAGGAGAAGGCCAGGCACCTTGGGCACACTCACTTGCGGATGACCTTGTAGAGGCGCTTCCTGTTCTGAGAGGGGGTGCTCTGCTGACTGGCCGCCTCGAACAGCCTGTCGGCAACTGCCTCGTAGTCAAACTGCCGCAGGAGGGGATGCCAACGAGGCGGGGTCAGTCACCTCCCCCATGCTTCATGAACCTGAACCCCACAGTCAGCATGGGGACTCTGCTTGGCCACACAGCACACCCCTGCTGTCCCATCTCCCAGGTGCCCACGGGATCACAAGAACCACCAGGGTGGCCTCCTGGCAGCTTCAGTTCTCCCCACGCAGACAGGCAGAGAGAAAACAAGAGAAAGCGACCCAAGCTTACTCAACCCAGGTCCCCAGATTTTACTAATCCAACAGGCAGTCAGCACTAAAATCTCAGGCGTTCTACGCTTCCAACTACGCCGTCCTACGTTCCCTGCGCCCCTCTGCTGAGCTGACTCCCAGCTGGGACCCAAACGCCGATGTCAGGGATCTGAGAAGGCCGAAGGATGGGGTGGCTGAGCCTGCTCCACGGCACCCCAGCCCCGGCCCAGGCCTCCTCCAAAGCCTCGCCCGCCACTGTGACGCTTCCTCCCTTCCGAGCTATCGGCAGGAGAGGACATCCCAGCCGCCTACCTGGAGGACGGGGCCGGCGCTCTCCTCATCATCTCCCACCCGCTCCGGGGGCCCTAGGACAAAAGGGACCCCATGAGCCCAAGCCCCACACCTGGTATGTGCAGGGTACAGGCTGGGGGCCCCAGAGCCCCTGCATACACCAAGGGGCCTCCTGCGGGGGGCAGGGGACCAAGGTGTGGACAGGAGAGGACACAGCCCAGGGAAGATGGCACCTACAGTGAGTGCTGGGCACTGCAGGCAGTAGAGGAAATGCCAGGGCTCCGCAAGTGAGGACAGAGGACCAGACACAGGTGGCCTGGATGGGGACCATGGGAGATGTCGGGGGGCTGAGGCTGGGCTGAGAGGCAGGCAGCATGGGACAGGAGTTTCTCTAGAGATGCAGATGGGGTGTAGCAGGCACTAGAAAACCTGCCAGGAGACTCCTGGGTGAGCCGGGGTGCTGAAAGCAAGGGAGGGGACAAACAGGGTGGCAGAGAAAGCACCAAGGGCAAGACAGCCTGTGGGCCCACAAGAGGGGTCCTGAAGCCAGAGATGGGTGCCCTCTCAGCAACAGGATGCGACAGTTGGGGCACAGCCCTGCAGTTGAACAGTGACCACACCAGGACCGGAAGCAGGCCAGGGACTCTGGCACTGCAACACTGTCCCCAGTCCCGTGAGGGCTGTTTGTAAGTGGTGTACTGGGTCCCCCCACCCACCCAGGACCGAGAGGCGCTGCTCAGCACGGAACAGCCAGGACCGCAGAGCACCGCAGGCCTCGTGGGAAATCTGGCCAGGGATGAGGAACACATTGGCCGGGGAGACAGAGTGGAGAACCCAGCAGCAGACGGGCTGGGCACACCCCAGGGAGCCCCGCAGCTGGACGGGAGCCACCCAGGAGCTGGAGGAGCCAGGGCGGGGAGCTGTGAGACCCGAGCCTCACCCCCGAGTTGCCCTGGCTGCTGAGTTATGCGGGCACCGGGGGAGGCAGAGACCAGGGCCCAGCCAGAAGGCAGGAAGAGCAGCCCAGCAGGAAGCCAGGGTTTCAGCCCAGGACGGGTGCCGAGAGGCCAGGTACCCTGAGCCAGCCGGCCCCACCCCGCAGGCAGTTTACGGGGCGGCAGGCCATGCTCACGTTCACTCTCTAGTGACTCCCCGTCACCGTCCGAGTTGTCATCACTGTCCGACGCCTCGTCCTCCCCCTCCTGCGCATCCAATTCCTTCATGAGGTCTTCGATGGCCAAGGGGGCCTGCTCCACAATCGCCTCGAAGATGCCCCGCGTGATGTTGTGCAGAACCAGGGAGCTGAGGGGGAGCAGAGCCGGACACTCGGACAGGCAGTGCTGCCTGCCCACTGCCACCCTCCGGGCCCAGGCCAGGGTCACGGGGAGCTGTGGGGAAGCGGGGCTGGCTCACCACGCCTCTACTTACTCCTTAGTGCGGGCGGCGATCCCGCAGAAGGGCTCCACGAACCGCAGGTTCTGGTCAGCTGTGAGCTGCGGGAGCGAGGGCGCAGCTCAGCTTCAGGACACACCGCGGGCCGGGCTGGGCTGAGCTGCCCTCCAGAGCCCAACTCACCTCCCTGGCGCCCACTTTGGTCAGCTCCTCCAGGAAGACCTCGAGGAAGTGGCTCTTCACGCCATTGGGAGCCTGACTCTCCTCGTGCAAGATCTCGGTTGTCAGCAGCCCCAGAAGCTTCTCGATGTCCCTGCGGGGGTGAGGGTGGGGGTCCAGCAGCCGCCAGGCACGCCATGGCCCCTACTGCGAGCTCAGCAGGAAGCACAGCCCGGCGCCCCAGCCGCACTGTGGCCCTGAGGCTGGGCGGCAGGGAGCAGCATGGGCATAAGCGGCCGTGTCCCACACGGGAACACACGGCGTGGCCTGGACCCCGGCTACAGAAAGGGCCATGTGCTGTCGCCCGCGCAGGCCTTCCCTCCATCATGCAGGAGAGGCCTGGCCAGGGCACCACACCACCCCGCCTCACGGTCCTCTGCCACAGGGGACCACCGGGAAGTAATGCCAGGGCTGGACGGAGCAGGGCCAGGGGAGGTGCGAGTTGCACACAGGGAGCGCTGATGTGGTGACGCGTGCCGCCACAGCTCTTCCTGGTGCAGTGAGGGTTTCAGAGGCCCTGGACCAGGGACCAACAGCCCCCAGAGTGAGCAGTTACAGCAGTCTGGGTGCACCCAAAACTCAGGGTAGGGTGGGAGTCCAGATCCCCTCGCATGCAACTACAAAACGCGTTCTTTAAGGAGCCCCCCACCAGCCTGGGCTACCCAGCAAGATCCTGTGTCAAAACCCAAAAAATCAAAGCAAAGGGACTCCCCAGTTACGAGGAGGAAGAGTGAGGCCTCAGCAGGCTTGGGGAAAGGAGACAGACACGACATCAGGTGCAAAACCAAGAGAAAGGGGCCGGTGAGATGGCTGGCGGCGTAAGCGCCTGCCTGGCAAGCGCAAGGGCCCGAGTTCGACTCCCGGATCCCACATACGACAAAAGGGCCGGTGATATCGCTCAGCGGCACGGGCGCCTGCTGGCGCGTGAGGTCCTGAGGTCGACCCCCCAGTACCCACAAAAAAAAAAAAAAAAAAAAAAAACACCAAGAGAAAAATGGAGGCAGTGCGTGCAGCCGGGCTAGGGGACCAGACATGAGAGAGCAGCTCCGTGAGCCAGGCTGAGGGGACAGAAGGGCACAGGCCAGGCCAGCACGGGTTGCCCCTGCAGGGGAGATAACCAGGACTCCTCGGGACGACAGTGACCGCAAGGACAGAGCAGCTTCTGCGGTGACAAAGCACGGTGACTACAGCCGAGCCACCCGCACGGCACAGGCTGGCGGAGGAAGGGACGCCGCCTGCACAGTCCTCCTCAGAGAAGGACTGGGGTCTGGGCAAGGGCTCGCTCCCCCACACCCCTCAGATCAGCGCGGCCACAGCAGCCCGGGCTGCAAGCCCAGGGGAAGCTGCTTGTCCTACACCGAGGTGCAGGATAAGTCCGGTGTCACTCGCTCAGCCTGTGGCGCACACTTCTCATTCACAAATCAACTCGAAGCCTAACTGGCCCAACAGAAACGAAAGGAGCCACCCACTACCTAGCAGCAGCACCTGCTAGGATGCTGTCAGGAAGATGGAGCGGGTGGCCCTGGACCCCTGCCTCTGCCGACACAGGACGTCTGTGCTGGCTCCGTGCAGCCTCTTTGTGGCACTAAGGACGAGCTTGGCCTTTAGCTCAGCTGCATCCCAGACCCCCTTTGTGTGAAACAGGCCCTCACCGCGTTGCTCGGGTGAGACTCAAACTGTGACCCTCCGGCCTCAGTCTCCTCTACGCAATGTTTTAGAAGTAATTATCTGAAAATAAAAATATCTGTTGCAGTTAAAATTACTTTTCAGGGGTGGAGCCACACCTCAATGGCAGAACATGGGAGAGCCCCTGGGTTTAATCCCTAGCACCAGAAACACAAAAAAAATGACTTTTTAATGTTTCATAAAAGTTTTCTGCGTTCTTTATACTAAGCACACATCACTCATAGAAAATTATTTTTAAAATTATTTATTAACTTAAAATATGTTAGGAAGTGCTGGGCGTGGTGGTGCATGCCCTGTAATCCCAGCACTTGGGAGGCTGAGACAGGAGGATCAATGCAAGTTCTAGGCCAGCCTGGCCTACATAGTGAATTCAAGGTCAGCCTGAGCTACACAGCAAGATCCTGTCTCAAAAAAACAAAAACAAAACCAAAATGTTCTAGGAAGTTAAACGCTGAGAAATCCACCCTGCACCGAGGAGCTGGCTGCGACCAACTGGGAAACATGCTGCCCCTGGCAGAGCCTCGTGACCATGTGGCTCCTGAGGTCTGACCGCAAAGACCAGAGCCACCCACTGGGGGGCCAGCACCATCTGCAGGACAAGAGTCGCCAGTGCCTGCGAAAGCCCACATAAAACAGCACACGGAGCTGGGGACATGGTCACCCTCCCAAGCATCGCCGCCATTGTGACAAGTCTGGATGACCTGAAGTCTTCTAGAGTCTGGAACAGTGACCACAGAGGACACAGGGGACGGCTGAACATGACCTGGCCGCCCATCTCTCGGTTCTGACTTGGAGGTGAGAGCTGAGCGGCCCGGCCGAGGGCCCTGGCACTGTTCTACAGGGCGGGACCACTGCGAGTTTTCGAACCGCCTTCACCTCCAGCACCCTGCAGCGCCCCTTAGTGGACAGAGAATTACAAGGGAACCGCGGGATTCGGCGTGCACTGACCTTTCTTCCCACCCTCGCGTCCTCACGGCCTTCAGGGACTCGTTCAGGACCATCCGCATGAGCTTTGCCACAGAAGGGGACAGGTGTTACTGGAAGCGTGACCCAGGCTCCAGCGGGGAAGCCACCCCAGCACACCCTCAGGACCTGGCGGAGACAGCCTGCAGCCAGCGCTGATGCTCAGTGGGGACGGGGGCCACCTTACCAGGTAGAACTTGTCCAGGCGCAGCCGGTCGATGCCCGCCCACTCGCGGATCATGGTCTGCCAGAAGGTCTGCAGGAACAGGTGCTCTGCGGGAGAGGGAAGGGAGCATGGACGCTGGCGCCGCGGAGGGAGCACTGCCGCCAGGACAGGGTCTTAAGGTAAACAGGGCCATCAGGGCAGGCCCTAATCTAACCTGACTGGTGTCCTCACGAAGAGGTGAGGGCACAGGCAAGCACGGGAACTGTCCTGTGTAAGCGAATGAAGACCCACCACACACACCAGCACCGCACTCCCTGCTGTGTCAGGACGTGCTCAGCCCCCGGGGCCCCAAGGGCCCAGGAAGGTCTAAGGCAGTGATACCCAGGCCATACCCCTAGAGCTGGGCACAAGTGGACCAAGGTTTGCATGTCAGGACTCTTTAAATCATTTTTGTAGCACTAGGTTCGGAACCCAGGTCCTCACACATGATAGGCAAGCACTCCTGTGCTAAGTTACAGCCCTAGCCCTTTTTATTTTCAGAAAGGGTCTTGCCAAATTGCACAGGTTATGAACTTGTGATCCTCCTGCCTCAGCCTTCCAAGTAGCTGGGATTATTGGCATGTGTCTCCACATCCACCAAAAATGTCAGGATGCTTAAAGGTTGTTCAAGTGACTCCAACAGGCGGACAAAGTCAGAAGTACTCGTCATGGTCAGGTTAAACACGTAAGAGAAAAATACACCATGGGAGCTTCACAAGTATCAGGTGGAACTCAAATACTGTGGGGTCACCTCGCTGGCTCTTCATCCTAATTTCATAAGGCAGGACCTCAGCCTCTCCTACTCCTGAGGGGAGTCCACTTGGGTGAGGGGGTGGGTACAGGCTGCTCCCCACACAACCAACACCCACACACTGGCTGCCTCCCACTCTAGATTTCAGAACACGAACTTCTGTGGCTGCGGCTGTGACTCTCAGCAACTCTGGCATCTACAAATGGGCTCGGCCACGGCAGAGCTACTCACGTGCCTCTGTGGTCTGAAAAGCATGGATAAGCTGGGAAATGGTCCTCCCTAGTTCCTCCTGTGTAGGAAACAATAAAAACACATTTGTCGGGCTGGTGAGATGGCTCAGCGGCTTAAGCGCCTGCCCGGCAAGCGCGAGGGCCCGAGTTCGACTCCCGGAACCCACATACGAAAAAGGGGCCGGTGATATCGCTCAGTGGCACGGGCGCCTGCTGGCGCGCGAGGTCCTGAGGTCGACCTCCCGGTACCCACAAAAAAAAAAAAAAAAAAAAAATTTTTTGTCCCTGAAGCACTGTGCTCTCCAGATGGCGAGAACACATGCAAACGTCCCCTCTCAGGGAACCAGCTGCCAGGGGTTTCAGCCCAGTGGACTCCGGTTCTACAAGTTCCTCCTGCTGCAAAAGGCCTTTTCTAAAGCCAGGACCAACAGACTCTCCCCATAGTGACGGCCACTGTCCTCTGGACTGAGACTGTGCCTTGAACAAGAGGGTGACAGTCACAGGGGCTGTGCGGCAGATGGAAGCCAACTTACCAGCCAGACCCCATAAGTCACCACCTGGCTGCCCTGGCTCAGTCAGAAGATTCCAGAGCCTCCTCTCTGAGACAGTGTTCAGAATATGAGCCCGGAGCCCACATTTAAGTAAGCACCTTCACACTCAGGTGATTCTGAAGAGCTAACAGCTCAGACTTCGAGAACTATTTCTAAAAGGCCAGCAGGAGAAATCCTCATCTCAGAAGACCTGCATTCTGCCCTTAAATGGTCATCTTAGTACTCAAGTGTTTTGATCACACTGGGAACAAACACAAAACCACCCATTCCACCCAGCCCTCGCTGCTCCACTGCCAGCACTGCCATGGCATTCGTGCCTGTCCTCCACATGTGCTGGAGCCACCAGACACACAGACCAACGCAGGGGGGCCACACAACTCCTCCTGTCTTCTCTGTCTACAGTAGATCAGGGGCAGCCACAACCCACCAGGCCTCCCCCAGCCCCTCAGGCCACCGGGCTGTGCACGCACCTGCAACAGCAGCTTGTCCTGCATCCACATGCAGTAAAACAGTCCTTTCCATATCTTCAGCAGCTCGTCATGCGTGAAGCCACCTGCGACCAAACAGCAGAGTTCACACTAAACAAACTTGACCCTTTAATGCCCGGAAGCAGGGCCACGGGATTCCTCTGAAGTCCTATGTGCTGTATGGGACCTGGGGGGCAGGCTGCCCCTCCCCCCAAGCAACCCTTCCAACTCAGAGCCTGCTGCACTTCCGGCTGTGAGGTCCCCTCCAGGTAGCATTATGCACCCACTAACCACTTGCTGAATCGCTACAGGCATCAGCCACCATACTCCACTCGGAGCCACAGCTCAGAACCTCAGCCCTTTCCTGACTGGATGTCGGCCAAAGGTTGATTATGGGTGACCATTCTACAGCATCCCACTGAGGCATGCGCCTGTGCTATACCTCAACTACCGAGAGAAAGAAGTTAACTCATCATTCAGGCTAGGAAAGAAAGCCGGCGAACATTCACTGAGGCCCTGTGTGCTGGAAAGCCTGCCCCTGGAGGCAGGGTCCTCAGCCCTCAGTGCGTAACCGCGGAGATTCCTAAAGCACAGGGCACCAGGGCTTCAGATTCCACTGGGCCAGGCCCCCAGAGTCTGAATTTCCAAGAAACGTCCACGTGATGCTGAAGCTGCTGGGGGTGGAGGGGGCACGCACTGAGAACAACGGGCACAACGAACAGTCAGCAGAAGGCAGGTTCTCAGCCCCCACGGAGGTTACAGCGGCGCCCGGACGACAATGCCACACGCACACAGACTGAACCCTGCCCGAGGCGTTCGGCCGTGCGGAGGAGACGCGGATGGCCCGAAGAGCCGGCTGCAGGAGCAGCGAGGGACGCGATCTGATGGTGAAGGCTTCCCAGACGGAGGCGGGCCGCAGTGGGGAAGGAACTGGGGCACGGGGGTGGCCCGGCAGCGCGACCACGGGCAGAGGCGGAGCGGCCGCGCCCGCCGGCCAAGCGGAGGCCCCACGCGCCTCGGAGGCCCGGCTCACCTGTGGCCCGCTGGGTCCTGGCGACAATGTACTTCCGGAGCTTCCGCACCGCCCGGTCCCGCGTCACCTGCTCGTTGCCCGCCAGGCGCTGCGCCAGCTGGATCTCGGGGGGTAGCTGCACGCCAGGACCCATGGTCTCCCTCCCAGACCCCGCACGAGGGCTAAGCCGCGGCGCGCGCGACGGCGCCGGGCCTTACGTCACGCTCCTGCGACGCCGCTCTCTTACGTCACGCCCCGGAGACGCCGCCGGGCCGCTCGCTACCGCCGCTCAGTGGCCTGTCCGCGCAACTGCAGCCTGTGGGGACGGTGGGCAGCGAAGCGACCCGAGAGGATCGCTGGTGACATCCGCCACGGCGGGGAGGGAAGCGGTAGCGTGAGCCCGCTTTCTTCACCGGAGAGTCCCGGCGGGCACAAGCAGCAGCAGTGGAGCCACCTGAAGGCCATGGTGCCGCAGAGCCCGTCGGTAACTGCTGCGACCGCCCAGAAGAGCTGCGTGGAGCCGGCGCTCGCAGAGCATCTCCTTCCCGCGCGCGCCCGGGGGCCGCCCTCACGTCGGGGCCCCTGAAGGCCAGGGAAACCCATGGAACTCCAGGTGGCGGGCCGGCTGCGAAACACCGGCCCTCAATGCCTGCGTCCAGGAGGATGGAGGGAGCTGGCAACAGACGGAGCTCAAATGCGCCCTGGCTCAAAACAGGCAGTGAAAGCCGTCTGGGACAGTGGGGAAACTTTCCTCCAGACCGGACGTTAGACCACAGTGCAGGAAGATCATGGCTTTCTTAGGGGTCACAGCGCTTTCCTACCATGGGGCTCAGCAAATGGTCTCTGGAGGACCCAAGACCACCCTGACCTGCTGACTTGCTGGGACGATCCACAGGACCAGCGCGCGTGGACCGCTGGGAGCTCACCCAAGTCTCACTGCTCCTTGCACAAGGGGCGCTGCATCTACAGACAAGGTGTTTTTGTTTCCTGCTTTTTGCACTATTGAGAGTTGAACCCAGGGCCTTCACACTGAGTGACATCCCCAGCCCTTTTTATCTTTTATTTTTAGATAAGTCCTCGATCCTTAAGTTGCTAAATTGTCCAGGCTGAGCTCTAACTTGAAATCATCCCGCCTCAGCCTTCCAGGGTGCTGGGATTACAAACATGCACCACCACGCCTGGCTAACAGACAAGGTGTTGAGGCAAGAAAGATGTCTTTATTCTGTAATGGCAAACTTACAGAAATTTCCTAGCAGAAATTAGAAGTCAATTAGTAGCCTCTGCCTGAGTTCATGCTGCCCGTCACGTAGTTTGACTCAGCGAGCCTTGACCACCATGCCAGCTATAACGCAGAGACAGTTTGACTCAGCCTTATCGGACTGAATCCAGCTGCATTGCCCGTACTTTCTAGCCTATAAACATATTCTGTTTTGCTTGCCTATTCCAGGAACTTTACACCTAGGACAGAATAACCCAGTCAAGGACATGCTTGCCTGATTTCACATGCCCACTCAGACAGCCCCCTCCCTAGCAGAGCCCACCCAGAACAAATCTGCCTGACAACTATGCCTTAGTCTATGTAACCAATCATATAATAACCTGAAATCAGCTTTGTATTTCTGGCTTGCAAAAATGTATTTAAGGGGGCCGGTGAGATAGCTCAGCGGCATAAGCACCTGCCTGGCAAGCGCAAGGTTCTGAGTTGGACTCCCGGTACCCACATACGAGAAAAGGGCTGGTGATATCGCTCAGCAGCACCAGCGCCTGCTGGCATGCGAGGCCCTGAGTTCAATCCCTGGTACCCACAAAAAAAAAAAAAAAATGTATTTAAGCCGAACTCTAAGCTGATTCTGGGCTGATGATTTGAGACCTGGTTCCCATCAGCCCATTAGCATTAAAATAAAAGTTGCTTTCCAACTGCTCAGGTGTAAGAAGTCTTCCATTCAGTTTGCTATCAGATATCTGCAACAATTCAAGAATTTGGGCCGGTGAGATGGCTCAGCAGCATAAGCGCCTGCCTGGCAAGTGCGAGGTCCTGAGTTCGACTCCTGGTACCCACATATGAAAAAAGGGCTGGTGATGTTGCTCAGGGGCATGGGTGCCTGCTGGTGCGCGAGGTCCTGAGTTCGACCCCCGGTACCCACACACACAAAAAAAAAAAACCAAGAATTTACCTGCCCAAGAGGGCTGATTTGGAATATGGGCGATCTGAGGCTGATGAGCGCCACCTCAGATGGAGGTCTGTGGCCAAATTACCTTCGATCCTGTCAGGTCCAGAGATGCTCTTCTGTTCTTCAGATCTCAAGAGCAAAGACTTATTTCCTCAGGTAGTTCTTGTCACTGCTTAGTCTGCCCCTGTGTGGTTTCTGACAAGTTACACTGGGCCATCTTTCAGAGTGCCAAATGCAGGAAATGAAGGAAGACACCTGCCCAAGTATTGTGGAGGACAGGGGTCAGTGAGGATGCAGGGAGTTGGTCAGTGCATTGTGTCACAAGTCTCAGCTTCCAGGTAGGCTGTGACAGGGAGGGACACAAAGCAAAATCTGCAGAGTGAACTGGTGGGGGAGCAAAGCCCAGAGGCCAGGCACAAGCACCCTCAAGAGCTCTGGGTAGAGCCACACAGGACCCTCTTGTGCCCCCAGAAAGGGTGTAAGCACATGGGAAATACTGCCAGCCAGGGAAGCAGCTGGACTCAGTGCCCAGAGCTTTGTTAGGATCTGGTCACACGGGCAGCTTCCGCCTGCCCTGTACCGAACTGTTCAGCTCTGAAGGCCAAACTCAATTTGGTGTTATAGCACAAAGTTGGCTCTAGATTGTGCTCGATCAGAATTGATGTGTGTGGCTGTGTTCCTATAAAGCTTTATTTTTGAAAAGGTGGTGGGCCAGATGTGGCCTAGGACCATAGAGATTATCAACTTTATTTTCTTAATTATGCATTCTAAATATCAGCATGTACTTCATTTTTACAATTAGAAATTTTTGGGCTGGTGAGATAGCTCAGTGGCATAAGCACCTGCCTGGCAAGCGTGAGGTCCTGAGTTCGACTCCCAGTACCCACATACGATAAAAGGGCTGGTGATATCGCTCAGCGGCACAGGTGCCTGCTGGCGCGTGAGGTCCTGAGTTCGACCCCTGGTACCCACACAAAAAAAATTTTTTTTTCTAACCTGTTTTACTTTTTTTGGAGACGGGGTGTCGCTATGTAGCCCAGGCCAGCCTCAAACTTGTGTGGATCCTCCTGCCTCAGCCTTGTGAGTGCTGGGATTACAGGCATGCACCACTATGCCTAGCTTCTAACCTGTTTTAGACAATTGTGTGTAATAGTTTTTAATCCACTGAAATGTTGCTTTCAACTTGAAATATTGTGAATGTGCATATGTAAGAAATAATACAATGTCTGACTCACCTGACAGATACTTAGAGATCAGGAAAGGCTCGTATCTGACACACAGCTGGGAAGTGAGGGCAGCGAGCCACCCTCCCACGCCCTGATGGAGAAGATGACCTTGTTTTTTGAGAGCCTTGCTACATAGTTCAGGCTGGCCTTGAACTCAGTGTGTAGCCCAGGCTGGCCTTGAACTCGCAGCGATCCTTCTGCCTCAGCCTCCTGAGTGCTGGGATTACAGGTGTGCACCACAGCGCCCCGGTCAACTCTTCTTAAAGACTATACATAGAAAATGCCTGTGCTAGCCATTGGTCCTCTAGGACACGGGAACCTCCTGCAACTTTCCTTCTTTTCCTCATTTCCTCCAGTAAGGAATTGGGCATCCATCCAGGGAGACGCACGCTGCGTGGAAGGGGATGAATGAGGTAACAGCCACACAGGACCCTTAGCGTTTAGGAGCAGCTGCTGGATCCGGGCAAGGTGTCGGGATGTCTGGGAGATGATTGTACAGAGCAGTGATCATGTGAGCCCACACACCCGAGATCACATTGTGAGGGGCTGGGGGACCTACGCTTTGGGGAGCACTATGCGACGCACTCGCGGTGTAAAGGAGAGGAAATGGATGGAGCTCACACATCTAATGATTGCCTGCCACGTGCACAGGTCTATTCATGCCTTTGGTCCTCAGAGTAATCCTGCGAGGGAGGGACGGTGTTTTCCCTTCCATAGGTGAATAAAGAAGCTTCTGGTTACACAACTGGCTCAGAGGCAGGGAGTGATGCGGCACAGGAGAAGCCCAGGCAGGCCACAGTGCCTGGCGTGAGTCCCTGGGCAAGTGCCCAGGCCCCAGAGCAGAAGGGCCAGTGCTGGGGAGCACTCAGCTCCATTCTAGAACTTGGAGGCCTTCTGGGCAAGGGGACTGCAGATTCCCCACACAGCTGGCCACTCCCAGCTGCCCTTGTCCTGGTCCTGGTCCTGGTCTTGGCTGCTGCAGGGCCCCAGGTCCCACCCCTACCTGTGTTACCTCACTCGTCCCCTTCCACGCAGCGTGCGTCTCCCTGGATGGACACCCAATTCCTTACTGGAGGAAATGAGGAAAAGAAGGAAAGTTGCAGGAGGATTCCCGTGTCCTAGAGGACCAATGGCTAGCACAGGCATTTTCTTTGTATAGTCTTTAAGAAGAGTTGACCGGGGCGCTGTGGTGCACACCTGTAATCCCAGCACTCAGGAGGCTGAGGCAGGAGGATCGCTGCGAGTTCAAGGCCAGCCTGGGCTACACACTGAGTTCAAGGCCAGCCTGAACTATGTAGGAAGACTCTCTCAAAAAACAACAAGGTCGTGTTATTAGATGGGAGGGGTCTTGGGGGAGTTGTTTCCAGGTTCTTGGTGTCTGGCACAAATAAACACTTAAAAAGAGTTGCCAGAGTAAGATTTATTAGGAAGGAGTTGCAAGAGCAATAGAAAGAAGCACGAAGGTCTACTCCACAGGGCGAGGGCGGCCAGGGAGGAGCGCTCACGAGCCCATAGGGCTGGCACTGAGACTGGAGGTTGTGGGGGTTATGGGAGAGTCCGGAGTGGGCCGCCTGACGAGGCCCACCCACCTGGAGGGGGTTTGACCACGCAGGGCTTAGAGGGAGAGTCACGGTGTCCAAAGCCCCTTGGGGGGGCTGCAATGCCAACGAGGCTGGACCAGGCCAGAGACCTGTGCTCTTGGGAGTCTGGGGTGGGGGCCAGGGAGACCTTTGCGGGTGTCCTGATGTTTTGACATAGTCGTCCGCTCTGGTTTCTCAATTCTTGTCCCATAGCTTTCTGTTATTTACTTGTCCTTGCTCAGCCAGCCAGGGCAACTTAGCAAGACCAGGTCTCAAAATAAAATCAAGAAGGGCTGGGGTGGGGTCAGTGGTCGAGCACTTAGCATGCACAAGACCCTGGGACCACCCACCGGCACTAAAAACAAGACAATCAGAGAAGCAAGTTAAAAAATACGCGTGTCCCATCGCAGGAGGGCTCCTGGGGACACCTAGGCTGTGCCCTTTGGCTCTGAGGAGCCAGCATCCCAGCAGCCGGGAGTGAGGTTCTCTACACGGAAGCCTGGGCACAGGCGGTTCAGTGAGAGCCCTGGGTGCGAACTCTGGCGGTGGAGGCTGCTGTCCTGGAAGCGCTTCCTGCCGGCTGCGCGGTACTCCTCGCCGGACAGAGGCTGGGTGCTGCTGAGCTTCTTGAGTCTGTGAGGGACATTTTCGTAGATAAATATTCTGCCCAGTCATTAATTTTCCTTCAAATAAATTATATGAATTGACCATCTTGTTTTTTTGAGAGTCTCATGTTCCAGGCTGGCCTCGAGCTCACTGTGTAGCCCAGGCTGGCCTTGAACCCTTGACCCTCCCATCTCAGCCTCCGAGTGCTGAGATTACCGGCGTGTGCCACCATTAAAACTCTGCTTTAATTCTGAAGTCTTGTGTATGCTTTAGTTTTGCGTGCATGTTGGTGACACAGAACAGTGACGCTCACTTGGGGAAACTGGTACAGGCGTGTGACAGCTTTTTACTCCGTCTTTCTCCCACTGCCGCTGGTTCCATCTCCAAATCTCTACTTTTTAGTTTTTTGTCATCTCTCCTTCATTTACTTTCTTTTTAAAAGGTTTCTCTGGATGCAACTCGAGAAAATACTCACAAGCGAAATAAACCGGATGCACATTTGTAAACATCGTATTGTCTCCCTAGTATGAAAATGCAATTTCACTGTGACTATTCCATTCCTTAGTCTTCTATTTTTACCTAGCTTTTACATGGCTTAATCTTATACGGAGTAATATTTTTCTCCAAAAGGTATTTGTACATCCTCTAATGCTTGAGTTTGTTAACACATAAGAATGTTTACTTGTTGTCTTTAAAAAAAAAAATAAATAATTTCTAGTTAAAAAACAACAACAAAAAAGGTTTCTCATATAAGAGTAAACAGGACGTTTAACTTCCTGAATCTGGCTTATTTCACTGAGCATGATGGTCTCCACTTCCATTTCCTGTGAACGACACGATTCCATTCTTGGGGATGAACAGCGCTCCACTGGGCGCACACGTTTTGTTCACCCAGCCACGTGTGGACGCGCTGGGGCTTAGCGTTTATAAACTGTGCAACTGTAAAGACAGCTACGCATGTATTGCTATAGTGTGAGGTCTTTCTTTTGGAAATACACTTAGGAGTGGTATAGCTGGATCAATTGGAATTTCTATTTTTAGTTTTTTGAGGAAGCTCCAGATTGATTTCCATAGTGGCTGTTCTAGTGTACGCTCCTACAAACAATGTAGAAAGGTTCTTTCCCCCAACCCCCACACCCTTGACAGTGTAGATTTTTGTACCGGTACACCTCATTTAACAACCTACATGTTCAACAGCTGTTCAGACTCACGACCAAGGCATGCTGTTCGGACTTGTGACTTGTCTTTTCTTTGCACAGTTCTGTAGATCTTGTTTATACAGCCTCAGTGTCTTTTTTTGTACAGTGCACCTTGTTTATACAGTACTATAATTTCTGCTGATTGTACTGTCCAGTACAGTACTATAGTTTTATGTTCTGTTATACATTATAGTACTGTCAGTAAGAGTTATGCAAATAAAAGCGAAGTCATCAAGTTGGAGTTTCCTTGTACCATTTGTTCTGAATATTGTACGTCCTATGTATAATTGTACATCCTATGTATAATTCCTCATTTAGTGACCATCTCATTAAGGACCTAGCCACAGGAAAGGAACTCGGTTGTTAAATGAGTAATGTCTGTATTCTTGGTGATGGCCATTCTGACCGGGTGAGGTGGAATCTCAAAATAGTTTTGATTTGCAATTCCTTAATAATCAAAGATGTTGAATATTTTTTTAAAAAAACTTATTGGCCATTTGCAGTTCTTCTTTTGAGATGGGTCTATTCAGTTCATTTGCCCATTTTTGACTGGGTTATTTTTTGGGGGGGGTTAATCATTTTAAGTATTATAAATATTAATCTATCGGAAGAGTGGCTAGCAGATTTTTCTCCCATTTTGTAGACTCTCTATTCTGTTGTTTCCTTTGCTGTGTGGAACTTTTTGGTGTAGTCCCATTTTATTTTTAATTAATTAACTCAGGCTGCCTCAAACTCTCCGTGATCCTCCTGCCTCAGTCTCGGGAGTGCTGGGATCACAGGCGTGCACCACCACACCTGGCTCATTTGTTGATTCTTGATGTTATTTCTGGGGCTAATGGAGTCAGTCAGGAAATCTTTGTGGCTATGGTTTCAAATGCTTCCCCTATGTTGTCTTCCAGCAGTTTCACAGTTTCTGACTACACCTAGGTCTCTGGTCCATTTTGATTTCAGTAGAGGGTGATAGACAGGGATCTAATTTCAGTCTTTGCACATGGGCATCGTTTTCCCTGCACCATTTGTTAAGGAGGCTCTCTTTTCTCCAGCAATGTTTTGGCCCCTCTGACAGAAATCAGATGGCTGCAGATGCACAGGTTTGCTTCTGTGTCTTCCTTTGCAGTCCGTGGGCCTACACGTCTGGTTCTGGTTCTACCAGCACCATGCTGTCTTTGCTACTGTGGCTCTGCAGTGTAAGCTGAGTGCTGGTCTTGTGATGGTGCTAGCCCTTTTTTTTTTGCTCAAGACTGCTTTGGCTGTTTTAGGTCTTTTGTTATTTCATATGAACTTTAGGATTTATTCGTAGTTCTGTAAAGAATGTTGCTGGTTTTTAATAGGGACTTTGTTGAATCCGTAGATTGCTTTCAGTAATATGGCCATTTTCACAATATTGTTTCTTCTGACCCATGAACAGAGGGTCTCTTTCCACTTTCTAGTTTTTTCCATTTCTTCAGTGTTCTGTAGTTTTCACTGTAGAGGTCACTATCCTCTTTGGTTAGGTCGATTCCTAGGTACTTAATATTTTTGAAGCTATTGTGACTGGAACCGTTTTCCTCTTTCTTTCTGAGTGGGTTGATTACTGGTGTGCAGGAACCTACTGCTCCATGTTTTGTTTTTTTTTTCATATGCGGGTACCGGGAATTGAACTCAGGACCTCGCACTTGCCAGGCAGGCACTTACGCCGCTGAGCTCTCTCACCGGCACTGCTCCACGTGTTTTATATCCTGAGGTCTTGTGTTTCCTTTACGAAGTGTGTAAGGAATAAACACTCTCTAGTGCTTCGTTATAGTTTCTATCTGCACATCCCTACAGCCTCATGTGATCACAGGTGGAACCTTTGGGAGGTGACTGCATCATGGGGCTCAGAGCTGACTTGCTGCTAGGTGGGGTCTGGTTGGAAGAGGTGGTCACTGTGGGCATGGCCTGGGAGGGTGCATTTCCCTTCCTGGCCCCTCCCTTCTGCCTTTGCTTCCGGGCCACCATGATGTGAGCAGCTTTTCCTCCATCAGGCCCCTCTGCCATGTCATTTCTTCTTTGGAGCCAGCTGACCACGGACTGAAATGTGAGGCAAAATACGCCCCCTTTAAATTGTGGGTGTCAGGCACTGTGTCCCAGCGATGAGGAAAGTGACTAAGACATGCTTGTTCTATGAAGGCATCAAGGTGGGAACCGACTGTGAGCCTCCCCTCGCCTGCCGTCTCTGCCAATGCAGGTGGCTGCTTCCCTTGCAGTGCAAGGCCTGAATCAGCAGCCTATCAGCATCCACTGTGCGTGTCCTTTGTCTGCTGCCACAGGTGTTAACCACCTACTCGTAAAACGTGGGCACCTGGGGCCAGCAGGGAGCTGCCTAGGGATCCCCGAGTGCACACGGGTGTTAACAGTCACTGCAGCAAGCTGAGCATGGTGGCACACACCTGTAATCCCAGCACTCAGGAGGCTGAGGCAGGAGGATCGCTGCAAGTTCAAGGCCAGCCTGGGCTCCATACTGAGTTCAAGACCAGCCTGGAATATATTAGCGAGACCCTGTCTCAACCCCCTCTCTCCCCCAAAAAAGAGAGACACTGCAGCAGAGCTGAACAGGGCAAGACCCTGCAGGCGCACCCAGGACAGCTGGGCTGCCCCTTCCGATTCTCGCTGTGCTACTGAGCTTACAGGGAGTTAACAGCAGTAGCCCTTATGGCCCCGAGTCTATTCCCTCCATTGACCTCTCTGGATTGTGCTGCTCGGGGGCCCATGAGATGTTAATAAGCAACTATGTAAATGCCTCATCTTTCTCTTCCTCCCAGCCAGAGTCTCTTGGGCTGGAATTTACTTGTTGGCAAATTCTCGTGGTGACAGGTTTGCACAATGAGGACACAGGAAGCCCACAGACACTGGGAGCAGGTCTGAGTCACGGCTGAAAGTGTTCGCAGGCCAGAACCAGAGGCGCCGTGGGGACAAGGGGTGGGAGACGCTGGGCAGCATCAGATGCATAAATGCAACTTGGGATCTGCCAGGAAAATCAGGTGTCACAAGTGAGATTTCAAACTAGCTTGACTTTAAAATTTGGCCTTTTTTTGAGACGAGGTCTCACCATGTAGCCCAGGCTGGCCTGGAACTTGTGGTGACCCTCCTGCCTCAGCCTCCCGAGTGCTGGGATTACAGATATGTGCCACTAGTATCAGCTAAAATTTTGATGCTGTTGAACAGATTTCAAATTTGAGTGACGTTCAAGGCCACTGAGATGGGCCAAAATGACTGATCAGGAGACAGGTCTTTGCCCTGGGCTTCATGGGATGAGAAAGTGTGGTACCAAGAAATGAGAGATGGAAGTATTTTCCAGGGCTTCCAATGAAAAAAAGGAGTAATACAAACCATATGTGAGGCTTATGAGCATATCTGACAGTACAGAGATGATCCCAATGCTGTCGAGGCAGTCAGGCCTGCTGGGCACAGCAGGTCCAGGCCAGCTCCACACCCAGGCTGAGGGCTAGCGCCGCCCCCACAAGGCTTGGGAACATTTCTCCCTTCCTAGCCCTGCAGCAGGAAGGCAGCTGGGACCCACGCGGCCGCATGACAGACATCGATCACTGGGTGACTCACCCCTCGCACTGCTGAGTCTGCTCTGCCTTCTCCCCTGTAACTCACCCGGAGAAGACAGTGAAGGGTGATGTCCAACCCCGGCACAGCCCTGCAATGGGAAGAGTCCTCCAGGCCACAGGGCTGGCAATGCCAGGCCACCTGGGTCCAGTGGACAAGAGAAGTGGCTTCTCAAGAATTCATGACCACTCTGGTGTTGCCTGGCTGGGGCCAAACCTGGAGCCTGGAAGCCCCATGAAGGCTTTGCACCTGCAATCCCTGGTGAACTGGGACTGGGTGGTGGCCCTGCTCTCCCACCTGCCACTTGTTGCCAGTGAAACTCTTTCTTCTCCCATCGCTGGCTCTGCAGTTACTGGGTTCACAGGGCAGGGCAGAGCTGGACGCCCCGTGACAAACACAACTGTCACTTCGAACAAGACAGCGCTGACTCAGCCCACCCACGAGCCGGGCAAGAAGTTCCGCTGCTCCTGGCTCAGACCTCACCTAACGTTTGTCTCCTCTTCCAATTTGAGGCCAACCAGAAAAAGCCAGCTGTGCCCTCAAGTCAGTCCCAGAGAGCCTGGGCCACCCTTTGTCCCTGTGGAGCCTCCCTCCCTGGTGGGCTGGCCTTCAGTCTCTGCCAACACGGGCCAGGGCAGCTGGCCCCTTGCACAGTGGTCCCTGAATACAAACACTTCCTTGTTTTGTGTTTTGAGAGGGTTACTAGGGATGAAGCTCAGGGTCTCCTACATGCTACACAAGCGCTCTACCACGGAGCTACATTCCCAGCCCTTTTCGTTTTTAAACTCTTGGTAAGTTGCCCAGGCTGGGCTCAAATTTGAGATCCTCCTGCCTCAGCCTCCCGAGTAGCTAGGATTACAGGTATGTACCACCATGCCAGGCTTTGAACAAGAACCTTCTTCCTTCCTCCTTTCTATGAGCTACCTCCTAAGCCCTTTTTCACATTAGGTTTCATTAAACTGTTCAACTGTGACCCTCCCGTCACAGCCTTCCTCAGTGGTGGGATTACTGGTGTGTGCCACTGCACTAGCTGACACTACCCTCTCTAAAGTTGTTCTCATCGGGTGGTCTTGGTCTACTGCCACGGTTGCGACCCTCCTACTGTAACCGAGGGCACGGGAACCCAGCTCCAGCAGGGAGCCTAGGCTGATACAGGGACATCTCAGAGAGCCGCACCTCCCCCCGGCGCTGCCTTTAGCCCCAGAGCTGCAAGAGGGAAAAGACAGCAGGACGCTGTTCCGTTTTCTACAGAAGAGTTTTCCATTTGCGGGGACTCAATCTGTCTTCACACAGTGAACAAGCACGGGAGTGTCTCCCGCCCTGCCCAGGCTGGCCACGCCCGACCTCCCCCCCTCCCCGGTGTTGAAACAGCAGCCCAGCCCCAGGGCAGGGAGAGGCCAGGCCGGGCCCCTGCGCGGCCCCCTCTGCCCCAGTCCCGCCGGCGCCCTTCCCTCCCAGGGGATCGGTCTGGGGCCTGAATCCTAAGCCTGGACCCCCTCTTCCCGCCAAACTCCGACCCCTGAGGACCTCGGCCTAAGCTGCGGCCACCTCCCCCTCGCTGGCCGGTGTCCCCACGTCGGCCACGCGCTGCCCCGGTCACTTTCCCGGCGTCCACACAGCCAGGCTCTGCAGCGAGGCCCAGGTGACCGGGCGCCGTCTCCCCAGCAGGGACCCCGGACGCCCACCGGGCTGCGCCGCGGGCCGCGTGTGGCCTCCCTGCGGGGAGCCCCGCTCGGTGCCGCCTCGCCCCGCCCCCCTGGAGTCCGTGTGACTCGGGGCGGGAAGGACGACGCCAGCCCCGGCGCGGCAGGGGACTTTCCGAGCGGGGGAGCCGCGGCGGTGCGCGCGCGCACGCGCATGTGTACGTGTCCGTGCGTGCGCATGCGCCCGTCCGTCCGTGTCCGTGCGTACGTGTCCAGGCCCCGGCTCAAACTTCCGGGCAGGGCTGGGGACCGCGCCCCCCGGTGGCTCCGCCCACGCCGCGGCCCCGCCCGCGTCACGAGGGAACCGAGCATAAACAGAGTCAGCGCGGGCGCTCAGGAGCGCAGTGCACGCCGCGACCGTCAGCGCCTGCCGCCAGGATGATGTGTGGGGCGCCCTCCGCCACGCAGCCGGCCACGGCCGAGACGCAGGAGATCGTGGACGCGGTGAGACGCTGGCCCCCAGGGATCGGGGTGCAAGGCGGTCCTGGGGCCCGGGGCGAGCTCCTCCACGGCCCGGGAACGCGGGGACCCCGCGGTGGGGGCGCAGGTGACTCTGTCACTCTAACTCAGCGCTGCTTCAACTTCTGAGTTTGGAATTGTCTCCAAAGTGAAAAGTAGCGCTCCGCCTCCCCGTGCCTCGGTTTCCCTGCAGCACGGTGTCACGAGGACCCTGGGAGGGCGCTGGCCAGGTCGGGATCCTCCTTAGCGTCAGGGCTTGGGGTGAGGAGAGACTCAGCCCCCTCTCTGACTTCCCTGCCCGCCGCGCCTGCCACATCCGGCTGTGGTCAGCTACCGCCACCAACACCGGTGGTGGCCGTCCTAGAGCAGTCAGCTGGTGACTCAGTCCCACGGGAGCAGAGGAATTGCCCCAGAGCACTGCCGGGCTGCGGTGAGCTGCGCCCACATCCCTGCCCGCGGCCCTTCCTTACCCCTTCCTCAGCGGGACGGGAGTGCTGCTGTCTCAGGGGCAGGCAGGTGAGCAGTAAGTAGCCTTGCTTCCGGCGGAAACCATGGGGCAGGTACTGGGGATTGAACGGATGACTTCTGCACTGAGTTATATTCTCAGCTCTTTTGTTTTTATTTTGAGACTTTGAGTCTTGCTGTGTCAGCATGTTGTCCAGGCTGGGCTCAAACTTGCAGTCTTCCTGCCTCAGCCTCTCAGGGTGCTGGGGTTACAGGTGTGCATCACCACGGTGCTATTCTTATTAACCGTATCAATGTGCGCTTGCAGATGAGGAGAACTGAGATCAGAGCCTGACCCTGGGTCAGGAGGAAGGCAGGTCGTGCCTTTGGACCAGCACTTGGGAATCCCCAGCCTCGTGGGTCCCTGTGCCTCCCAGGCCTTCGGCCCCATCTGATCTCCTGAGGGCTGGTAACTCACTGACCTGTGGCCTTGCGGGGAGGCCCAGCTGGTCTTGCCTCTGTCTCCAGTGTCAGCCAGGACCTGGAGCCCCACCCCCACTGGGATAGTCCATTGTTCTTGTCACACACAGTGTGCTGTCCCTGTAGGCACAGCACCGCCCCTGAACTGAGAGGGGCCACAGGAGCGTGTTGCATGTAGATGGCTACCCCCCTCCCTCCCAGAGTCCAGCCCTCCCCGCAGGAGCCGCCCTCGGGTGGCGGAGTCACCCTACCCTGGGTGACTCACTACCTGCTGCTGGTCGACTCCTTTATTTCCAGCAAGGCTGCTACCTCCTACTGGTGTTTGCTGACCGGAAACTCGGTCCTCTGTGAGACTCTGGCTGTGCACTGTGATGGCAGCCATAGCACTTCTGACCTGCATTCATTAAAAAAGTAGTTTTTGGAACAGACAAACTTCCTGTTTCCTCTGTGATAAAGGTAACCAGCACCTGAAAGTCAGAGACCGTAGAAAATAGAGTCGAGTGAGACACTCATTCACTGTTTTGATTCAAATTGGGATCTGCATCAGACATTGGGGCAGGCTGCACGGTGTCCCGCAGCTGCGTGGTTTGTCACAGCCAAAGCCAGGAGTGCCCCAGGTAACCATGGCAGAACAGTGAAGAGAAGCCAGGTGTGTAGGATGTGGAAGGTGAAATTTAAATTAGATTTGGGATCTCAAGTTTGTGGAAAAGATTCCGTTTTAAAAGATGAGTTAGGGCTGGGAGTGCAGCACAGTGGTAGAGCCACTTAGCATGCACGAGGCCCTGGATTCAGTCCCCAGCACCAACAAAATAATAAAGATTGGTTAAAAATGACACAGTCTGTCCATTGAAATGTTTGCATATGACGTGAAAAAACAGTCAGTATAAATTTGTATATTGTGTTATAATGCAGTGATAAAAATACTAAAATGTCCTGCACCCCATAAAAGGGCCAAGGACATTCTGAGCAAGCATCAGAACTTCGTAGCTCAGAAGGAACTGGTTTCTTCCACTTTGTCGGTGGAGCTGGCAGCTCAGCTCTCCTCTCTGTTGTGAGGCGTGATAGTGTCATAGGTGGCACTGGATGTCATTTGTGGGGACCTGCTTAGCCCTTCCTCTTCCCCCACCCCCAGGTGAAGGCCCAGCTGGAAGAGAAGGAAAACCAGACGTACTCAGTTTTCAAGGCCGTGTCCTTCAAGAGCCAGGTGGTGGCGGGGACCAACTACTTCATCAAGGTGGGTACAGCCCCAGGGTGGTCTCGGGGCACTGAGTGCTTCTGGGGTCCCAGGGCTTCCCCAGCTTTGGGAGTTCATGGCCCCCTGGACATGTAGGCACATATGTGAGTGTACACCGGCCCCTCCAGAGGAGGATGGCAGGAAGTTCTGAGTGCAGCTTCAGGGTCCCTGTGCGGAAGGAGGAGGCCGGAGTTGACCTTGGCCCAGTGGCCAGTGACCTGTGAGGATGCCTGAGGAGCTGGGGGTGGGGGCAGGCCTCTCCTCACCGTCCTCTCTCTCCAGGTGGACACTGGGGACGAGAACTTCTTGCACTTGCGGGTATTCCAGAGCCTCCCACATGAGAACAAGCCCCTGGTCCTGGCCGCCTACCAGACCAACAAGTCCAGGCATGACGAGCTGGCCTACTTCTAGCCCTGTGTCCTGCGCAGCCCCGTGCGTCCACCACCCTCTGTTACCTGCAAGCCCGTGTTCGGGACCATGACGTAAATCATCCTGCTGGGCCACTCAGCCATGTGGAGCAGCTTCTTACAGTGTGGCTCCAAAATGTCTTTGTGTGATTTTCTCCTCCCGATGAATGATCTAAGTTGTTTCCAAGAGGCTTCTACATGATCTACCTTTAAATATATATTCTTAAAAGTCTTTACTAGGGCCGGTGATATAGCTCAGCAGCATAAGCGCCTGCCTGGCAAGTGCGAGGTCCTGAGTTCGACTCCCAGTACCCACATATTAAAAAAAAAAAGTCTTTACTGATGGCTCCTTGTCTTGGATTTTTTTCTTCATCTGAAACCAGCTGTGCCAGGGAAAGCATAACTGGTGTTGACAAAGCTCTGTTCCTGCCAGTGTGACAGTTCTGCTAGGTCTAAGTATCTGCCTTAGGTCACGGCAGGGCGGGGAAGAGCAAAGACTCGCAGCGGGCCTCGGCCTGCGATCCCAGTCATAGCTCTTGCCTGGTCCTAGGCACTGTGCCCAAGCCTCAGTCTCCCTGTACGATAAAGGTTTCCAGTAAATCAGCTCCAGGATGCAAGTTCTCCGTCTACTTGGCCATACTCACACTTTCCGAGCTCCGTTGAGAGATGTCTGATAGGAGGAACCCACGCACTCCTAAAGGGAGGATTTTTTTTTTTTTTTCTTTTTTGGACTTTTTGAGACAGGTTTCACTGTGTAGTTCAGGCTGGCCTCAAACTCACAGCGATCCTGCCTCAGCCTCCTCAGTGCTGGGATTATAGGTGTATACCACTGTGCTAGGCCAACGGAGGCATCTTGGGATGAGCGTGTCCACCCTAACCCCGCCATCTGGATTTCAACAGAGGCCACTCCGTGAGGGGAATGGTTGGCCACTGGGTGGGTTGCACCTCATGTCACAAGGGTGCAGATGGGGGTGATTCCTCTGCTTCGGTGTCATGTGACAGAGCCACCGTCACATGATGATGTAGGGTGCACAGAGCAGGGAGGTGGAGCAGTGCCTCAGGGATGGGCTGGTTGCCCTTTGTTACTGGACTTGAGGGAGGACTGCGGGCGCAGTCGGTGGTGCAGCATAGCGAGCACATGGGGGCCCAGCACTGAAAAAAAAAAAAAGAATCTTCATTGCTGTGAAAAGCTGGTCTGCTTCCCACTGACCAAGTCCAGTGAAGGCAGGCAGGTGCCGCGTAGGGTTTAGTGGGGGCCGCAGCCTGTCCCCAGCAGGAACAGAGCACGGCCAGCTGGGCCCGGGCCGGGGCTGGGAGCCCTGCGGGGTTTGGGTCAGAAGCCACAGTAAGCAGGACAGGACAGCGTGCCTAGGACAGGGCAGAAGCTGCCGTTGGCACCAGTCCAGTTTAGGTACCAGTGGACAGAAGAGCTAGGAAGCCCTGATCTCCACGCCTCCTGGCTTCCTCACGAAGCATCAGAAGCCTGCCGAGTTCCCTCTGCTGCTCAGGACAGAAGTCTCTGGCTGGGCATGGTGGTCACACCTGTAAATCCCGGCACACTGGGAGGATGAGGCAGGAGGATCACAAGTTCTAGCCCTTCCTAGGCAACTTAGCGACTTAGTGAGAACCTGTCCCTAAATAAATAGGGCTGGGGATGGAGCTCACTGTGAGGACCAGGGTTCAATCCCTGTATTGAAGAAAGCAGGAGGGAGAGACACTTTTTTTTTTTTTTTTTTTCCGAGGCAGGGTCTCGCTATGCAGTTCAGGCTGGCCTTGAACTCACTGTGTAGCCCAGGCTGGCCTCAAACTTGAGGTGATCCTCCTGCCTCAGCCTCCTGAGTGCTGGGATTACAGCCGTGCACCACCATGCCTGGCCATGTCACTATTCTGGGCAACCTTAGGATGCCTCTCATAACAGGATGCAGAGGAACGACGAAGTGGGCCTGGCCCTGCAGCCATCTGTGCATCTGTCCATCTATCGATTGGTCCATCCCAGCCCGGGGTGGCAGAGCCACAAGGCAGGAGGGGTCCTCTTGATTTTCAGAGGTGGCTGCAGGGAGGTCGGGGCCGTTGGTGCCTGAGGACCTTGGTGCTGCCACGGTCCCCTGGATGTGCCATCTTTGTGCCGTCTTTGCTGGCACAGTGGGTGGAGGCCGGGCCCTAGCATCTGGTGGTCAGGATGGCCGTGCTCCTGACCACAGGACAGTGGGCGAGGGTCCCAGTGCACACAGGACACTTCCAGATGCTGGGGAGTCAGGGTACACTGTCTTCCCAAGTCTCCAGTCCTCACAAATGGCACAGGAAACTGGGGAGCAGCCTCTGTGGCTCCCCCCCCAGGGGCCCAGCCCAGGAGCTGCCCTGAGTCCCCTGGACGCCCCTGTCCCTCCTGTACCGGCTGCGGTGCACCCTGCCAGGCCAGGCTCCAGCTGAGCAGGAGGGACAGGCTAATCAGGGTCTGCCGCACAGGGTCAGCCTCGCCCAAAGCCCCTGGAGAAGTGCACTGTTGGCTGTGAGCCCTGTGTCTACCCACAGGAGCCGTCCCTTCAACGACACTTCTCACTTTGTCCCCATGGGGGCTGGGATACCAACACTGAGTGGGTGCCAGCCAGGGGCTGCCCCAGCCCTAGGTCCTCGCTCAGGCTTCCTGAGAAGGGACGGCCACCTCCATCAGTGCTCTGCCAGCATCACTTCTCCCCACGCGTCCGGGACCCATGTTGTCTGCATGCTACCCCTGTGCAGAGGGCTGGGGCGGGGCAGCCAGGGAAGCAAATCAAGGTAGGAAGGAAGAAGACTCAGAAGAGCCTAACTAAAAGTGGTACTTTTGAGAAGAAAGTCACCATGGAGATCCACTTAGGCCATTGTCCTCTGCACCCATCACACCAAAGTTCATTAAAAATACTGCAAGCCGGACCGGTGAGATGGCTCAGTGGCTTAAGCGCCTGCCTGGCAAGCGCGAGAGCCCAAGTTCGACTCCCGGAACCCACATACGAAAAAGGGGCCGGTGATATCGCTCAGCGGCACGGGCGCCTGCTGGCGCGCGAGGTCCTGAGGTTGACCCCCCGGTACCCACACACACACACACAAAATACTGCAAGCCGTGAGAAAGGGCAGGAGCCTGATCTCGAGACAAAGGGAATGCCAGAGAATTCAAAGAACACTTCAGTTACCCATCACAGAAACACACCTGGACCCATCGCTGTGACATGGGCCAGCTTTTCCTGAGGTTCCCACCCCGAAGAGAAGCAGAAATGTTCTCCTTGCAGGAAACAAGGCGCCTGTCTCCGCGCTGCCTGTGTGCCGTTGAATTCTGCCCGTGACCCTTCCTGCGCCGAGCAAGCCAGTGCTGGGAGGTGGATTCGCGTCTCCTTGGGCGAACATCAGTGCACCTGTGCAGAGGACATGGTGTGCCTGGGCACCGCCCGCCCATACCAGGCAGCAGCAGCATCTCCAGTCCCTGTGGGCTGCCTGGGGCAGCGTGTGCGCCTCCTCTACCCTGCCAGGTGGGGGCGCGCCCAGCACCCAGCTCTGCTTTGGGCTGGCCCCCACTGTTCCTGGTTGGGCAGAGGCAGGACACTGGCTCTCCTGGTCTCGCTCATGCCAGAAGCAACGCTAGCACAGAATGCTGCTCTGCTGGGGCTGAGGCTCCAGCCAAGAGTGCCCAGGTGTCCCCACAGCCCAGGCCTGACCTCCCTCTCTGCCGTGAATCCCCAGCTCCCACTACGTGGCCACAGGCGTGAGGGCTCTGCAGAGGGCTAGGGGTGTGGCCAGAAGCCCCTGCTTACCCAGCCCTCTCCTGTGTGGTCCTCCCCTCAGAGTCCTGATGGCCCCCATAGAGACCTCCTCCCTGGCCTCTGCAGCCAACAGCACCGCAATGTCACCACCTAGGCAGGAAGAAGCATAGACGCTGGGCCGTCTGAAGCCAGTCCTCAGGCCCAAGGGTCTGGCAGAGAAGAGCTGGGAAGCGGCCACCTCCCCCTCACTACCGAGACACCCCAGGGGACTCCTGCAGGAACCCCCAAAACTGAGAACAGATGGCAGATCTAAGGACCTTGGCCACGCTAGGTGGGGTAGGGACACATCCTTTCCTGCAAGGGGAGACTCCGGATCACCTCCGCTTGGCTGGCATGCAGCACGGCTCAGCACCACACAGGTGACCCAGGGAACGGGTGGAAAGAGATCATGGCACCGCCACACAGTTGCATGAAAATATTTATTTGTGGATAATCACATAAGTCAACAGGACCAGCACAACACAGAGAAGGCTACACAGCAGCGTGGGAGGAGGTCACGTTTACAGACACGGGGCGTGGGGTGGGAGGTGGGGAGGGCAAGCGCCGGGGCTCCCTGACCACCAGAGCCCGACCACCACGGCAGGGCCTGTGGGCCATGTGCTTTCCTTGAAGGCGGAGGAGCATCCTAAAGGCCGAGCCTCTGTCTCCCTTTTGGTCCAGTTTTGCAGTGATTGGAAGAAACTCCAGCTAAAGCTCTGCCCCAGGGGCTGTGCAGCCATGAAGTTGAAAGCATTCCCAGGATCAACCGTGCCTTACCCTTCAGGACCGCGTAAGGTCCCTTCCATTCCCACGAACGCACCATGCAGACACCGGGTCTGGGTGTGCTGTGGGAATTGCCCTGGCCCCAGCTCTCCCCCCCTTGGGACACACCGACAGGCTCTGGCACACCTGCAGATTCTGCTTCCGGTCTGCAAGCCCCAGCATGCTGAGCCGGGTCCCATGTGGCAGTGCAACTCGGCCTCAGAAGCCATGGGCCCAGCTCCAGACAGGGACGCGTGCTGCCACTCGCCTCTGCCTGGGACCAGCTTCCCAAGCAGCCCAGGCCTGGGACGGCACATGCTCTCCCCCTCCCACCTGGCTGCCGCAGAGCTGACAGTGCACACAGGTGTCCCGCTGGCCAGGTGGACGCCCCCTGGCTAGCAAAGGCCTTTCCCACCCAAAGTGGCGTCCAGTTGCAAAAAGATCAGAAACAGCGGCAGGGAGCTGGGGGAGAGGAGAGGAGAGGCCTGGTCACTATGCAGCCCCCAGCAGGGACCTTTTTAAACACTTTGTATCTTCAGACAATTAAAAAATAAAAACACCTCTAGGCCTAACTTTCATTCACTGGAGATCTCACAGTATTCACCGTCAGAGCAGAGCGGCTCGCTGAGCAGAGGAGCGGGCGGGCTGCACTGAAAGGTGACCGTGGAACGTGAGAACTGCTTTCTCCAGGCTTTGTGCGTGACAGCAGAAAATGATCTGCACGGCCAGAGCCGTGGGTGGGGCAAGTGGCCCCAGTCATGTGACCAGGCAGGGCCTCCAGGACTGTCACACCAAGGAGGGAAGGGCCGTGCACACGCTGGGCTCACAGCACAGTCTGGGGACACAGAAGCATTCACACTAAAAACCCAGTCGCCTGCACACACATGGTCACGGGCGCACTTAGGAGGGTCACAAGTTCAACGCCAGCCTGGGGGTGGTGAGACCCCAGCAAAACATTCAGTGGGAGCTGGGGTGTAACTCCGTGCTCCCTGGGTTCACCCTTGGTACTGCAAAAGGCAAAACAAACAAAACAACATAAAAGCATTTCAGAAGTCCCCAAGAAGGGCAGCTGAGGACAAATCTACCAGGGGGTGGGCCAGGGACCCTGCTCCGCCCCCTTGCCCACCTCTGGGCTCGAGGTGCCCCCTGCTGGTGGGGCCAGAAGTGCACAGCAGAGGGAGAAACCAGAGTTATGGAAATGGGCACAAGATTCCAAACCCCTTGTGCCCAAGTTCAAGGCCTCCCTAACCAGAAGCTCACGTGGGACCTGCACGCTGAGGGCCCAGCCCCCCAGAGGCCAGCATCCACCCACATGCTCTGCCGACACACCTGGCTTTCCCGGGGACTTCCCACACAGCTCTGTGGGAACATGGGGGGCCGTTCTGCCTGGCAGCGGGGGGTGCCGAGGATGGAGGACTCTCTGGGGGCAGACAGGTCCCCAGGAAGCCACCAACGCTCTGTGCTCTCTGCCCCAAGCTCCAGCCCCTTTCTCTGGCCCCAAGGTCAGGGACAGAAGCAGCCCAGGGGAGCAGCTGGTCCCAGGAAACCTCAGAACAGCACGGATGGGGACCCTGATGTCCCCAAGCAGGCGACCCTGTGAAAGGGCAGGGAGGACACAGGGAAAGGTTCCAGGGGCCAGAATACTGTCACCTCCTGGCTCTGTATTTTGTCCTGGAAGAGAGGACACGATGCTGAAGCATGGGATCAGGAGCTGCCCTCCCCACCAGGCCTGCCTTCCTCAGTGACAGCAAGAGATGTGAGCTCCGACACGGGGCAGGGTGACTGGCACCGCAGGCCGCCGTCTGCCATAGCGGGACACAGCCCTCCTTCACCCAGCAGCGCGGCAAGGCTGACCCTGCTTGGTCCACTGTAAAATTAAGTGTTTTAAAAATTGGTTCCAACAACTTTAGGAAAAGGACATGAAACAAGGCGTCCTGTTTACAATCACTGATGGAGAGTGTAAAAGTATCGATCGAGGCACATAGTTACCTGGGCAGGACGAGGCAATGATTCAAAATTGATTAAAAAAGTCCATATTCATTAGTTCCTTCCTACAGTCTGAATTAAGAAAGTATTAAAATCCTATCTTCTAAGAATAAGCAGGCAACAGGGGCTGACAGAGCTCTCATCTTGAAATAAACCGTATTATTTTGTGTGTCACTATGGATAGTGAAAACAAAGGACGATTCTAATCTGGATCCAAGCTGTGTCCACAACCACTACCAGTGCCCACTGCCTTCTCGGACAGGAAGCTGCGTGTGGACCCCGGGATCGTGAGACCACACTGTCCCGTGGACACAAGCCCACGGGAGCCAGGACCTCAGTGTTGCTATGTGTAAGAGCCCTGCACTCGTGGGCGGGACAGGTGGACAGATGGACGCCACTTCCGAGGAAGCGCATGCGCTTCCTCTCCTTTCTTCCATGTGTGGTGCTGGGCAGTGCTGCCCACGGGGCCGCACCCCCATCCCTAACATCGTTCCTGCCAAGTCCCTGGTTCTCGGGGCTCAGAGACCCAAGCCGTCCTCTGAGGCCTCAACTTCCTCCTGCTCAGTCTCCCAGGCTACACAGCCGAGGAAATTGGCAGCTTCCAGCCAAGCCTGAGTTCATGGCTCTACAGGAAGCTCTTGAGAGGGGAACTTGTCGCCTTCCGTGTGTGACACAGGAGGAAAGGACCACGTCCCCATGGAACCACGCCTCTGAGTACGGCTCAAAGGACTTGGCATCAGACAGGGCCCTGCCCTGAGGGTCCAACATATAGCGCCTGTCCCCACACCTATTCTGTGCCCCCAGGACGGTGCAACAGTCACCTGAGACACACAGGTTCTGTCTGCGCTGGAAGAAAGGAAAAGAGGAATAGAGGGAGATGGAAAACAAGAGGGACAGAGGGATGCTGCTGCCCCGCCCTGCCAGGCGCCTAGCCAGCCTTCCTCCTCCGCCTGCTGTGCGTTGGTCCCAGGCTCCGGAGCCCCACCCCCAGCACGGGAGGGACATGCTACTGGGAGGCGTCTTCCTGCCAGACGTGCTGGGGGAGGCCCGGGACACGGAGCAGGGATCCAGGGCACCTGCTGTCCTGAGCTGCCCTGGCCCCACTTCTCTCCAGATGGGTGCTCCCAGGAGAGCACACCTTTGCACCCCACACACAACCATGCCTGGGTGACCCTGACTGGACAAGGGGGCCACTGCCTGGAGCTGTGCCAGCTAATGTCATGCCCATAGTGCCATGCGTGGCCCTGCAGGAGCAGGACTCCCAGCTGGCTCCACGGGCAGGAGGGAGATGGGGCAAGGTCTCAACAGTCATTGGGAAGCAGGTGCCACCTCTGTCCTCTGTCCCTGCCAGTGCACATTCCATACTGCTCAATGCACTGTCACCAGCAGTGTGTGAGAAACACGCAGTGCCCGCATGCCTGCACCCCAAGTTCCCACAGGCAACCCAGCGTGGAGGCTTCCCCGAGCTTCACCACCTGCCCTCGTCATATCAGCACATTCCTCTCAGTGCATGGCAGGTGCCTAGAAGTTGCCCCCAAGTCACAGGAAGTCCCACTGCCATCTGTGAGGTCTGCAGACCAATGGGACGCGCCAGACCCAGAAAGGCCCTGTTGTGGTGACCACACCCAGGTGCACCTGAGCGTGTGACAGGAGCCTTCTGCAAGGTCCAGCGGCTGCATGCCAGGGGACACCCCAGAGACCCAACGGGCAGCAGATGGCGACACAGAGACTCCAATGCAGGAACAGAGAGACGGCGACTAGGGTGACAGAGGTTGGTGTGATTCTTCCAGACGTCACTTGAAGTCAGAGGCCGCCTGGCCCGATACCAGGGTCCGCAGGGCAGTGGGCCTGCCACTGCCACCCAGGGGCCACCACCCACGGGGGACGCCTGAGCCAGGGGCCTGGGGAGGGGCTGCATCCACGTCACCACCTTCCGGGGCTGCTTTGTGGTTCTGTAGCAGGGATGACTGGCACATTTTCACAACTGAGACGGGCGACGCCCGGCACTCATGAGGGGGCGAATGTGGAGTTTCGGTCACGGCTCTAAGGCAGGTGTTACGGGTTTCACAGGAATGAGACGGAGACACCAACAGACTGTGTGTGTCAGGCGAGGGTACGCAGCCTCACAGCACAGTGGCCTGGACGACGATCTCGGGGTCCTCAATGTCCTTCTTGCTCTGGACCATCCTCAGCTCTAGCTGGGCTGGGCTGGGCTTCCGTCCTTCCCCGGCCTGGGCTGCAGAACGAGGGTTGTGGGGGGGGTCCAAGGCCCCAAGACGGGTCCCCTCCCAGCTTCCTACAGCATGAGGGGCTCCACTCCACAACAGTGTGGACCGCCTCCTCCCTCCCGCCGAGGCCCAGGCCGAGCGTAGTACGGGTACCTTTGGCACACCGGATGGTCCTCTGCAGAACATGGTACATGGCTGACACGGTCTTCTCGCAGGCCACCTGCAGGGATGAGACACCATGCTGGCCACCACGCTCCCCTCCTGCCTGCTGCCCCAAGTCACCAGGGAGCGGCTCCCACCAGACAGGGCCAGGCCCCGGATGCCACCTGCTGGACGGCCTGGCAGGAAGTGGCTGGGGGGGAGTTGCAGTGTGGGTGGGTAGGGTCCCCAGGCATGGGAAGCCCTTGGGTCTCTGGGTGCACGGACCTCAAAGGAGACCCAGATGCTACTCCCTCCCTCTCCCTCTTTGCCTCTGGTGGCCATCACTGGTCCCACCACGTTGCGACCACCGATCTAGAAGCAATGGGGCCAACCCAGTGGGGATGGAACCCCATGCTGCGAGGCCAGCACCTTGCCTCTGTATGCTCCTGTGACCTCCGGGAGTTTCCTTTGGGTTTTTTTTGAGACAGGGTCTCACTATGTAGCCCAGGCTGGCCTCAAACTTCTGGTGATCCTCCTGACTCAGCTTCCTGGGTGCTGGGATTACAGGAGTGCACCATACCTGGCAACCTCAGGGATTTCGTTATGGTGATGGAAAGTGACTCACATGCCACATGATACGTCATCCCCTTCCTGTGGACTGGAGGCACTGGGTGGGAAGGGACCGTGTCCCAGGCCTCTGTGACACTGCCTGGCATGCAGCTGGTGTGTACCTAGGTTCTAAAGTCTACAGGGGAAAGTGCTCCTTCCTGGGGTATGACATCAGGGTCAGAGGCCTGGGAGCCCGAGTGAGACTCGGCCCCACCCCACACGCTGAACTGGCTGAGCTGGGGACTTGGCCTCGTCTGGATGCCAGCTGGCAAGTTTCTTGCTGCTGCCGTTACACCTACAGGCCTGGCTCAGCGCTGCCCTCTGGGACAGCTGGAGGGACGCACAGCAAGGGGGCCCCGGGCTGGCCATAAACTCAGGGTCTGCCTGGGGCTGGTCACAGGCAGGCCACCATCCGCCTCTTCATTCCACAACCATGGAGCCAGAGAGCTGCCAGTGGACTTGCTGGGGTGAGCGTGCCCAAGCCTGGGGGATGTGGTACCTAGCAGAGTCGGTGTCCTGTGAGGCCACCTGCAGACCCTGAGTGTCCCCAACAGTGACGGAGGTGTCAGACCTTTCTCCTCCCCTTCCCACTCTAAGGGACAGCAGCCCCCCAGGGCAGCAAGGGACAGGCCCAGGGCCAGTGTGCAGGGTGGCTTTCCAAGTCTGCTTCTGGCAGTTACTCACTTAGCAGTGCCAGGGCTGGGAGCCAGGGCTGTGGTGCTGGGAGCCCGCTCTCCCGCTGCCCACCCTCCACCCCACTGCTCTCCATAGCACTGAGGGACGCACAGCTGCCAGCTATGGCACTGGACAGAAGCGGCCTGAACAGTGCGCACAACGCAGCTTCCTGCAGTGGTGCAGGAGAACAAAGAACCAGCGACAGTGCTGGAATCAAACTCCCCGTCCCCACTGAACTACACACTTAGCCGTGTGGCGCACAAGAAAGCCCTGGAGCCCGGCCTGATGCCCTGAATCACCACAGCGGCCTGCTCTGCCCAGCGCCTCTGTGTGAGGACACAGAGCCGGGAGATGCATAGACTGCTGCAGATGGCCATCCATGCCAGTCCCTCGCCCTTGCCGGCCCGGCCTCCCAGGGCCTCCTGTGCGCCCACAAGTCCCAGAGCAGTGGCACCGGGACCGTGCTGCCTTCTGTAGGCAGGGCCAGGCCTACCGCGTGCACCTGCTGGGCCTGAACCCTGAGCCTCCTGCAGGCCACGCAAGTGCCCATGGCTGAGCTGCACCCATCCAGGCCCTGCAGCACGCCGCTCACCCCACTTCCCAGGACGTGGGGAAGGGACACTGAGGGGGTGGGGTCCTGCACCATCTCCACCTGTGCCCCTGTGACCAGCTCCCCACAGGCACAATGGGACAGCAGGGGGTGTGAGGGCACTGACCTTGAAATTGTCAGGGTGCTTGTGTGTCCACGCGAGCAGCATGGCAGCGAAGAGGTCCCCGGTGCCCACGAAGACGGCATCCACCTTGCACATCTCCATGCAGATGCGCTGGGTCACCGTGGAGCCATCGGGTCTTCCTGGAGGGGACAGAAGGAGCTGGTCAGCGGGCTCCAAGCTGCCCCGGCCCCTCACCTCCCGCAGTGATGGGGGTCACGGAGCTTGGGGGCCTTACCAGGAGCCCGGGTTCAGAGCACACATGGTGCCGCTGGCACCCTTGTCCCAAGGGGGACACCGAGAAACTGGAACCTTGGGGGACACCAGGATGGCCTTGAGGACATTTTTTATTTGGAGACATGATCTCCCTAAGTTGCTAAGCTGTCCAGGCTGGAACTTGTGATGCTTCTGCCTCAGCCTCCCAGAGTGCTGGGATCACAGGTGACTGACACCTAAAGGTGGGCTGTGTGAGGGCAGGCTGGGGCACTCACGCGTCCTCTGGCTGCCCAGCGCGATCAGGTAGTTGCTGCCCCTAGGGGAGGGCAGGTCGGAGCTGGTGATGACCACGGTGTCAGGGCCCATGGAGTGCAGCACGTCCATCACCTGCGGGCAGGGAGCGGCACAGAGCAACGGTTGGTGACCAGTCCGGCTCAGGTGAGAGCCTGGGTTGCCACCACCCTCACTGCACTTGGGGCCAAAGACCAGAAATCAAAGCTGGGGCCCCGCCTGCTGCTGGGCACCCCCCGCACCCGTGCCACGCGTACCCGGAGTCTGCCCCAGGGCCCAGGGCAGTGGACATGTCTTCCAAGGACAGTCACACAGGGAGAGGCAGCCCCACTAGGGACAAGGACCCTGGGGCTACAGCACCAGCAGCTGCGGGCAGGAAGGACTCCTGTCCTGCACCCATGCTACTCCAGGCCTGGGGGTCCTCACCGCCAGCGCCTCCTCCTGGCTGTGGATCTTCCTGCCGCTCAGCAACCTGGAACGCAGGCAAGCAGGGCACTGCAAGCCTGGGGCCACCTCGGCATCACAGCCTCAGGAGCAGGGCCCACTGTGACATGTGAGGGGTCAGGAGCAGAGCGTGGCTTTCATCCGCTGGGGCCTGGGCAGGCCGGACTGACCACCGCACGGCACAGTGCCCGGAAACCCACAGCACCAGCGAGGGCGACTGTGCAGACGGACTTCAAGGACTACAAGGGCCTACGCATTCCCAGGAGCCCCAAAGGCTCGGGACCCTCCAGGTGAGATGTCACGCCCCCAACCCGTGGGTGAGCCCAGGTCAGGGAACCCCAGCCCCTGGCAAGGAGCCTGGAAGCCACACCCGTAGGTGAATCAGGGGCCATGGGGACCCAGCTCATGGCCCAAGAGCACAGGGTGGCCTCACCCCTGACAACGCTGGGTAACAGGCAGTTTCTGCTTGGTGTCTGGTTCTCAGTAAGTCAGAGATCCCCCCAAAAAAGGTAGGGGCCAAACTGCTCCTCTGAACCCCCAGAGAGACCTGGGTGTCCTGCCTGCCTATGTCCCCAAAGCAGCGGGTCACTGAGGAAGACACCGTGGGGCGGGTGGGCCCTGGAGGGAGCTCGGTGAATGCACACTGCCCACCAGGCCAGGTCCCTCTGCCTCTGCAACTCGGCCACCCCAACCCAGGTGATGACCCCAGACCCCCGAGCAGCCTGGGGACAGCTGCTGGGTGCCCTCAAGGGACTTCCTGTACTTACTCAGCCTCGAACTGGTTGGGGGTTATGATGTCTGCCACTGGTACCACCTTCTCTCGGTACACAGGAAGGAGGTCCTCTGGGACATACTGCAGCACAGGGGACAGTGTGGTCATCACCCCGGAAGGAGAGGGTAGCAGAGCACATGCGCAAAGTCCCTACAGCCAGCCCGGCCACAGGACGCCAGCACAGCAGTGGAGACAGACAGTCACCTACACGCAGGGCTGCCTGGGTGTCCCGAAGGCAGGGCTGGGGCTCTGGGTGGGGAGTGGAGGTGGCCGGAGTAGGGTGGGAATGGGGGTCTTGGGCCGCCTGGCTCCAGGGAGCTCTTAGGTGTCTCCCCCATTGACCTTCGCTGTGCAGGGAGCAACGTGCTCACAAACAGGATCCCCGCAAACACGCCAGCTTTCTTCAGCTATCGGATTTCTTTAAAAAGGACCGCAAGCCCCAGCCCTGCGTAGGGTCTGAAGGGACCATGCGAGCTCTGTGGGCACTGGCCGAAGGGCGTTTCCAGTCCCTCCCGGGGCTCTGAGCCCCCACAGCCACTTTCACTACGCAGAGACCCGGGAGCAGGTTTCCCGCTGACCTGAACCTAACACTGGTGTGTACCCTGACCAAGGAGGAAAATGCAGCCTGACCCCGCTCAGGAGGTCCGGTCCCCACTGAGCTGGACAGGTGTCTGCTGGGCCAGCTGAGATTGCAGTGGTGAGCTGTGTGGGGACATGGGAGGTGGGGAGCAGGCTGGTGCATGGGACCCCCAGGGTCATCCACCTCTCCTGGCCTCACTACTGACCAGGGGCCCTGGCCAGGCATGCCCAGTGCCAGTGTACACCATGCCCACCTGCTGCGCTCATGAACCCACAGTGACTGACGACAGATCAGACTGTGCCACCACAGGTCCACGTGACAGGGCCTGGCTTAAGTGGCTGACTGGAGCCGGCCTGCTAGCTCCGCCCATCAGGATGGCTGCATGACAGAGCCCCGCAGGTGCCCACCCAACTGCATGGCAGGGTGCAGGGCTGCCTGTTTCTTTATAGTTCGTGAGCTCAGAGAGATTTCTGTACTTTTCAACGATTGTGGGAAAAACCAGAACAAAAACATTTAGTGACACGAGTTATAGGAAATTCAAATTCGGGGCCCACTGCGACATTTTAGGAGACAGCCACGCTCGGTTTGGCTCCTGGGATACACGACAGCTGCCCAGAGCGACGGCCCAGGGTCCCTGCCATGCGTCTGGTCACGGCCCCTTCCCAGGAGCGAGCGTCTTCCACCCACAGCTGCCCGCACCACCTGTACCTGCCTGCCACTCACCATGCGGCCTTTGCCGTCCCACTTGTCGCCCATCACCGGATCACACACTGTGGAGACACGCACTGTCAGCCAGGTGCGGCTCCAGGCCACACACCTTCCAGAGGCTCTGGCCTGCCCCGTCTGGGCACGTTTGAAGAGGATGACAACCATGGCCAGCGAGGGCAGCCCTAGCACACTCCGGAGGCCAGTGCCCAGAAGTGGGCTTCAGATGGGCCCCAGCTGCAGAGCAAGGGCCCTGTCTGCTCTGAGCAAACAGATGGGGGTGCCACCCCTTGCCCACCCCAGCCCCTGCGGCACAGCCCAGCACCCACCGTAAACGAGCCGCGAGTTCTGCTGCTTCAGCTCCCGCACGATGTCCACCACCATAGACAGGAAAGATGTGTCCCTTGTGTAGCCTTCAGGGGGAACCAGCGATGCTCTGAGACAGGTGCTCGGCAGCAACAGCACTACCCAGGCCGCCCTCCACGGGGGCAGCTGGGATGGCCTGAGACCCGGGCCTGGGCCAGCATGAAGTCCCCACAGTCTGAGATCATGAAAGGGGGACCACACACTCCCCAAAACAAGCAGGAAGGCTTTTGTTTTTTGGCAGTGGGGGTTGGCAGGGTCTCACCAAGTCATAAGATGCCCTGGCTGGGCTTGAACTTGCAATCCTCCTGCCTCGGCCTCCCAGAATGCTGGGAAGACAAGTGCACACCATTGCATCTGGTCCCCATGAAGTTTTAAGTGAACGGACCCACTAGTGATGGGTGGACAACTACAAGTTTTCCTTTTTCTCTATTTCCCATTTTCAATAATAAGCACATGTCACTTTTAACCAAGTGTAAAAAGGCAGTACTTTCAGCTGGGAACTTGACAAGTGAAACTCCAGCTCCAGGGGGCAGCACTTCATGCTTCCCTGCAGGCAGCATTCCGACACCCACCCCTCCAGGTACATCGAATACCCTAGGCTGGAGCCCTGCCCCCCGCAGGTCCCCCAGGCCACTGGGGGTGTGTTGGCGCCAGCCGAGGTGGGGCCTCACCCGTGAGCACGTAGTCATACTTGTTCACACTGTTGAGCTTCAGGCCTTCGTACAGCTCCTGGAGCTCAATGGAGTTCAGCACCTGGCCGCTCCAGTGTGCATAGCCTGCAGGGAGTGGACCACAGGCTGGGAGGCTGTGTCAGAGCTGGCACAGGCCAGTGGTCTCCCCTCCTGTGCCCTTAATCAGTGCTCCAGGGACAAAGCCAGGCGCCTTCAGCTCTTTAGCAACGAAGAGGTAAAGCCATCAAGTCCTCCTGAGCTGACACCCAGGATGCGGGTCCCAAGATGTGGCCACGCCCATGGGCCACAGCCCATGGCCCAAAGACACACGCAGTAGCACGGGTGTCATACTCCCATGGGGGCTGTGCAGGTGCTGTGTCACCCTGTCCACCAGCTCCATGGCTCCCCAGGGGCAGGTGTGAGACTCCAGCCTCACTCCTGAGCAGATAGATGCCCAGGCAGGGCCTACGGGGCTGCAGAGGTGCCCCCAGTTCGAGCCCTGCCATTCCCACGGGCCCAGTCCATCTCAGGGCCCCCCATGTGGCAGGAGGAGGTTAGAGGGGGCAGGGGCTCGTCCTGCAGGGGCCTCGAAAGAACAGCGGTGTCTGGAGGTGGCCCCGCCCTTCAGCCGTGCCTCACCTGTGTGGTTGGAAAATTGTACGGAGTTCACTGCATCGATCTCAAACCCCAGGACCTGTAAGACACACAGCAGGGTGCGGCGTGAGAGGCTGGCAGGGGTCCCACAAGCCCCGTTGGGCCCCCGGTGATGGCCTGCTACCGACTCAGAGGAAAGGAGCAATGAGGCCCGCCTGTATGGAAGTCACTGGTGTGGGGATGGGAGGCCCCCAGGCCAGGCTGACATCGGCACTTCTGGGCCACACAGGCCTGCAACAGGCTTCTTCCCACCCTTAGGAAACATGGGAGCAGCCAGCCAAGAGCCAGAGGGGCGCACCCAGAGCAGCAACACTCAGGGAGAGTGCTCTGCGAGACACGCACAGCATCTGGACCCAGACAGTGCAGGGAGCGGGGGGCCATCTATGGGGAGACTGAGTTTCCAGTCCGGGCCCTGGGGAAGTGAGCCCCCCTAGGTGACGCAGTGGCCACTCCGCCCTCCTGTCTGCCGGGGAGGGAAGGCTCTGCAGAGCCCAGGCCCCTCCCCACAGTCATAGCCAGACTACTCCCCTGCTCCCGGCAAGGGGCGCTGCCAGGACACCAGGGTCACACAGGGACTCTCTGGTCAGGGGACCTGCAGATGTTAGCGTGTTCATTCGTGGCACACGGAAAAGCTTTCTGGAGAAAACTAGAAGCTACGGGTCACGAGTTAGTTCAGAGCTAGCACTGAGTTAAAAACTGTTTGATTTTCAAACAGTTTTTCTGAGCTAAAGGGAAAAGGGCGGTGTCTAAGAGGGTGGATGTCCCCAAGCCACCCCTGGTGTGAGAACTTACTTGGACCGAGCCACTCTCTCCCCTGTGAGCCCAGCCCTGGAGCTGTGGGCAGCCGACACAGGACCAGGACACGCCTCTGCCACCCCCCCAGTTTCTGCCCGGCCTCACGGGGCCCTGCCAGCCCCACTGTGCTCATCCACATGGAGCCAGGACAACAGCCCTGCCACATGGTCCCCCAGCACCAGTGTCCACTGTGTCGCTCCATGGAGCCGCCCAGCACAGAACCAAGGCCTCCAGGCCAGGTCCCGGGTGCAGTGCAGCGGAACAGCCAGGTCCCCACCCCCACGGCGACGAGGCGCCTCAGGAAGAGCGGGAGTAGCGCACCCTCGGGTGGCCCTGTCAGAGCCCAGGGCAACGCAGGGCCTGCCACGCAGCGTGACCTCACTTGGCCTTCCGGAGTCGGGGTCCTGATGAGGGACCCAAACCCATGCTGGCCTGCCACAGAGCCACATGGGCCACACCATAGCAGGGGCTTCCGGTCCCATTCTCACATGCTGAGGGCCTGGGCTCCGGCCAGGACTCTGCTGGGACCCAGGACACAGCCAGGCCGTAAGGTCCATGCTGTGCCTAGGACAGCGTGAATGGCCACCTGTCCTGCCTGCCTGGCCCTGCCACCCTCAGAGCCACTGTCACCTCCTGGTGCAGCTCCCTTCCTAAAAACTCACTCACGTCGCTCCCTCTGGGCCGCTCCCTGCTGGAAGGCCTCACTTGCTCCCTCGCCACGCCTTGCCCATGCTGCAATGGTCAGAGCTGTCCCCGGCCCTCCTCAGGGGGAGCTGACTCCCAGGCAGGTCTCAGATCTGCCCACAGGCTGCTGTGCCAGAGCCTGGCCAGCTGTGTCCCACACTGCAGGTGCCACCAAGGGGCTGTGGGTGGGGGAATCGGGGACCCAGGCTCTAGAAGAGTTGGCCCAACGGCCAAGCAGCCTGCCCCTGCAGATCCAGAGGCGCCGGGACCCCCAGGCAGTCACCTCGTACCCAACTGTCACCTCTTCCAAGTAAACGTGGCACAGAGCGTGAGGCCTCCCCTCGCCCGAACACCAGAACAGGAGAGGACAGAGGGGCAGGGATGGGGAGGAGAGACGGAGTGAGTGGCGGGGTGTGAGGGACGTGAAGAGAGTGTGAGAGCGAAGTGGAGCCAGGCGGGTGGACGGACAGATGGACAGACGGCGAGGACAGTGGCTGCCCCCGGGGGGCAGGGAGCCCGGTGATGGTCTACACCCCTGCTTCTCTGTGTGGGCCAACCCGTCGAGCGGCACCCTTGGGGTGGTATTCACTAAGGCTGCTCTAAATGTCTAAGCCAGCATTACCGCCGAAGCAACGCAACAAAAATTAGCAGCGTCACCCCGCAGCGGGTTAACCGCGACGCTCTGCCAAGGCACCTGCCGGATTCCGCGGGCGGCTCTGGCTGGCCCGGCTTTGGGGCTGCAGCTCCCTCCGTCTCTGATCAGCTCTGATGACAGAGACTGGAGCCACGGGGACACCCTGCCAAGAGCCTCTGCCTGCTGCCGCGACGTGCAGATGATTACTCCTGAGCGGAAGCTGCTGTTTTCTGCTTTCGGAGGACAGGCGTCTCCGTTCCAAACATCGCCATTAAATCGCTTGCTAACGGGTATTGCGTGCCGGTTCCAACCTTCCCAGGGCCACCTCTCAACCAGACCTGAGATGTGGCCCTGCTCAGGAGGACCCGGCCCAGATCCCCTCGCTCATCTCAGACTCACCCTGCGCTGGAAATGCCGTCACTGCCCAGCAAGGGTCGGGGCCGGGCGCCTGCCCCAGGTACAAGGAAGGAGAAGCCCCTGCTGCCCCATGGGTCCCTGTCACCCGCAGAGCCACCCAGCACAGCCCAAGGCAGGCGAGGGCGCCACGTGCACACTCCCCCACGCTGCCCACTGTGCGGCGCATACCTGAGTCCCAACGCTGTGATGTTCTCTGTGTCACTCTGCACGGGGATGGACCAAGTGGCCGAGGGGACCACCTCGGGCCACTTCCGCCCGTGTACTGCCCTGGGGCCACCACCTGGTTTCACAGGAAACCTCAGACCCAGACACTCTGAGGAAGGCCGCCACATGGCCCCTCTGTGTGGGCAAAACCGTGACCTTCCCAGGACACCACGCAGCACCTGGGGACAGAGGTGACCTGCGAGCTCTGACATGGATGGAGGCCTCAGTGATCGGGCGTGGGCCACATGACGAGGAGTGCAATGTGCACCCCAGGTCACACTGGAAAGCTCATGGTTCTTCTCACGCCCAAAGCAGACCCAAGGACTCCTCAACACTGGCCCACTGTGCCACAGGACCTGCTGTCACCTGCACCCCCGACCTGCTGCCACGATGGACACTGTGTCCTGCAGTGAGGCTCCAGCCACCTCCCCTACACCAGGACACCCTCCCCATGCCACACCAGCTTCATACGTCCACCAGCAGGCAGGAAAAGATACAAACAGCACACACCCTGCTGGGCAAGGTGTTTCCCACCTGTGATCCCAGCCCTGGAAGGCTGAGGCAGGAGAATCACATGCTCAAGCCCAGCCTGGATTAAGAAACCCAGAGAGAGAGAGAGAGAGAGAGAGAGACAGACAGACAGACAGACAGACAGAGAAACAGAGACTCATTTTCAGAAAAAGGAAGAGGAAGAGCTGACCGGGTCAGCCCAGGGCAAGGAGAAGACTCGGGCAGAGGACCAGGGCAGCCTGCAAAGCCCCCACCCACCTGTGACAGCCCTGTCCCCCTGCCAGGGTCACCCAGAGCCCCGTCACCAGTGTGGCCAGCAGTACCTCGTGCCCGTGCCTGTAGTGCCCCTGCCCTGCCCCATGTGTGTGAGTGTGCCCTGCCCGACCCGCACTATGCCCGTGAGTCCCTGTCTTTAGGGCTCGCTGTGGCCTATGAGGTGGAGCCTAGGCCCTGGCTGTGTGCCCACAATCAGAGCCTGACCCCCAAAGCGGCAGCCTCACCCCGCCATCTGTGGGTTCACACTGCTGGCCGCGGACTCTGAACTCTGGAAAGCTCTGAACCAGCTGGGCATGATGGCACACACCTGCAATCCTGGCACTCTGGGAGGCTGAGGCAGGAGGACTGCAAGTTCCAACCCAGCCTGGGCAACTTGGCGACTTAGTGAGATCCTGACTCGAAATAACAAAAAAGGGCTGGGGATGGGGCTGAGTGCAAAGGCCCTGGGTTCAGTCCCCCATACTGAAAAACAAAACCCGGAACCTTGATGCCTTCATCAGTTCTCCTAGTATACAGCTGTGAAGCCAACATCCAGGTCTCACTCTTCACGGCTGCACCTTTCTGTGGTCAATCACAGTGCAAAAATATCAGTGTGGGTCTCGGGCCGGGAGGGAGGCAGAGAGAGACAGACGCCATGCCCTGACCACCGCCATCCACTGACCACTGTCACAGCAAGTGGCAGTAACGGCGGCCTTCCAGCACGGTCGCTGGAAGCGCTCACTGCGCTCTCCTCACAGACTTGTCACTGCTCTGTAGCGCACGGAAAACAGCACATTCAGGGTCCCGACTCTTCCCAGTTCTAGCGTTCTGGGGTCCTGTGATGATGTGTATCCCCACAGACAAGGGCGCCATCCCTCCCCGGGGCCTGGTGGAAGCCGTGCCTCCAGCCTGTGCGGTAAGAGCCAACCCCATGTGGGTGCTCAGGGTCTGCCCCCCACACCTCAAATGGATGTGGGACAAACACGGCACCAGTCGAGGACCCCCGCAATCCACGCTGCTCCAGAGCAGACCTGGGTCTCGTCTGACAAGCCCGAGGCACAGAGCTCCTGTAGGCCTGCGACGGCTGGTCTCAGTGGGGGCGCTGAGGGGGCCCGAGGTTCAGGCCACAGAGGCTCTGGGGGCTGGGCACGGGGTCCACCCGCTGACAGAGGAAGCTGCTTAGAGGATAGAGCCCGGGTGGCCGCAGCAACCCCTGCAGACCCCAGCGGCATGTGGAGATGGCTTGGGAAGGGGCGTCCTCCCCTCCCGCCCGCACAGAATCAGCACAGGTGCCCAGGGACATGGCAGCCCCCCACGGCTCCCTCTCCTTAAGGGCCAGCACCACAGTTCAGCAAAGCTGTCCTTCATCGACTCGCCTCCGACAGGAACGCTTTTATGCTGGTACACAGACTGACTCAGAGCCCTTGCACTGAGCTGCACCCCCAGCCCTTTCTAATTTTGAGACATGGTCTCACTAAGTTACCCAGGCTGAGATGGAACCTATGATCCTCCTGCCTCAGCCTCCCTGAATCCAGGACTCCAGGTGTGTACCACCATGCCCGGCTTCTAAGGGTAATGTCTCAGAAACAGCCCCTGTCCCCTGAACCAATCTCCCCCTCCCTGGCTCACCCCACGACCCAGGTCACCTAACCCCTTGTGTATCCTGCCTCCACTGTCATAGTCCTGGCCCCACTGGTGGGTTTCGGCACTTACTGCGAGGACTGTGATGCCAGGCAGGCCCTGCCCAGGGCCAGTACTGCACCATGAATCTGCAGGGCCATACTGCAAAGCCCCCAGGGAAGGGGTCACGGGCCGGGCTCCTGGCAGCACCCAGGGTGACAAAGGGCTCTTGGGGCTCCACAGGACCCCGCTGCCACCACCCCATCCCACATCCACAGCTGCCTGCCACTCACAGCTGGTTCAAGACCTGAGCGGCTGGCACTGTGGAGCTGTCTGGAGGAGGCCAGGGCAGCACTGTCCACCCTGTAGCCACAGTGCCACCGCCACCTCTGTCTGGCCCCATGGTTTCTGTATGGGGTCTCAGGCCCTCTGTGCAACCAGGTCAGCAGGAGGGGGGTCCGCCAGATGCCAATGCCCACTGGTGGACCTTGCCCCACACTGCCCTGGCCACTGCCAAGGCTCCCTTCGTCCCTCTGCCAATATGCCCAGGTCCCCACCACCGCAGCCCTGGCTGCTCTGCTGGTGTCCCCCATCAGGGAGGAGTCGGTGCAGGTGAGGAACCCAGGCTGCCAGGCCAGGGCTCTTGGTACACATGATGCCCATCTGTTCTGCAGGTGACCACATTCAGGCCATCCAGATAATCCCGAGGTCTCCTCTTGAAATCCTGAACCTCACTTTGTCCACAAAGGTCCCTGCTCCAGGCAGACTGTCCCTGGTGGGGTCCAGCGTGAGTCTTGAGGACCCTCACGGAGATCTACAGGGGCCTAGCTGGGGCTTAGCGGAAGGCTCAGAAGTTGGTGACATGAGCCATCCTTTGGGGAAGGGAAGGCTGTGATCTCCAAGCTGTCTGTACAGCTGCGTTGAGTCCAATGACAAATGTCCTTGGAAGGAGAGGGGACACAGGGGAGATGGTCACAGGACAGAGACAGATAGAGTGAGGCATCTATAAGCCAGGGGTCCCCAGGAGCAGGTACTCCTCCAGGGGGAGCAGGGCCTGCCTGCACTGACTTCAGACTTCAATGCCTGTCACAAGCCACCCAGTTTGTGGCATGTTGGCCCCTGCAAACTCAAACGTGACCCGAGGTACCTGGATGGTATTTTCACCACTTCAGGGAGCAACAGGGCAGGAAGGGTGTTCGGAGGTGCACAAAGCATCCTGGGCCCTCCACACAGAGGGGGGCCTGCAGGACAAGGGGCCTTCGGGAGGTTACGCAGACACACGTGGGCTCCTGAGCTCCAGTCCCCAGCCCCGGACAACTCTGAGGGTCCTTCCAAAGAAAAGCAACTGGGGGTGTCACAAAGCTGGCCAGAGTTCCATCCCCAGCACCACAGTTTAAAAAAAAAAAAAAGGGAAACAGTCCAGGGGTATCTGGTCTGGGGCAATAGGCAGGAGGGCACCCCAACTTCAGCCACCCCTCCCCTTTTCTTCTCCCCACCCTACAGTCTTGGGCCAGAGTGGCAGGAAGTCTCCCCTTTCAGACAGGGTCAGGAAGGCATGGGGTGGGGGCAGGAAGGCCAGGAGCTCTGCAAACCTTGGATCATTCTGCCACAGCACCAGCACTGGTCACATGAACACATTCTCTTTGGCCACTAAAGTTTGCCTTGGACTCCAGCCCAGAAACAAAAAGTCCAGAAACAGGGTCAAGGTTCTGCTCTTAGCCAGAGCCAGGTGGCTGCCTGAGGGAGCTCAGGAGAGGTGGCAGAGGAGCTGGCAGAGGGGCTCGGGAGATGGGTTCCAGGCTGCCAGGCTATGCCAGGCCGCTGGTGTTGGTGGGAGCTCCTGCCTGTGGCACCTGCTGTGCCCAGCACGAAGGGCTCAGGGAGCCCTGACGCCCCAACAGCAACTGTGGCTGGTCTACAGGGGAGGCTCAGAGTACAGGCCTAGGTTCCTGGCTGGTGTTCCAGGACCAGGGACACTGCTGTCCACCCCCACCCCCCAGCCGTGCCCAGGTCTCTGCTGGGGCTCTAGATGACATCTTCCCCCTTCCCCGCTTTCCTAAGTTTTCTTTCCCCATATGCAATCACGTGGACAACACTCTGGACTCCAGAGTTATGTGGCACTGATCAAAACCATGAGCAGACCCGCTCTCCTCCTGGCCCCGACTAGGAGTGGCCCTGGACTTGGGGTGCTGCCCCATGGGCTTGCTGCCTCAGGCCCAAGGCGCTTCCAGGCTCCTCCCACGCCCAGCCCTTGGATGCTCATGGAGGCTGCAGCCCCCACCCATCTCACTGCTCCCCCTGCCCAGGGCGCTGAGAGGTGAGCTGTGGAGCTCACAGGTAAGGACGCTGACAGCCCAGATAGGAGCGGTCCTTGGGAAGCACCCCCATGTGGTTGGAAGAGGAGCTTTTCCTGGGTGCGGGCACTGAGGGCACAAGCCTGGGGACTGGGGAGCAGGGTCCTGCCGGGCGATCCTAGGGAGCAGAGGAAGGAGGAGCTTGGCAGGTGAAGGGAGGGGGAGTGAGAGCAGACGGAGGGGAGGGGGGACGGGACAGGGGACAGAAGGACCCCCCTGCCAGGAGGGCAGGGCTGCTCAGGGCACCTTTGCTTCAGCACAACTACCTCAGCGAGCCTGTCTTATCACCCCCGACCCTCCCTGACCTCCCGTCCCGGGAGCCGGGGCGGGGGCAGGCGCACCCTGACCGCCTCAGAGGTTGCCCTAGTTGGCCGCAGACAGCGTGGGTGAAGCCCCGCACACCTCCCATTGGGCCCCACACGCAGCCATGCATCCCTTCGGACTTGAACCCTGTAGCTCTCCCCTCCCTCCCCCCGCCGCCTCAGGTGACCCCAGATTCCACTTCCCATCTGCAGGCCCAGGATGACCAGGTGGCTGGCAGAGCCGGGCCCAGGGACCAGCGTGGCTGCCCCCTGCTCAGCCACCCGGCAAGGTGGCCAGTCCAGGAGGGCCGCCCGGCCAGGCACCCAGGCCTTCAAGGCCACCAGCCGCGCCGGGAGGCCCAGGTTCCCGGCCTGCCACCGACGCATCCCGGCGGCGTCCCGGGCGGGAGGGCGCGGGGCAGCCCCCTGCACGAGTGGGCCCGGCCTCGGGCACCGGCCTGCGGACGGCAGAGGCCGGCAGACACCGCCCGCGGTCGCGCCGCCCCCGCGTGTCGCTCCTGTCACCGGCCCGGCCGGGGGCGTCGCGGAGCCGGGCGCACGGGGCCCGCAAGGTCACGGCTCGCGCGGCAGTTACGCAACGGAGCCTACCTGCAGCGGGAACGTGGCCGCCCGGTTGCCCACGTAGCCGCGGACGACGTGGCTCTGGATGGACAGCACGCGGCAGTCGCCCTCCATGCCGGGCAGCGGGCTGCGCGCGGCGGCTCCGCGCGGGCTCGGCAGTGGCTTCGGCGCGCAGGCGCTCGGGGACGCGGCCGCCGCCTCTGACCTCAGCGCGCGGCGCAGGCAGGGGGCGGGGCCTGGCACACACCCCGCCCCCTAGAGCGGGCGTCCGCGAACCAGCAAGGCGATCGGCAGGAGGAGGCGGGGCCCCGGGTTAGCCCCGCCCCGGGAGCAGGAGGCGACGCCGGGAGCAGGAGGCGACGCCAGAAGCCGGTGTCCCCTGCTCTCGCGCGCCTCCGCCCCTCAGGTTCCCCTGCGTCCAGCCACACCCAGCCCCATCCGGGCCCCACTGGACCCTGCTTGACCCGCACCGAGATCAGGGGCCCTGTAGTCAGGTTGACCTGGCCGGGCTCAGCGATCGGGCAGCTCACTGTGTAGCAGACAGCTGATTTAGGTGGAAGTTAAGGGGCAGCCAGAGAGGGATTGGCCTTAAGGGACTCACTGCGGAGAAGGACCACCAGGAATGTGCTGCAGGTGGATCTGAGCAGCCAGGTTTCAAGGTGGAGAGGGGAAAGCCGGGACTGGAAGCCTCCCTAGAGACATAGGGCAGCTTGACATTGCCGTGATTAGCGCCACATGGTCCATGGGCTCAGATCAACATCAGTCGCATAGGTGGGTGAACAGACCCGCCGGACCCACACTCTCCTCCCTTTCCAGGAATGCTTTTGTTCTTCCTAGGATTAGAAATTATAGATAAACCAGGTGTGGTGGTGCACGCCTGTAATCCCAGCACCTGGAAGGCTGAGGCAGGAGGATTGTCCCAAATTCAAGACCAGCCTGGGCTGCATAGTGAGAGCCTGTCCCCAAAAAACAAAAATAAACAGAAAAAGGAGTTGTAGATAATCTGAAGTTAATGATCCTCACCTTATACCTTTGCTGTGTGCCTTGTTTCCCTATTGGATCAATATCAGCTAAGCGACTATACTTGTAACCTTATAGGTTGATTGTAGTGTGAACTATTGTAGCAGAAGATGCCCCTCTCCCCCAGCCAGTATACTTCAGTTTCTTAGTTGCCCAGGTGATAGTTCCTGTTCCATCCGGTTGCTCCTGTCTCTTAGAAAGGGCTGGTCACTGTGATGCATAGCTGGTCACTATGATGCACATTGTATAAACCAATCCTTGATTGACAAGCCACTCTGCCTCTGTACTTCCTGCTTCCTTATCTCATATAAACCCTAGACCACCAGAGATCAGGGCCTGATATTCTGGGAATGATCCCAGTCAGTGCCAGTCAATATAAATAAATCTGCCTCCAAATCCTGCGTGTCGTTTCAGTGTTTCTGCCTGCCATTGCACTACGTTGTACCCACGTTGTGGTTTTGCTGTAGCTGCCCACTCGGGACCCCTCCTGGAAATCCAGGAGCTGTTCTTCCTATTTCCAATCAAGCTCTCCTAACCTTCTCCTTTGGTTCATGACTTCGTTTTTCGATGTTGTGAGACTGCGTGACAGCGAGGCCAAGGGGTGCTGGGGAGGAAGGGATGCGGTCCCTAGCAGATGTTTGTGAGAGGAAGTGCAGTGAAGTCAATTGCTGGTCAACCGTGAACATCCATGCACCTACCGTGTGCCGAGCAGTCTCATGCATTGGCACTCGCATACCGTAGGTAAGCAGGGTCTGTCCCCTTTCACACGTGGGACACAGGAAACAAGCCTGTGGCAACAGGTTTGATGACAGTGTTGCTGACTGTGAGCCCCAGGAATCCAGTGGCCAGGCACTGACCACTGTGCTTACTGCCCTTCCTCCCTGCTCATGGCCATACTCGGGGATCCTCTGCACCCTCTGCTGCTGGTTCACCCCTCCCAATGCCATTTGGGGCCAGGGCTCCAACGCATAAATCTGGGCAGACCATAGACACTCAGTGGGTAACAGGGCCCCTCCAGCCGCCAACTTGGCAGAGCCAGGGGCCTAAACCCTTCAGCCCTTGGCACAGAAGTCTTTGTGGGTCTGGGTTTCCCCTTCAAGGGGTGCCATGATGGCCCTGGGAGAAGGGTCACTGATACCCCCTCATTGGGGTCACCTCCTTGGGTTGCCTGCATATACACTGGCTTTTAGGGGTTGGATTGTGCCCCTGCCCCCACAAACCACATTGGAGCTGTCAGCACTGGCCTCTGCAGATATAACCACCCGCAAGGAAGGTCATTATAGGAATGAGAGAGGACCTCCAGATGATTTAGGGGAAATATCCTAACTCCTGACCTGCTAGGTGTACCACATGCTGAGTTTGTATTCCCTAAAATCAAAGAATGAATTCTAAGGAACAATGGAGGCTAAGAGTAGGACTATTTATTGAGGGAAAGATAGCTTCTGCCTAAGAGAGACAGATGGGGACCTGGAAAGTGGGTTACCCCTGAGCCCACTTCTCAAAGGAAGTTTTTTAGAGCAAAATCACAAGGTGGGTAGGAAATCACGAGGCAGGTACAAGGCGGGACAAAACTATGATCGACCAATAAGATTACAAGGATGGCCGCTTAGGTAATGTTGATCCAATGGGGAAGCAAGTTGCGTAGCCAGTATGCATGGAAAGAACAAAGACCTTTCCTGGAAGGGGTGGGTCAAGGTCCTGGTCCCCTATGTAGGTGACTGATGGGCATTTAGAATATCGATCATTATTGTTTATCCCTCAGGATCCAGCCACAGTCCCGATGCTTTCTCTCTTCCGCACCCCCTCGAAGGTCCCACTTCGACCTTTTCCTTTCACAGCGCCCTTTTATCCCCCGACCCTATGACAGGAGAGTTTCAGGTCTACTCTGTGCTGCAGCACACTCCCTCCCTGGTTTGTCCGGAAACACACCTGTCCTGCTGCACTCCTACCTTTCCCTTTCCTCCTAACAGTGGCACCCAGAGCAGGCTTTGGGAGGTGACAAAGGCTCATGGCGCAGTAAGGGGGCCCTGCTGTTGAAGCCACCTAATCTGCACTGTTTCGTTACCGTGGTTGACTGAGACAGACATTTGAACATGTTGGCCTTAGAGATTTCTTCTCCGTGTGTAGCACTGGGGGTTGAACCCAGGGTCTTCACACTGAGCTCCATCTCCAGTTCTTTTTTATTTTTATTTTGAGACAAGTTCTCCTTAAATCACTAAGTTTCCCAGGCTGGGCTTGAACTTGTGATCCTCCTGCCTCAGCCTCTTGAAAGAGTTAATTCTGTACAAACTGAGCTCAGTAGGCTCACAAAGAATGGAATTGTAGCCGAAAGGAGGAAGTTAGAAGCGTGTTTACTGGGAGTGAGGAGAAGAACAATAGCTCCTGGGTTTCCAGGAGGGGTCCCGAGTGGGCACCACGTGCCTCGCGACCTGCAGCTTCTTGGGGCTAAGTGGAGCCGAGGGCGTCTCTCAGCCACTTAGTGGCTGCTTATCCCACGCCACAGCTCCTGGCTAGGATATTTTCCCTCTGTCTTACTAAGGGCTGGACCAGTGCTCATGCTTGTGGGGCACTCGCTCTGCCCTGAGCTACACTGCAGCCCAGTGTCTGCCTCCCTCCCTGCTGACACTGGACTGGAGAATTAGAGAACTTTGGGAGGCATCTCCAGGAACCCCTTGGATGCTTCTCAGAGCCAGCAGGCAGCTTTAATCCTTCAGCAGTCCTGTCTGGCTGGAGCTCATCTGGTGACAGTGCCTTTCTGCGCCCTCGCCCTGGAAAGGTGCAGCTGTGCCGCTCCCACACTTCACTCAGAGAAACCGACCGACCTCCTGGCCCACCACAGTCCCAGAACCAAACAGAGCCCCAGGCTGGGCCTGTGCGAGGACTTCCGGCCCCAGGGGCTGTTGGACAAAGTATGCATTGACCAAGAAGAAGGAAGAGGGGGTTCGCCCTCCCCGGGTTCCTCTTCCACAGAGACTCTCGATGTCCCCCATCAAGTCCCCCAGAGGGTGCTGTCCTGATGGCCTGGGGTCCACTCTGCTGCCCGATGCCCTACACCCCACGGGGTACCCAACACCCTCTGTCTCTGGGAATGGAAGAAAGCCCTGTTATGTGTAGGGTGGTTGGAAACCGACAGGGCGAAACACGCATTCCCAGAATCCTTTCGGTTTGAGGGTGTGTTGCTTTTTTTCTTGGTGGTGGTGGTACTGGGGATTGAACCCAGGGCCTTTGCACTGAGCTTCCTTCCCGGCTTTTTATTTTTTATTTAGAGAAGGGGTTTTGCTAAATCACCCAGGCTGGGCTCGAACTTGCAGTTCTCCTACCTCAGCCTCCCAGATTGCTGGGATCACCCGTGTGTGCCAGCATTCCTGACATGAGAGCATGAGGCCTTCTGATCCCCTTTCCGTGCACAGTTGGAGGACTTTACTTGAGGTTGGATGCGCTGTAAGTGCTTGAGAAACACACCGGGGCTGGGGACAGTGGCACATACCTGAAGCCTGACTACTTGGGAGGCTGAGGCAGGAGGATCATGAGTCAGAGACCAGCCTGGGCAAGTTAGTGAGACGCTGTCTCAAAATAAAAAATAAAAAGGACAGGGGTGTGGCTCAGTGGTCGAGTGCCTGTCTAGCATGCTGAATTAGAATATAATTTCTGAAACTGTTTGGAGACAAAGGGGCCTGGGCTGGGTGGATGGAGGCTAAAAGATAAAAGCTAATCTAATGAGGCTGGGCACTAGATTTTCCCAGACCCCAACTTTCTGTACCTGATGGGAAGAACGCCACTTTCGCCGGCACAGGGAAACTTCATCTGCTTTTAAGAGCCAGAATGAAACCGGGAGTGCTGGTGTACGCCTGTAATCCCAGCACTCGGGAGGCTGAGGCAGGAGGATCACTGCTAGTTCAAGGCCAGCCTGGGCTACATAGTTCAAGTCCAGCCTGGAAGACAGTGAGACCCTGCCTCAAAACCAAACCAAACCAAACCAAAACTGGAATGAAGCCCAGCAGGGTCTTCTGGCACCTGCTAATTGTCAGGTGTCTGCAACTCTAAATAGGCAATGTCCAGAGCAGTGGTTCTGAGCGACATTTTCTTAACTCTTCAGTAAGCAAAACATGGTCCATGCATGCAATGGGATGCCTTAAAAAAAAAGAAATTGTATGTCTTTGCAGTACTGGAGATAGAATCCAGAGTTTTTGCTTTGAGCTATATCTCCAGCCCTTCTTATTTTTTATTTTGAGACAGGGTCTCACTTAACCACTGAGTCGTCTGGGCTGGGCTTGAACTTGTGATCCTCCTGCCTCAGCCTCCCAAGTAGCTGGGATTACAGGTGTGTGCCACCACACTGGCAACATGGATGCGTCTTGCGGACGTTCTGGCAAGTGAAATAAGCCAGACCCAAGAGGACAATTCTGTACAATGCCCCTACTGAAAGTAGCCCAGCGGGTGCTGGGGACCAGGGGAGAGGACGGTTGTGCTCAGGGACAGAGCTGCAGTTTGGGAAGACGAGAAGGTGCTGGAGATGGGCGGTGACGATGGTTGGCGACAACGTGCTTAGTGCCACCGAGCTGTGGAGGAGAAATGTCACGCTTGTGTGTTTTACCATCTTCTCTGCGTGCAGCCAGGCAGGCGCATGGCAGGATCAGGTGCATCAAAACAAATTCCTGGGAGCGCAGCACGCGTCAGGTTTAACAAAGCAAATGCAAGCGGTGCTTGAGGGGATGCAAATGCGACCTTCACTCGGGATTGAGACCACGCTGGGGAGGGCCCCGGGTGCAGGGCGCAGAGCCAGAGGCCTGGCCGATGGGGGCGTCGGGCCAGTGTGGCCCGGTGCCCCTAAGTGCGAAGTCTCAGCTGCGAAGTCCAGCAGGGAACCACCGGGGTCAGGAGGGGGGAGTCGGGGTTCCCTGCTGTTGCATCCTTCAAAGCCCCGCCCCCGCCCCCCTCCTTCCCTGAGCCGGCAAGCGACCTGAACCCCCTGAGCCGCAGGTCGAGTTTGTCCACTGGGGCTGCCGCGGGAGAGCTGCATGGTGGCTTTTGTCTGACTTCCCTGATCTTCAAGACCTCGCTCCGCATCTCGTCCACAACCTCCTGTAACAAATCCCCTTTCCCTGTGACGCCCACAGCAGGTCGCTTGGCTGCTTAAACCCTGTGTGAAAATCCGTTGCTTCTATGAAATACTCAGGATGAGATGAGTTCACTTTCTTTTCTCTTTGGGAGGTGAGTCTGCACTTTTCTTGCACATCTGGGAAGAGAAGTACATTTATCTGATTTTTTTTTTTTTAAATAAGCAGAAATTAAACATCTATGCTTTTTGGCAGAGAGGACTCAACAACTCCTATTCTGCAAACTCAGAAACCCTGGCTCTCCCCACCTTCCCACAAGCCATAAGCCAGGACAATCGATCAAGGTTTGCGTCACTAGAGAATGGTTTAGGCCAGGCAATTTGTCATCCATCTTGTCCCCCCAAAATAAGCTGGAGGTTCTCCACAGGGACCCTGTTTCCACAGCGTGGGGCAGTCTGCACGATTCCAGGAAAGGTGGCTGGGGACTGGGGAAGAAGAAGAAACTATTTCTTTTTTTCTTTTTCTTTTCTTTTCTTTTCTTTTTTTTTTTTTTTTTTTTGTCTTTTTGAGACAGGGTTTCACGCTGCAGTGCAGGCTGGCCTCAAACTCACAGCAATCCTCCTGCCTCAGCCTCCCCGGTGCTACTGGAGTGCATCACCACGCCCAGTCAGGAAACTATTTCAACGTGGTATTTTTCCTCTTGGGCCCTTCTGTTAACCCTCATTTTCTTCCAAAGTAGAAAAAAACCAAAAACACAGAAAATACTGTCCCCGATTTTTGTAGGCCACCTAGCTTGCGGCTTTAAGGGTCTAGGCCCTACACACGCAATTTCCTGGGCTACCATGTGTATATTAATATCTCTAAACAAAAAGGACTTAATGATGTCTCTAAAAGCGAACTCTGAAAAAGTATACCAGGATTTTACTTCAGAAATAAGTCGAATCTATGTCAAGAGGTAGTTTAAAATGCTTACTTGGTTCGCGGAGTGAATTTGAACCTCTCTAATCACATGTTGCTTAAGCCCACTCTGCCCGCATTTCTGGGTGTCTCTTTTCAAGGAAAAACAAAGCTGGAAGGAAGGAGAACAAACCGGCCACAGCCCTCGCTCGCAGCAGGCCCCGCCGTGGGCCCCTGACGCCCGCATCCGTCTCCACGCGCGCGGGAAAACTCGCGGCGAGACCCCTGCGCGGGGGCGGCCCGCGGTTCTCTTGAGTGACACCCGGGTTACGTGGTCACCACGCCGGCGACGGCGGGCGAGGCTTCGAGGCGGAGGGCGTCCTCGCCGGCAAACGCTGCGGCTTCTTCCGGCCTGCGGGGGTCAGCGGCCGCGCTCACCCTGGAGCCCAGCTTTCATTCCGGACGGGAGCCCTGGCAGCTCGCGGTCTCCCTAGCCTTCCTCCCCCCGCGGCACCGGCCGCCCACGGCTTCCCCGCGGCCCAGCCCGGCGGCTGTCCCCGCGGAGACACACAGGACTCAGAGGAGAGCTCGCTTCTCCTTCTCCCCCTGCCCCCCCCCGTCCGCCCCGCCCTCCCCTCCCCTCCCTCCCTCCCCTCCCTCCCTTTCCTTCCCCCTCCCTCCCTTTCCCTCCCCTCCCCCGCCTCCCCTCCCCGCCTCCCTCCGCTCCCCCTGCTCTGCCCTCTCCTCCTCCCTCCCCTCTCCTCCCCACCCCTCCTCCCTCCCCTCCCTCCCCTCCCCCATCCTCCCCTCCCCCGCCTCCCCTCCCCGCCTCCCTCCGCTCCCCCTGCTCTGCCCTCTCCTCCTCCCTCCCCTCTCCTCCCCACCCCTCCTCCCTCCCCTCCCTCCCCTCCCCCATCCTCCCCTCCCCCGCCTCCCCTCCCCGCCTCCCTCCGCTCCCCCTGCTCTGTCCTCTCCTCCTCCCTCCCCTCCCCTCCCCACCCCACCCTCCTCCCTCCCCTCCCTCCCCTCCCCCATCCTCCCCTCCCCCGCCTCCCCTCCCCACCTCCCTCCGCTCCCCCTGCTCTGTCCTCTCCTCCTCCCTCCCCTCTCCTCCCCACCCCTCCTCCCTCCCCTCCCCATCCTCCCCTCCCCCGCCTCCCCTCCCCGCCTCCCTCCGCTCCCCCTGCTCTGCCCTCTCCTCCTCCCTCCCCTCTCCTCCCCACCCCTCCTCCCTCCCCTCCCTCCCCTCCCCATCCTCCCCTCCCCCGCCTCCCCTCCCCGCCTCCCTCCGCTCCCCCTGCTCTGTCCTCTCCTCCTCCCTCCCCTCCCTCCCCTCCCCCCTCCTCCCCTCCTCCCTCCCCTCCCCCCTGCCCTCCCCACCCCTCCTCCCTCCCCTCCCTCCCCCTCCCCATCCTCCCCTCGCCCGCCTCCCCTCCCCCACCTCCCCTCCCCTCCTTGACAGCTCACTCAATGGCTTGGCTGAAGATCGGGAAAGCCAGGTCCTGAGAGGCAGCAGAACCGAGGCAGCATCTCCTGTACTCAGGACACTCCTTTCTCGATGGACCCCACTAAAATAAAGAAATGGTAGTATTCTGCTTCTCATATGCTAACGAAAAATTGATGAAGACAAGGATGAGAGAGGTTATTTGAAAGGAGTTATGCAGTATTTGGGGGTTTTGTTTTTTTGGTTTTGGCACTTACAGATTTTATTTTACACAAGATCTCAAGTGTTCTCTGGGACATTTCTGAAAAGAAGAATGTGGGTTTGACTGAAGGATGAAAACAATGGCCATGCTGGTATTAATCCGCTCTTCATTCCGGCCTCCAGGGCTGAGCAGCAGGGTTGTCGCTGACACCGTGCCTGTCAGGACACCGGGCCGCTGGTTTGGCCGGCGCACTTTTGGGAAAGTGATGCCAGGTTTTATGGTATAATCCAGGAAACACAAGAAATTTATCAGTATGAAACAACAAGGTGAATACAAAGTGAAAGGAAAAAACTGTACGAGAGAAATTGTTCTTTTAAAAACTTTATTCTTTTGAAACTGCCTAGCTCTGTAACTGCTTCATGGCTTTGTAATCACTTTTTTGACCCTGTAACCACGAGAGCGTAACTGAACAGGCAGAATGCCCGATTGTACCATTGTACCAAGCTTCATGAGCTGATGATCATTAATCCACCCTTGTAACCGATGGTCTCACCCTGCTAGCTCATCAGAAGAACTGCCAGGCTGCTCTGTCTCGCCTGTGTACCTCCTCTGTACTTCCTGCTTGTGCATCATATAAAAGCCCTAGACCACCAGAGATCAGGGCCTGATATTCTGGGAATGATCCCAATCAGTGCCCGTCGACATAAATAAATCTGCTTCCAAATCCTGGGTGTCATTTCGGTGTTTCTGCTTGCTGTTGCAAAAGTATTTGTTAATAGATTTATTTATTTATTTTTTTGTGGGTACCGCGGGTCACCCTCAGGACCTTGCGTGCCAGCAGGCGCCCGTGCCACTGAGCAATATCACTGGCCCTTTTTCGTATGTGGGTTCCGGGAGTCGAACTCGGGCCCTCGCGGTTGCCAGGCAGGCACTTACGCCGCTGAGCCATCTCACCGGCCCTTATTTATTATTTTTGTCTTTTTAGAGACAGGGTCTCGCTGTGTAGTTCAGGCTGGACTTGAACTCACTATGGAGCTTAGGCTGGCCTTGAACTCTTGGCGATCCTTCTTCTTCAGCCTCCCAAGGCCTGGTATTACAGGTGTGCACCATTGTGCCAGGTTTGTTTTCATAAATTATTGATGTATAGAGAAAAAGATTTAATATTGCTTTCTTCCTGCACTTCCATTAAATTCAAGGTTACTGAGTCAAGATTCTAATGTATCATTCTATATTAAAGAGGAGTTTAAACTGTTTTAGCCGGGTGTGGTGGCACATGCCTGTAATCCCAGCATTAGGGAGGCGGAGGCAGGAGGATCGCTCTGAGTTCAAGGTCAGCCTGGGCTACAAAGTGAGTTCGAGGCCGGCCTAAACTGCATGGTGAAACCCTGTTTCTTTTTTTTTTTTTTTGTGGGTACTGGGGGTCGACCTCAGGACCTCGCGCGCCAGCAGGCACCCGTGCTGCTGAGCGATATCACCGGCCCCTTTTTCGTATGTGGGATCCGGGAGTCGAACTCGGGCCCTCGCGCTTGCCAGGCAGGCGCTTATGCCGCTGAGCCATCTCACCGACCCGAAACCCTGTTTCAAAAAAAGCCAAAAACCAAAATGAAACAAAGCTGTTTTGATGCAAAAAGTGTACTGTGTCTTATTAAGAAAAAGGAGTAATCTGGCTTCCTTCTTCACGGGTCAGTTTTGACAGCTAATACTTCCTAGAAACGGCCTCTCCCGTCAGATGTCTGTGGTTTCCAGTAGGGAGGCGCGGTCCTGTTCTCTCACCATCTTTCATCTCGTGACTGTGACCGCCTCTGGGTTGGTTTTCATCTCCCCGTGTGTGGACCGACTACAAGGAGGTTGCCCAGGTGTACGCGGCCTCCTTCCTGTTTTCTTCATCCTGGTGCTGGGCACTGAGCCCGGGTGCTCTGTGCTGAGCCGCGTCCCCAGGCCTCTCCCGCCTTGGGACAGAGCCTCGCCAAGTCACCCGTCGGGCTGGGACTTGCGATCTCCCCGCCTCCGCGTGGTCTTCCGTCAGATCTCTCTGAGTGTGACCGCGTCACGTACGCGGAAGAATGTTCTCCAGAGCTTAAAGGAGGAGGCGAACACCCCCGGGCTGCCACGCTCTCCTGTTCAGTGACCGTCAGGGACTCCAGGACAGAGACGCCAGGTGTTCCCCGAGGTGTCCCCGGGAGCAGGGCCCTGATTGACCTCGGCCTCAGCCGGGAGCCTGGGTCCCACCCTGTCCCTCTGCGAGTTCCGGACCCAGGGTTGGGGCTCCAGGGAGGCCCCTGGCTCACGCACAGACCTCCTCTCGCCTGCTCCGCGTCGCCCACACCTGGGACCTGGGGGGCCACTGTGCCCCGACCCCACGGGCCCATCCTTGCCCAGTGGCCTCAGGGTGAGCTGCACCTACAGGCCAGCTGCAGGGCTGGGGGCAGAAGGAGGGACACTGGCTATCGTGGCCTTGGGATTCCCGCCCCACGCAGCTGTGGGTAAACGGAAACGGGGCGAGCTGCTCCGTGCCAGGGTAAGGACAGCTTTCTGTCTGCTTTGGTGACTGGGACCCCCTGTGCCCCACTGTTGAGAGCAAGTTCCGGGGAGAAACACGAAGATGCCACATGCACTGTGTAGAGAGCAATATAAATATATTTCCGCATAGGTAGCAGACAATAAATAGGTGGCTGGCACAGTGGCGTCAGTGTAGCACGACGGGGCAGCTGTCATGGGGCTGACCTGGGATGTGCCAGGACCCCGTGCTGTCTGAGGTAAAATGTGATGGAAACCGCTCCTTCGAGAAGGCTTCCCTGCTGGCACAGGTGGGGCACCAGGGCTGCCCTCCCCGCACGGCCACCAGCAGCGGGGCAGATGTCCTTGCCTGTGCCAGGCCCTGTGATGGTGGCCTAGCCACCCAGGCCGCCCAGGGTCCTGGCGCCCCGTGGTCCCTCAGCCTGTGCGCAGTCGCAGCACCCTGGAGAGGGGCTCCTTGGCACTGGAGTAGATGAGGTAGGAGCCAGCCGCTGTGCTGAAGGCCTCCCAGTCCCTGCAGCCGAAGGTGGGGAGGCGGTGAGCGGCCACGAAGCCCTCATAGCCCTGCCACCTGCAGGGGGAGAGAGGGCGTCAGCGGGGTGCAGCCAGCCGGGGGCTGATACCATCCACACCTCCCCTGGCATGGTGTGGGCAGCCATGCAGCCTGGCTGCTATCGAGAGAGCAGGGCTGGGAGTGGCCTTCTCATCTTGCAAAAGGGAAACTGAGGCCCAAGAGGGAAAACAGCTTCCCAGGGCCCTGCCCAGGCTCCTCGTAGCCACCCAAGGCCCCGCCCCAGTGCCCCCAGAGTGCGGGTGTGGGGGCTCGTGTGCAGCGAATGACTGGTTCTGGGGCTCTGGATAGGACGTATTTTCCATACAAAGCTTTCAAATTCAGGCGTTCAGACCCCCGACCTCCCCCAGCCAGACGTCTTCTCTGTGTAACTTTGAGGTTATGCAAACTCACCTTAGCTTTTCTCCTGATATTTTTGCTGTCAAATTTTTTATACCTGGATTTTTAATCCATATAAATTTACTTTGTATATGGATATCAAGTAGGGGTAGAGGTTTGTTTTCTTCCAGATAGATGGCAAAGTATATGAAATCCTTTTATTAAACAATGCATCTTTCTCTCATTGACTTCAAATATAATATTTATCACATTAAATGTCATAAATTAGTGGCTTTTCTGGATTTTATTTTATTCCACCTATCTTTTACATTTTTATTTATTTATTTTGCAGTCCTGGGGATCAAACCCAGGACCTCAGTCAGTGTGCGCAAATGCTCTGTACTCCCAGCCCCACCATCTGTATTTATTTTTGACAAAAAAAAAATCACCCTGCTTCATTTGTACGTGAACAGGCCCTCCTTCACTATTACCGTCTTTCAAAAGTTTCTTGGATCTTTACAGTTTTATTTTTCCACATGTCTTTTAAAGTTACTTTATCATGTAGAAAGTCTCCAGTAGTCAATTTTAAAGAAAATCAAGGATGTTTTTTAGTCAAATATAAGTGACGAGAGAGATGGAGACCTGAAGAAGCCAGTAAGCGTATGAAAGCCTGGGAAAACTGTCTAAAATATGTTCTCAAAAGGTACCAGGAACTGGGCATGGTGGCACACACCTGTAATCCCAGCACTTGGGAGGCTGAAGCAGGAGGAGCACTGCGAGTTTGAGGCCAACCTGGGCTACTTAGTGAGTTCAAGTCCAGCCTGTACTACATAGTGAGACCCTGCCTCATAAAAAAAAGAAAAAAGTACCAGGCCCAGATGGGTTTAAACTGAATTTAAACTGATATTGAAAAATAGGTAAATCTAATTTTTTCTCATAGGTGTGTTGAGAAAACTGCAGTGTGTATTTAGGGAGTTAGGCTTCAGGCCTATCTGAATAAAGCTATGTACCCGACAAAAACCAGAAATCAATTTTGTTTTGTTTTGGTTTTTTGAGACAGGGTCTTGCTATGTAGTGCAGGCTGGCCTCGAATGCATTATGTAGCGCAGGCTGGCCTTGAACTCATGGCGATCCTCCTGCCTTGGCTTCTGGAGTGCTTGGATCACAGGCATGAGCCACCATGCCTGGCTCAGAGACCAATTTAATTTCCTATTAAGATACAAAAATCTTACACACAAGCAGTTGGGAGCCAGCAGCACATTAAATAATTATGCAGCATCAGTTCCAGGAATGCAGGGGATCTCTCCTGATAAACATCACAGGAAAACTGCACCCGTGCTGCAAACCCAAAGCAACTGGAAGCGTGAGGGACCGCTCGGGGCGGCAGGGCAGCTCGCCCAACTGTGATGCTTGACGAGCTCTCTGGCCCCTGGGGCTGCTGTCCAACACTGCTCTGGGATTTTCAGGTAGTAAAGAAATCCAAATAAGGGACAACAGCTTTAGGAACCAAGAGGGAGAGTTGCCTCTATTCTCAGATGTAATTATGGCCCTAAGTCCCATGAGACTCTCCTGAAGAAAAACAATTAGAGTGGACAATTTGGCCAGGTGGTTGGACACAAAAACCGATAAGCAGCAGGGGATGGATAAGACTCTGGCCCTTACACCTACAGTGCTGGAGAACTAGGAAAAAAATGTAGCAAGAGCATTGCCCCGTCTGTACGAGGAAACCTAGCCATGAGGACTCCCGTGTGCATGGCCAGCATGGGTCAGCAGTTGGGGCCACTCATGGGCAGAGGTAGCCTTGGCTGTGTCTCCTGCAAGGGAAGGAGAGCCCCGCGAAGACAGCTCCTCACCTGTAGATAATACTGTTTACTGAGAAGGTGTTTCCATCGAAGGAGTTGGCAACCACCAGGAAGTAGTCCTCTCCCACTGAGAAGAACTCCCAATCCAGGGCGCTGCGGACAGTGAGCGGACGTAAGAAGCGACCAGGGCCAGCCAGGCACGCATGAGGCTGGGGCCTGGGCTGGCATCACCTCTGGGGACACAGTTCATTCTCAACTGCCTCTTCCTGCTGCACTGGACTTCACTCCAGAAGACCAAGAGGTGCTGCTCCGAACTCACTCTAGGTGGGCACCTAAGTCTAACAAAGTGGCTCAGGGTGCGGAGCGGGTTAGCCTGCATCCCAGGGTGGCCAGGAGCCCACAGGACAGCTGGCGTGCAGGGAGACTCAGGGCTCTGCACACTGTGCCTGCCTCATGTCCTCAGGCAAGGGTGCACGGCGCTGCGCACCCCACGTGCTCTGCCCCCAGCCTAGTACCTGCAGGTAGGGATGTCCTGAAACTTGACAAAGGTCTGCGCGGTGACGTTGAGCTCGTAGATGACCGAGTTGATGACGTAGGAATCATTTTGCAGTTGCATTTCCGCATCGTAGCTGTGACTATTGGCGACGGCCAAGAAGATCCTGTCCCCAATGCGGAAGACTTCCCAGTCTGCAGCTCCAAACGTCTAGGAGGGAAGGAGGCCACTGCGGGAGGGCTGTGCCCCATGCCAGCTGCAGGAGCGCCCCAGGTCTGGACCCACAAGGCAAGTTCTCTGAACGCAGGCAGTGACCCTGCATTCCTGGGCTCCGGCTTCCTTCACAAGCCACACTACCCCTTGAGGGTCCACAAGGAGGGAGTGTGTGTGGTGTGCACGGGAAGGAGGGACAGGAGAAACCCTGACCCAGAGTGGGGCACAGCCCTGGAGAGGGAGGCACGTCAGGAGACTGCTAGGGAAGGCAGCACAGGGCAGGGGCTGTCACGTGCAAGACTGTGACAGGTTGGGGCTGGTGAGATGGCTCAGCAGCATAAGCGCCTGCCTGGCAAGCGCAAGGTCCTGAGTTCGACTCCTGGTACCCACATACGAAAAAAGGGTGGGCGATATCGCTCAGCGGCACGGGCGCCTGCTGGTGTGCGAGGTCCCAAGTTCGACCCCCGCCACCCACAAGACTATGACGGGTGCAGGGTGCAAACGCTCTTGGGGACCCCAGCCCCAGCCCCTCCATCAGCGGAAGTAGGGAGAGTGGCGAAGGTGACTCCTTCTGTTCTCGCATGCTGCAGAGGGTGGCGGAAACGCAGGCTGGACACAGGGCTTGGAGCTGCTGCCACAATTTCTGCCTCTGCTTTCCACTTGTGGTTCTGATAGGAAACTCATGACCCTGACCCTTCTGCTGTAGCAGCTGCCAACTCGCCACATCCTCGGCAGACTCACCTGCTCTGAGGGTGCCAGGAGAGGGCAGGAAAGGGGCACTGCCTCGGGCGAGGGGCTGCACTGGGTGAGACCACAGCGACTTGACTCTGGCCACGCTGTCCGCGTGGCATATGTGGCATAGGATGCAAGCGAGGCCATAGTCTGGATGGCTGGGGCGGGGGTCAGCGGGTAGGATTTGGGGCTTGGGGGGGCTGGGGTTGAAGGGGACATCCTGAGAGAAGAGAGGAGAGACCCCCGACACCCTGGCTGCTCCTCTCAAATCCGCGTCAGTCTCTTGCGCTGCATGTGGGGTGTTCAGGAGCCAAAGACAGCTTGGGAGGCCGGAGGGGCGGACCGGCGACGCAGAGCAGCCCAGAATGGGACGCAGAGCTGGGCTCGGGGTTCAGAGGGATTCGGGTGACCTGCCAGGATTTCCACTGCAAACAGGGGGGCGCACCAGGAGCCCTGTCCCAGGACCAAGGGACCCCGAGGACTAAACACTGATTAAATCATATGTATGACATTGTGATTATGTATTTTGCCATAGACTTATATGCATATATTTATGTATGTGTACAGTCACATGATCACACATGTTATATATGTATGAATATATGTGGGCATATATGTGCATGTATATTTTTCCACTGTATACTTCTTTCTTTGCTTTCTTCTGTAGCACAAGTTATGCCTTACTACTAATACTATAAAACAAGGGGACTGTACAAAACCTGTGGCATTAGGGTTCTGTCCCAGTCTTTCCATAATGAATCTTTTGCAAATGAAAAAGGGACCAAGAGATGGAAGGAGAGTGGTAGGAGGGGAGAGGAATGGGAGATAAAAATAATTAAGATGTAT